>JAUCMS010000062.1:16902899-16914584 GCA_032357445.1 Enteromius radiatus | reverse complement strand
CATTTGTAGTTGATGGTATGTTTTTTGATAATGGTAGAAAACACTTAAATAATATTTATAATAATAATATTATAATAAATAATTATTCTATAGTCTTCCCACCTCCCGGCCACATCATACGCCACATCACCACTCGAGCACCCTTCTCACCTTTTTCACCCCTGACCCATTTTCATGCCTGATTATTCAAAGAAAGGAAATAACAGCACTATCTTTGGGAAAAATGAAGGGAGATGGGGAAAAACCACAATAAAGCTTTATATTTTTTAAAAGTTGAACTTTATATGAGATTTTCATGGTTTTCTGAACATGAGGCGCTCTTGTACGAGTGTAACGGTGATAGATTTCCCTATAGAAAATGCAATAAATAAGCATTCTGTGTGAACAGCTTCAGTTTTGCCATAGAAAGATAATCTCTGGGATGTAGTCTGTGGGCTAACAAAAGCATTAAAAATGCACTACATCGTCATTGCATCTCGTGTGCCACTGATAAGGCTGCCTAACGCACACCTACATTTCAAATGCAATGCTTTTTATTTTTATGTTTATTTGACAGCCCTACTGTGCTCTAGCAATGAAAGTTGATTAAACTAAATGTTTTATTTTTTTCACCCTCTCAAAGGAGGTTTCTTTTCCAGGACTCCCAGATGATTGGGACACGACGTGGGCAGCCCAGGTCACCGCCACCACCACAGGATAGCCCAGGTGAGATGGAGGAGCCCCAGGAAGAGACTGAGCCTGAACTGCAGTCTCAGTCGGAGGAACTGCCCTACCTGACTACTACAGAGATGTACCTCTGCTGCTGGCATCAGCCGCCTCCGTCACCCTGGCAAGACCCCTCACCTGTGCAAGAGGACACAGTTGCAGGTTGGGAGAAATTACATTTAAAGAATTTAAAGAAATATTTCACCCAAAAATGTAAATCTTATTAATTCTAGAATAAATGGGTGAACTGTTTATTTAATGATTTCAATCCCATATATTGACTACAAGAAATTTTAAGATCTTTAAATGTATTGTTATTTACCATATGTAGTTCCTTCTTGGCGGGAGAGTGTCTTAGAGCCTTTGGGGCAGAAGGAGGCATCCGACATCCCTGAGGTTAGTAAGACCCGCAAGCATCCCAAGAGACAAAGTTCATGTGGAGCTGTATTTTCTGTGAACTGAGATTCTGTTTCACTCTGAAACATGCAGTGCTCATATATTCATGTTAAAGAGGTGGTTCACCCGAAAAAAAAAAAAAAATAGGTTATTAATTACACACCCTTATGTTGTTGCAAACACGTAAGACCTTTGTTTTTAAGTAAGACCTTATTTTTAATGACATCTGAGAGCTTTCTGATCCTCAGTAGACAGCAACACAGCTGACATGTTCAAGACCCACAAAGTTGTTGTTGCAATAGTGACATCAGTGGTTCAACTGTAATTTATGAAGCTACGAAAATACTTGTTTGTGTGCAAAGAACACAAAAATAGTGACTTTATATTACTGCAATTTTTTTTTTTTCAATGCCCGTTTGTTGAATAAAGTTCTTTTTGCTTTACTTGCGCACAAAAATGTTTCTTGTAGCTTCATAAATTACGGTTGAACCACTGCGTTGCTGTCTGTGCAGGGTCAAGAAGCTCTCAGGTTTCTCCAGAAGCATCTTAATTTGTGTTCTGAAGATGAACGAAGGACTTAGAGGTTTGGAACCACAAGAGGGTGAGTAATTAACAACAGAATTTTCATTTTGGGGTGAACTATCCTTTTAATTAAATCACAGCCTTTGCAATTTCACACTCATCACAATTTAGGTTTTATTTCGATGAAATATTCCACCTTGATGCCTTTAAATGCTCATACATTCTTCTGTGCAGTGTCTAGATGATAACGTCTTTCTGAAGAGGCATTCAAAACTTGAGCTGGATGAGAAGAGAAGAAAGAGGTGATGCTCGTTTTATTTTTCTTCTATATAGCATCAAGTAGATCTCTCATAATCTTGTTGCCATTTCTTTTAGGTGGGATATCCAGCGTATTCGTGAGCAGAGGATGTTTCAGCGCCTGCAGCAGAGGATGAACAGGAGGAAGGTCATTCAGGAGAGCGAACCAGAGCTGCTCTCCTTCTATCCAGATTCTGAAGATGGTATGTCAGCTTTTTTTTCCCAGCATACCCTAAAAGTACTTGGTCTACTCATTTAAAGTGCCTGTATCTGTGTTTGTTCTCAGTGGAGTCTATCATGGTGACACCCTTCCTGCCAGTGGTGGCTTTTGGAAGACCTCTTCCCAACCTGAAACAGCAGTAAGCTCAATATATGTTTTTTTGCATGTTGCTAATAATTTAAGTTTTGACATCTTGTTTTGATTGCAGTACATATTTGTTAATATTTCAACAGAAACTTTGACCTGCCCTGGCTGGATGAGCGTGAACGTAGTCGTTGTCGACCAGAGGTGACTAAGAAACGGATGCCTCATCGGACATGTCGCAAATGAAACTGTCACAAGGAAGCTCCTTCCAAAACCTTAGCCTTGTGCTCTCATCTCTTGTACACACTTATATTGCACTTTGGGTCTTCAGAAACCGATTGAAGGAGGATTTTTGGATCTCCCTTAAGCCCCCCTGCTTGGTATCCGTGAGAAACCGTGTTTTGCTCTGTAATGTCTGAGAAACAAGCTCTCCCAACAACACACCCATGATCACAGTGCCGAGTGTGACACCTCGATCTTCACGTTTGCGTCATACTTTGCAGGTTAGCTTGATCAGTGCGGACCAAAGCTTCTACTTTAACACGTTGAGAGCTGCCATAAAAGATCAAAACTGTACATGCTGCGCTTTTTGGTGTGTGAGTTCTCTGTCACATGAATGGAAAACTATGAAAACCAGTTACAGAAGCATTTGTTGTAACATAACGCTTTGTTCAAAGGAAATGTGTAAGATACTTGTAACTAAAGAAATTATTTCAAATATTAAAATAAAGTCATATTATGAATATGTCCTGTGTTTTTGTGTCTTTTAATAAATAATTGGTTAAAAAAATACTGGAATTGGATTCACTTCATAGTAGAAGTGTGATATGGGTCCTCTTTTCGTTCTTGTAGTTCTTTGTTCTTCAGGCAATAAATTATGCAGAAGAAAATATGTTTTTACATATTTAGTAAATTAATATGCTCAGCTGCAGTGTCTTGGTTTAAAAGGCTACATCGTGTCAAAAGTATTTGATGCAAATTACATTGCTGCAGTCATCAGTTTTAAGAGTATTAGTCCCTACTTGGTGTGAGAAATTGACATATAAGTACCATAGACTGTGACAAGTCATAAAGACGTCCAAAAACATTCTACATTATAAGCATATCCCATATCCCTTCTGGAAAAAAAAAACAATAGAAACCATCACAGAAATTATAATGGTTTTAATGAAAATCGTCACCAGGCCTATTGGTGTATACTGGTGATTAGTCACCTTCTATTGGTGGTTTGTTATGTTTATTAATGTTCAAAATTGTACTAATTGTAGTGGAAACCATTAGACTTCATTGTTTTTCAGCAGGGATATTTTTGTTGGTGCCATTTTAGTCTTGCGTTTTAAAAAAGGCAATGCAAATTGGTATTTTGGTGCTTCCACGTATTTCAAAGTGGCAATATCGGTATTTTGTTGTACGTAGCACAAAAAAAAATTCTATATATATATATATATATATAATAAAATAATGGAAATGCATATATACTGAAAACAGGTGTACCTACCATAGGTATTTCCTGTCGCTTTATGTCAACAGCCCAAATTATGAAAGAATCGTGGCACATTTTGTTGCAGTTTTCATTTATTAACCTAAAAAAAAGGTACCGAATGATTGCAATATTCGTGTACTACTGTGGTACTCAAAATAATAAGCCATACCATGGTACTGTACTGTTCTCAGAACTTAACTCAAAAAAGTGGAATGAATAGACATATAATCAACAATCAGTGTAAAACTAATGTAACGTGGTTTTAGACTTAGAGCTTTACAGTTTTTTAATTATTATTATTACACAGTACAAACAATAAAACATTAAGACAATTACAATTATGCACAAAGACAAAGGTAATAACGAAAACAGGGTAAAATAAAATAAAATGGTACATTTAATGGTACACCAAATAAATGGTACATGGTAGGAAGATTAAAAGGATGAATAGTTTTCATAGCCGAACTGTGTATTTATTTATTTATTTTTTTAGAAATGTAACGTTAGCTAATAGAAAACAAATAATGTAATAATTTCAATCTTCTCGTTTGAGTATACAAATAAATCAAACAAAACGTCACTTACAAAAATAATATTTATTAAATAATAACACAAAATATGATCAAAATGTTTCTGTGTAGGTGCACTGCCAGAACACATGAATTTGAACACATGAATGAAGTTGTCTTCTGAGGAATGACCGAAACAGTAGCTCGCTTCAAGCTCGTGGGTTTACGCAGAAACGAGACGTCGATGAATGAATTTCTCACACGTCACGGAGCTACCCACTCTCGCGCGCCTCCTCTGACGCAGCAGGGAACAAGAGGATATGACGAACGCACGAGCACCCACAATTCCGCGCGCAGATCCGCTTTCCCTTCCTTGAGAGTTAAGATGGCGGACCGGCGGCGACGGAGACGGCGCGCCTCTCAGGACAGCGAGGAGGAGGACGAGTCCGCCTCGGGATCCGAGAGCGGGAGGTCGGCGTCTGGCGGCCGGAAGGCTCGCGGAGGAGAACCCGAGCCGCCGGAGTTGCCCGCGGAGCGCGTCTGCGTCAAGAGCGACGCTGAGTCGGAGTGTGTGAGTGTGTGGCTATAAATCTGCTTTTATAATCAGGGCCGATCTTAGTGTGTGCGTGCTAGTCTCTCACACAGTCTAAACACGGAGTTAGTGTAATTTAAATACGGGTTAAGATGTGACCAGATAGTACGTTTCAAGTGACGCGCTTTTTTGCCTGTAACGTAAATGTTAGCCCTTCAGATTAATGTTAAAGTATGTAACAGGCGCCTCGTCATACTAACTTAACAGGGATGTACAATTCCTGGTGTGTCTGTGGTTCTTCTTTCACATTAATATGGTGTTGTTGACTTCATTTGACCTCTTGCTTTTCAATCATCTAACCGGGTGGTTCTCCTTCATGGTCCTGGAGCCTCCCCACGTCCTGCACGTTTTGCCAGTCTCCTTTATTTTACACCCATGATTCAACTCGTCAGTTTAGCCTGTATCCTGTGTGTTTGTCAGATTAATAAGACCTCTCTAAAGTGCATTGGTGGATCTCTACAAACAGGGTTGAGTCACATTGATACTTGCATGAAGGTAAATTAGTTGAGTGCAATGATGAGTGTATCTAGTTGGTGTAAAGATGCTGTGTAAGATATTTAGGCTATTGATAAGCATACTGGATGACGTTTGAGGTTCCTAGGTGTTTGATATCTGATCTGTCACTCTGTAATGGGAATGGAAAGATCTGTGGACCATGAAGAAGTTCAGTATTGTTTTTGAACTGGATGTGGCGTATGTTCTGTCAGCAAGTTTGCTTTTCTCTCTTTTTTCCATCTAAGATGAATTTTTAATGAAGACTTCTTGTTTATTAACTGTGCTTGTTTGCTGAATATTTGATTCTGTTCTCTTTCTGTTTAGGAAAGTGAAGATGGCGTTGGTGAAGGTGAGTCGATCTTTTGTCTTTTTGCTGCGGTCTTTCTCTGTGACTTTAATTTTGACATCAAGCTATACTCTCAAAGGAGACCTAAATAATGGTTACAAACTGCACCAGTTCAGATGATTGCTAACAGGTTAAACAGAACTGTCACTCTTGATGAGCAGCTCTATAGCCATATGTTATTTGCTCTCAGAAACGTGAACAGACCTGCTAAAATGGCTGATTTCTTTTCTTCAGCAGTCTTATCAGACTATGACAGTGCCGATCTGGAGGAGAATGGATCGCACACGGAGGTAAGTCTCTATGGCAACGCCGTTTACTGGGCTCGTTGGGAAATCAATCAGTTTTGTTGAAGACAATGCTGTGATAAATTTGTACAGATCCAGCCTGGGCTGTGTGGATGGGACAGGATGTCTCCACTGCAGCCGATCTGTGTTTTGCTCAGTCATTGTGAGAGCGCTGCCCTTTCTTTATGGAGACTGAATCTGAGAGCACTGTTTAACGTAATATTTTGAAAGTTGAAAGCTCAATATGCGCCTCCCGAAGTAAAGAGTTTGAAAGAATTGAAATAAGTGAGACTCAGCCCGGGAGTTTTTTTTGTTGAAAATGTGTCAAGAATATTTTTGCTCCTCTCTCGTGGCATTATGAATACTGCCAATGCCGAGCCCCATGCTGTTAGTGCATCTGTAGTCTGCATCTAATTTTAGTAAACGTGACGCACTATGCACACTTTTTGCTGCTCTTCCTCTTTATGTAAGTAGCATAGCATTTTACGATTGCGAGCTCATCAGGTAATTTAGGCGTGTTGGAGAGTGCTGGGGCTCAGTGCTGGAGTTGAATGGGGTTGTTGTAGTTCTCCGCTCATCAGGTTCAGTCTGGGCTGCTGATCTTCCACTTTGTTTGGTGTCCTAGCAACCCATTCTACATATTACTTACTCTTCAAACCCAGTAAAGCTGGCTGTAGTTCACTGTAGAGTGCAGACAAGCACAGTTTCAAAATGCAGTCTAAAGGAAATTTGATTTCTTAACCATAACAAACAGGAGAAGGCTTATTTAATTTAGTTTTTTAGTTTGTGTTTTGGTTTTGTAATGCCATAATTGGACTACTTTGTCTTTCTAAACCAATATGTAAGTGGTAAAAATAACCAAATGGATTTTTTTTTATTTCAGCGTTTGTCATTCTAGTACTGTTTATTTCAGCCAGATTCCAAGCCAACATTTCTATTTTTTTTTTCTAATACATGTACTATACATGTACTACAGGTTATGTCAAAGAAAGATCCATACAAAACTTTCAAAGTAGTACAACAGTCCTGAAGTCAGTAACAGGAAGAGGAAATTAAAACCAAAACAAGGAACTGTAAGTGCAACTGTAAAGGTATAAAATAGTAATGAAATATAAAGAAAAGATCCAAGGAGAAGTGAAGTGACTTGTGGCCATGTATGGTGACCCATACTTGGAATTTGTGCTCTGCATTTAACCCATCCAAGTGCACACACACAGCAGTGAGAAGTGATCAACCACACACACACACTGTGAACACACACCCGGAGCAGTGGGCAGCCATTGCTGCGGCGCCCGGGGAGCAGTTGGGGGAACGGTGCCTTGCTCAAGGGTCTCACCTCAGTCGTGGTATTGAAGGTGGAGCGAGCGCTGGTTATTCACTAACCCCACCCACAATCCCTGCCAGACCTGGGACTCGAACCCACGACCTTTGGGTTACAAGCCCAACTCCCTATCCATTAGGCCACGACTGCCCCCTGCAACAATGATAATGTTATGCACAGCTTATTTTGCAAACATCATCTCATTCGTGCAAACTAACATATATGTAACATGACTAAAACCAGCTGAGATCTATTGCTGGACACCTGCACCAAAAACAGCACCAAAGTTTTGCCATTGTAAATATGAGACACTATTACTAACAATGTGTTCGTGTTTGTAGTTCAGTTCAATGTATTTGTTATTTTGGTCTGGATACTGGTTTTGATTCTGGCATTCACAACCCTCATTTGTAACATCACACCTAAAAACACAAAACAAAATACATCAGGATATGGTCATTCCTCTGTTGAACACAAGGCCCTGCTTCAAGAAGACGGCTGTTTTAACACCTGTACTGAACTGTAACAGGCAACATAGCTAAGATAGGTAAGATTGAGCTTTTCTTTTTAAGTTGCATCTTGTGACATCACATACTATAACATCCCGTTTACACTTTCCATACGGCACAGCAAGCAACACACCATAACAAAAAAAATAAAGCTGCACTATAAACTAGGGTGAAAATATATCCGAGCACAGGTACTGTACAGACAGATGGGATCCAGCCCTGGCCACTTTCCAACAGAAACAGATCTGATGAGATGGCATCAATAGCGACTCTACTGTATGAAAATCCTCCATTCACATGTTGCTAATCCCACTGGCTCCTCTCTGACACATAATATCTGGAAAATATCCACGTCGGAGGACACTCTAAATTATAACACGATTTCAGAGAGTAAGACATACATAAAAGAAAACACAGAGTGGAGTGGCCAAGTGTTAAAAGCCAATAAAACTTCTTCCATCTGGTTCAGCCAAATTTCTTCTCGTGATTTACAGTGAAGTCTTAACCTAGTTCTGAAAGCCAATGTCCACACTGCACCGTATTCTTGTCAAAAAAAGACCATTATACAGGAAGAGACAACAATTTGATTGACATGTGAAGCGGCCAACCACAGTTCATTTCCACAGGGCGGGTTCTGAAATCAATCAAGACTTAATATCATGGGCCATTTAGTGCTTATTTGCAAAAAGATTTCATTTTAAACCAGTTTATCAAGTGTATTTAACTTCCAGCTCATAAAAACTGTTACTGTGTCTGTCTCAAGGATAACCTAAGGCTTGAAGTGCTGCCCGTAACCTCACAGCTCTCTTTCAGCAGAAGAAACAAACTCATATAGGTTTGGAACAATTTGAGGGTGAGTAAATGATGAGAGTATTTTCATTTTTTGGGTGAACTGTCTAATCATTAAATGAGATGTCTGAAGACAGAAAACCTGTCAAAAGAGCACTATTTCCCAGCGTTTGGTGTCTGGTTTGCCCAGTCTTGCTGACAAGGGCAGGGCAGAGTCATAGTTTGTTTAAAGTACAAACAGGTGGAAAGGTCTCATGTATCTATCAGGAAAAGACTGTAAAGCCTTGTTTGGGTGTACAAAAGATACAATTTTTAGATATTATGTGTACACATTAACCAAGGTCAAGAAACCTCCTCTAGATCTACGCTACGCTAATTTGGAATAATTAAGACTTCTTAATGTTATTGACAGAAGTCTCTTTTGTTGACCAAGCCTGCATTAGATAAAAATATAGTAAAAGCAGTAATATTCAATTCAAATAAATGCAGCTTTTTAAAAAAATAAAAGACCAAAAAAAAAAAATCAATTCAAAAACACACACACAAAAAAATGAAGGTCTGAAGGTCATAAACAAAACAACTTCCTAAGTATGAATATGAAGTATCTGATGCTGATGAAGATAATATGAAGATAAAGTTAATATCAGCACAGCTAACACTCCACTGGCACTCCAAAGCCAGTCACACACAACGTCAGCATGAGCGCTGTTAAAGTCCTCTGCCGTCACTCTCATGGCTGGTGGTGATAACATCTCATTACCTGTTGATACTTTCAAGTAAAATACAGCTTACTGGGTGTGAGCTACATACATGCCTTATAAAACAGCGGGTGACCGACACCACCGCCAAAGGAAGTTGCAATTAGGAGGAATGTTGCACCACTGAAACAACTATACAGACAGATGGAGATTTTTTTGGGAGGTGTGACTCACATAGCTAATTATCATCTACTATTGTTTGAATAAGACCATAGTTGAGGAGAATATGCCCTACCGCTTCTACTTGAAGAGAAGCTTATCATCACTAGGCCTGGAAGGCCCACTCTTTCAGCTGAAAAGGCAGCTTGCAGTAAATAATTCAAAAACAAAAAACACATTTTTTCTGCCTAAGCGTCCTGTATGGAAAGTGATGACATGTCATACAATCAGCTACTTCAGCATGCGAGACTCTCAGGGGAAGTGATGCACTTCCTGATATTGAATATTGGGAATATAGCTTCCCAGCTATATACTTCAGGTCTATCTATCATTGTACAAAACTAAAACTCTAGTTTTGTGGTCTCCAAAAATACACAAAATTGAGGGACACCAAAACCTTATTGTGAGAAGGCTCACTAGGATATAGTCTCACTGTTGCATGGGAAAAAAACTGATATGCTGTGCAACTGATGCCACAATAGAGCTTCAGGCCAGTGCCTTTGTGTGAGAAGTCTCTGGAATGACGAAAAACGACAAGTGTCATTCAAGAGCAGAATGTGTGGCGAAGCGAGGCACGGCCTCAGCCCTCTAATGATGTGTTGAGCAGCAAATTTTCTTTATACCAGCTGTTGTTGCCTTTATCCTTTTATGAATGTGTTTCATGTCTGACTTCATTGGAATAAGTGAGATAAAGGGTGTGAAATGAGAAGGATCAGCTGGTGAAATCCACCTGCTGTGCTGAATTACAATGGGTAGTATTCAAGGCAACGGAATTATGACTTTCATGCACTGCTATCTATAATCACACAGTTATTAAGGAAAAATATTGACTTGAGACAGAAGAAAATTAGTTATGTTGAAAACCAGGGACTGAAGCAGGGTGCGAAGCAGTTCATTTGGGATTCAAAGGGAAACTCGAGAGACTGCTTATTAAAGCCTTGGGGAGCTGGTAAACTCTTACGCAGCCTGCAGCTCAGAAAGATGATGAATGCTTGGGAGGGAACGACTTTTTCTGAGTTAATCCACCTTCAAAAGCCACAAGCCTGCAGCTCCGTTTGGTAATACAAGTGCAAATACATATTATGTGCATGGCTATATAAAAGATCTATTGGTCCTGCTCTATTTAAAAATAGATACGGCAGTCCATTTTTTAAATATTTGACATGGACTGATAACAAAAATATCTGTAAGTTAAAGTTTGGAATAATTACGATTTTAAAACATTTAATAATTGTAATGAGTCCACTTACACAACTGGCTGACCTTAAGCTAGCTATGAACACATACCATCTGTTGCACACTTTCACATACTTCCAACCTCCCCCATGTTCTGGGGCCAATGGCCTCTTTCCATCCAGCTTGTCAATTACTTTCTATCTCTACCCAGCTCCACCACCTGACAGACATGCGAGCCCCTTTATCTCCACCCACGTGCCCCCCTCTGCAGGAAACAGAATATCAGACCCCACAGCTGAGCCACGTGGAGCTATGAATTAGACAACAAGTGTGAGACACGAGCACAGCATGCTCTGCTTCTAATCAGCCAGCAGCAGAAATTTAAGCGTAATCAGATTAGTAAGTGTATACGTTTAAAAGAGAAATTAAAAATGCACATTTACCTCATCAGAACATGGTTTACAAGTAGACAAATCACATTAATTATATATTTTAAGTACATTTAAGATATACATCATTTATAAATATAAGATTCATAATATACATTTTCAATAGTGAACACGCACACTACTGCTCAAAAGTAATAATTACAGAATAATTATGATTTTTTTATTATTTTTATTATCTTATTCTCACATTTATTTGATAATAAATGTTGTAAAAAAAATACATGAAAACAGAAATGTTGTGAAATATTATTACAATTTAAAATAACTTTTAAATGTTTAAAAATATATAGTGCTGTCAAACGATGTTTGTGTGTTCTGTGCATATTTATTATGTATATATAAATATACACACATACAGTAGAAATTTTGAAAATATTTACACTTACATTTACATTCATATATAATTTAATTTAATAATCAGAAAGAGATTTTTTACCCAGTTTCAGAATATAATAAACTTTTTTTTTTATTTAATTTTAATATATTCATAAACCGCTTTTTTTTTAATATGTTCTGAATAGTGCTGGGCAATGATTAATCGCGATTAATCGCATCCAAAATAAAAGTTTTTCTTTACATAATATATTTGTA
>JAUCMS010000062.1:16879476-16902799 GCA_032357445.1 Enteromius radiatus | reverse complement strand
CGCCTCTAGACTGTTACCAAACAGTCTGTGTTGTGTTGGAATTGGACCTTTTTTCAGTCGTCTTTTGCAAACACTTGGTTTCTATAAGAAGTAGGAAACGATGGTGTTTGAGACTCACAGTATGTTATGTCCAGGCACTGAACTGTTATTATTCAACCATGCCAAGGTCAATTCAGTTTTCCATTCTATGGCACCTTTAAACAAAAACGGATTATATTAAAAACAAACTGCCTTTTGTAAAGACAGCAAACCCTCCTCGAGAGGCTCGAGACAAAGGACATCACAGATTACCGTCCCATATACATTTTGGCATCTTTTGGATCTTTGAGTGTTTTATGCACGCCATTCACCTTGAAAACTAACATGGCTGGGATGTCTTTTTTTATTTTTTTTTTTATTTTTTAATTTCAGAGCAGATAGAGTTATAGGCTCTCCTCATGGCACGAACTATTGGGTGAAATGTCAGGAGCGATATGGAGAAGTTGATTCTCGTATGTAAGTTATCCCTTGCATCTAGCTGCGGACAGAATTGTAGCGACATCCCTGGAGTGATGAGTCTTGATAATGACAGGGCGAGGGCGGCCATCCGTCGGCATACCAAACACTCGATCAAGCACGATTGAGTACGATCAATTGCGATTGTCGGGACAGGTAATTCAAGAAGTTTTGGAATGAAAGATTTTAAAAAAATTGTATGGGATCAGTTCTTTCAGCTGACTCCTTGAGATTTAGAATTCTAATGTTGTCCCGCCTGGAACAACCCTTCAAATCTGTAACCTTATCTGAGAGTGCCGTGTTCAGTTTCTCAAGTGCAGCCAGTTTCCCTTTTAGCGGAGCAACGTCATCCTCCAAGGCGGAGATACGAGTTTCTGCTTCTGTCTGGCGAGACGCGCGGGAGTCGGTGACTGCAGCGACCTCATCAATGCGTTTGATATCAACTTTCGCATCCGATCCAGACTCAAGCTTAACGAAAGAGTCATTCAACATCTTTTGCGTGTGCCGACCTTCGTCTGCAACAACGTTGGAAATGTGTTTAAGCAAAGCTTCTTGAGAGAAGTCAGGTAGCGGTCGCCTCACTAGAATCAGCTCAATCTTCAGTAAAGCTTCGAGAATGGTCCGTCTTGCTCTGTTTTGTGGGCTTGGGCATGATAAACTAACAATTAAGCAATTAAATGCTGATTTGGAGAAAGATGGGCTAGCGTAGATAAAGAACAACAGTAACTTGGACTAAGAGATGGGAAAAGCGCAACTGATCACTCCACTTCCATTACTGGAAGCCGACATTTCTATTTATTCAGTATGAATACCCACATTTCTGCCACAGTACCATGATGCTGTTAGTGTTACTACAGTAAGTCCATGGTAAATGTTGACTAGCTGAGTCGTTGACAAACACAAGAAATACTGTATGCAGCGCTGTTTCATCTGGCTCATAAGTCACTCATTTATGATTTTGAGTTGTGTTTCTAAAATTAGTTTAAATGTACTTTAAGGGAATGAAGCTTGATGTGATCAGTTTTGGTGTCTATTTGGCGCTGTTAAAGGGAGGAGAGGATGAGGAAGAGGTAGAGCATTTCAGTGATGAAGAGGCCTCACGTCCTGCCACAGAACCAAAGCCCGCCGCAGATGCCCCGACAGAAGAGCTTGTTGAAGAGCCAGAGAGAGATGGAGGCAAGGAAGTTAAATCTGATGAGAAGGGCAATCTTGCTGGGGAGCGACAGAGTGGGGATGGACAGGTATGGAGGAACAAAACATTACATTTTTTTTTTCTTTTTTCAGGTTCAGGAAAGACTGACATTTAAACACTTTAGTTTGAATTAAAACAATCCTTTGACAGATTGAAAGCAGTTGAGCAGAATGCCACATTCTGGACTAAGACGGTGCTAAATCACATGCTTATTTGTAAATCCCTTTTAACCCAAAACTGAAGCTGAGACCTCTAAATGTTTACAGGAGAGCACCGAGGACCCTGAGAATAAATCGGGCAGCAAAGGCCAGAAGCTTGACGACGATGAGGACAGGAAGAATCCAGCCTACATCCCCCGGAAAGGCCTTTTCTTTGAGCATGATGTGAGAGGCCAGGCTACAGAGGAGGAGAGGTGAGAGACATGATGGTTTTCTTTCGGGGAAAACTCCCTTTCCAAGTCATTTTAAATTAGGTAATTAGTTGAAAATGAGTTTCAATGTTGAATTTGTCAGAAAGCCATGTGGTTCATAGTTTAATTTTGCGCTGTCTCTTCCTCCCCCTGTTTGTCCATCTGTCATCAGGCCTAAAGGCAGGCACAGGAAGTTGTGGAAGGACGAGGGCCGATGGGAACACGACAAGTTCCGTGAAGAGGAGCAGGCGCCAAAATCACGTGAAGAGCTAATTGCTTTATATGGTTATGACATTCGCAATGGCACAGGGCAGAGCGACGGGCGATCATACCGCTCCCGAAAACCCAGGTTATATATAAATGTATTATTTCTTGAGAACCAATTCAGCATGTTAATATAATTATTTATTTATTGGTAGTAATTTTACTGTATTTTTGATCAAATCAAGCATGTTAGTGATGTTAAAAGATTTTCATAAGCATGAAAAGTCTTACCACAAACTTCTGGCCACATTTTTAATAATCATAGATATTTCCTATGGCCAGATATGTAGTGAGTTACTGAATATCGTCATATTCCTTTGCAGACATGCTGGTTCACCCAGTCGGGAGCCAAGGCGGCATCGTGACGGTGAGAAGTCAGTTCGTACAACATGGCAGGCGCCTCCACCTAGTCACCGCAATACCCCCCAGTCTGTTCCCCTACAGTCAGGTCCACCTGCTGTTCCCCCTGCAGCACCCAAACCCTCCGGCCGGCCCTCGACTCAGCCTCCTCAGCGCAGCTTCCAGAGCAGCCGAGCCCCGTCGGCCCCTCACAGGACGGAAGGTCAAAGACATTTGAAGCCCAGTTTAGACGGCCCACCTCCTCGAGGAGTGCGCCCACAGCCTGTAGAGGGTGAGAGGGGCCCGAGGCTCAGGGGCCGAGGCTCACATGCTGTTCACACTGAGCGTAGCCCGGCTGTGGTGGTGGAGGATATCCACAGCGAGGAAGATGAGGAGGAGGGTGAGATTCCAACAGCAACAACTACATATACCGCTCACCACTACAAGACGGAGAGAGAGAGGGGTCCATCTCCACGGAAACAGGAGTCAAGTCCCACGGTGGAGGGGGGCAGTGCAGCCGGTCAGGTGCGAGAGTCATCTCCTCCTCAAGAGAGGCCAGTGGAGAAGAAATCGTACTCTCTCGCGCGGCGAGCGACACGATCGCGGCCGTCTGATCTCAGTAAGCAGGCTTCGTTAGATGAGTCCTCGGCCGCGGCCCAGCAAGCCCCACCAGCAGCAAAGAGCGAGTCGTGGCAAGAGCAGAGTGATGCTGGAACACAAGGTGGACTGACAGGCCTCGACCAGGACCTGGCCCGGCTCAGCCTGGCTGGGCAGAACTGGGCCCAAAACCCACCCTCCTACCTGCAAGCTGAGATGAGAGGTAATAATACTTCATCTTTGTGTAATTAGGCTGTTTTACAAAAGTCTGTTGTTATTAGGGATGTCCCGATCCCCATGTGATGTGATTTCACATTGAGCCATATATACTACACAAAGCCGTTGTTCGCTGATGAGCTGCGCAAATCCACGCTGATAATGAACATGGTTTTGCGCAGCTCGTCAGTGAACCGGCTTCACCGACAAAACGCGCATTCCTGATCGGCCGATCGCGATCGGGACATCCCTAGTTGTTATTGAAAAGTTGGCTTACATTCCTGCATTTTTGTCAACAGGCATTCGTGGCTCCATGCACATGGCAGGAGGCCCTCCACAGTATGGAAACATGGAGGATATAGTGAGTGAACCAGCCCATCAAAAATTGCCTATAAAGATCAGAAAAAATTATTAAATCAAGATAAATTTTCCAGATGCAAGCTTAGTTATTTTGAATTATTTATTCATGTGCTGTATTTTCTGAAATCATCTGAAATGTTGCATTGCAAGTTGTGTAATGCAGTTAACATTTAAGTATAGAATCGTTTACTAAGAAAAGTTATTAGTTTATTTACACTGCATCTTTTATATTATCAACCGATACATAAAACTCTCCTGTGTTTAAAATCCATTACACCTATTGAATGTTACAGTATGGAAGAAAAGATCTCTCTCCAACACTACATTTTTGTTAAAGATCAGTTTAGCAAATGTGTTTGAATTTGCTGGTGAAAGTTGTAAGCTACGACCTTGAGTTTCATCAGTTATTTCTTGTTATCAGGGTGTTGGTGGTGGCCGGGCTAAGCGGTATTCATCACAGCGCCAGAGGACAGTTCCCGAGCCTGCAACCATGCACATTGGTGTAATGGAGGGCCATTATTATGAACCCAGTGAGTGCTGTACTGCCTTTGGCCCATAGAGGGCAGTTTTAAGTTAAATGGGTCATGGGAATATGTCCTAAAATCACAGACTGAGTAGTTAAACCTTTTTAAGCATTTAGGGAGTGTCGTACATATTCCTTTTTTATTTTTGTGGACTAACATCCAAGATAATAACTTGCTTTTTGCATGCAGTGTCTTTTCAGGGACCAATCTACACGCACGGGGACAGCCCAGCAGCCCTGCCTCCTCAAGGCATGCTAGTTCAGCCTGAGATGCACCTGCCACACCCCACACACCCTGGACACCCAGGTGAGAGCTGTGAACATTTGCAGACGTCTGGTTGAAATGGCCACATAATCAGTAGCTCCCAGTTATCTTTCCGATTTGTTTTCTAAAACTCAAAATACATTTTATGTTTAAAAATGAGGACAATAAGAGCCTAAAGCTGGAAGTTCTTCTCTCGAAAGGGATGGTGTGGTGAATGGTGAAGCTAAGCTAACAGGTGAAGTCAAACAGAATGTGGTTCTCATTGTGCTTAAAACTGTGAGAATTAACCTCATCTGAGACCATGTTTACCCAAGTGTTTAAAACAACAACAGGTGTCTACCCAATTAAAACAAGATATTAATGTCTGCTCATTTCCTGAAATTTAGAAATTTTCTAAATGCATGTAATTCAATAAAATTGATTTTGTTGGGGCGATTCATCCATGCATGTTGCATTTAAATAAGTTTTGATTATTATTTTTTTTTTTTTTTAAATACAGGACCTCTCTCTCCATCTGTCCATTTAATAACCAATGAATAAAACAATCACCACAATTTCTTTTTAATTTTTATAAATTCGGTGCCCTTGGATGTACATCACAATAAATAAAAAAGAATCAGTTTGAACTTCAGTTTTCTTGATTTTAATCACTCCAGATATTGCATCAACATTACCCTGTAAAGTGTTTTGCTGTGTTTTGTTTCAGGCTTGCACCCGCACCAGTCAGGAGGACCCCTGCCCAATCCGGCTCTTTACGCTGCCCCACCCGTTTCTATGTCACCTGGGCAACCACCTCCGCAGCAGCTGCTACCCCCACCCTTCTACCCCCCTCCAGGTGTAATGACCTTCGGGAACACCAACTACCCATACCCTGCCGGAGCTACGCTACCTCCAATGTACCCCAACCCCCAGGTGAGCCTGCTGACTCTAAATAAGCATTACTTGTATCCTGTGATACCTAGTACCCAGTAGTGCAGCAGTGAGTATGACGGGGGTTTTGAGCACTTCTTCTTGCATCTCTCTCCAGGCACAGTCACAGGTCTACGGTGGTGTGACGTACTACGACACGGTTCAGCAGCAAGCTCAGCCCAAACGCTCCCCACCCCGACGCTCCTCTCACCCCGTTACAGTCAGACCTCCCCCTCCTGAGGTAACGGTATAGTAAACATTACATCATTCATTACTTTGATCCAGGAGAGATCAGTGGGGTTCTTTGAATTGTGAGGATTCACAGAATATCAATGCCTTATTGGTTACCTGCTGATATTAGAATTTTTATTTTCTCTTGTGTTTAGATTTACCTTTGCACTGATCTAACACTCTCTTCATCCTTAAAACTGCGTATAATATAAACATTTAAGTGTAATCTATAACCTGAAAACATTTTAGATTTTTATCTATAAAGTTAAATATGTTTTATGATATTTTAATTTAAAATGGATTATGATGCTGATCTTGATTTCTGCCATGTAAATAGCCCAGATTAAAAGATTAATATACATAACATAGCTGTGCATTATAATGCTGTGAGATCTAAATTCACTTGTAATATATATATATATATATATATATATAAAGAAAACGTTTTAGACAAAATTGTTTAAAATTTGATTAATTTTGTAATTTATCAACCATATGAAAATACTTACCAATTTATTGTATCAGGAAAAATGTAATTAAAATCGCAGTTTGTGAATTTCTTTTAAAGAAAAAAAAATGTAAAAGATTATTTGAACTAATGTTGAATTATTATGTGTACTTGTCCTGTTTTTTTATTAAATTTTTTTGAAGTAAAGGTTATTGGAGTGTGTTAGTAGAAAAGAGGGTTTTATGTAGAAACACAGAAATAATATTTTCTATCTACTTTCTAAAATCTACTAGCTATATATATATATATATATATATAAATAAAAAAATTTCTCTGCAGCTCTTTCACCTGATAAATGGCTAAATTTTTCAAAGAGGTCTTCAAATAACTAATAAGATAAGGGGAAAGTAAGACAGGAAAAGTGACAAATCTATTTGTTTTTACCTCTTTTAAAGTATGACAGGAGGATTGTCAGTTTACATGATAATTTCTAGAGATTAACATCTAATTTGGGGTTTGATCTTTCCCTGTCTGTCAGGACCAGAGCAGAAAGCCCGCTGAGGAGATTCGCTCCTAGCTGACAGAGGACAAGGACACCTCCACGTGTCAGGACCAGCACTGCTTTTGTAAAAATTAAATTCACCATTTAGGATTTAACTTTTAGTGTTTTTTTTGTTTGTTTGTTTTTTTTTCCCTTACTGTTTTTTTGTATTCATTATGTCTAGGTTCACTGTCTCCATGCAAGGTTCTGTTTGCGGGTTGCTCCTGTTGTATTTCCATTCACAACCAGCAAAGTGTTTACCGCTATCTGTTGTTCGGCTAGGAATTAAATGCGCAGTCTTACACAGCGAGAGGTTTTGGTTTTCACTAAAAATAGACAAGAATTTAGATCGTACGAGGCTGTTGGCCTTTTGAAACAAGTTCATTTTAAACCTCCTTTTTGCTCTGTTGGGCAGAAAAAGGATTTTATTAAAAAGGAGACCGCCACCAAGACAAACTGTAGTGTGTGAAAGCTGGACCTGCATTAATAATTCTTGACTTACTGTTTTAGTGGCTAAAATATAGTGTCATGCTTCATATGGAGCCAGCAGATGGTTATGACCTTCAAACGCACAAATTCAAGACCTTTTTTGGGGCAAATTTAGCATGTTCTTTTCCGTTTAACAGAGCTGTACCGATTCTGACTGCTTAACCTTCCGTGATGGTGCTAGTCCCGTTTCCGACTAATCAGTCCTCCTCCTTCCATCTGTTTCGCTGTCCCTTGAATCTTTTGACATTGTACTGTGTTGAATTCAATACTGTAATTCTATCGAAGCGAACCGTTAACCTTGCCAGATACTGACCTACTTGACAGTGTAACTTGCTTGATTAGCTTTCTATTGTAAGTGTACATATTAAAGTATATTGAAGCCAGTGGTTTAACGAATAATACTAAGAACTAGTCATTTATGAAGTGCTGTCAATATGAACAAAGTCAGCAGGGAACCTAGCCTAGGTCTGTCTTTCATTAATTTTCTTTTTTTTTTTTTTTTCTAAAATTAATTATTCTGTTTTTCTTTTTATAAATAGTAATGGTTGCTATTTTTTTTTTCAGGCACACTGTACAGGCATGCATGGTTTTCTAGGTATATTTCTTTGTGAAAGCAATTCTCGATGGCAAATTTGGCTGTGAGCTGTTATTCTTTGCCCCACTGTGGGAGTGCTATGGATGCATCTTTTTCAATTGTTCCCTTTATCATTGTTTCCGATGAAAGATTTAAAAAAAACAAAACAAAAAAAAACCTAACAGTATAACTGAGGTGTTGTCGTTCCCAGCGTTGTTTAGACATGGCTCATAAAGACTATTAGAAGATGTTGTATTACTTTCTATGCCTTAAAGAGTTAATTGGTTTGACATATCTGTTTTTGTTTGATTAGACCTGACAACACTGTGAGGGCTTGTATGTTTCATAGTAGTTTGGATAATATTAAAAGTGTTTAATTTTTGCGATTTTTATTTTGTGGAGCAATGTCAGGAGATGAAATTAAACAAAAACTGAATATAACATTTGACTTGACCTTTTTTATTTGTGTGTGTGTTTTTGTGTGTGTGTGTGTGTGTATATATATATATATATATATATATATATATATATATATATATAGTGATTATCAATATACTTGTACTGTTATTTAAGTTAAAGAAAATATTTCCGTTGTTACTCATTTAATATTTCAGTGTTACTTTTTTCTTTGTTACTTTGAAATCTAGCAAGTATTTGTTTGTTAGACCCTGTTCCATCTGATAAATGTTTCCATTTTGCTTCATTTTTTTTAAAGAGATGAAATATGAACAATATTAGTCGTGGTGAAAAAGCATTCTAGTCTGTAAACACAGTCGACCATCCCAGCGTTTGTCTGCCTCGCCGCCTGTGGTTGTGTGCTAAAACTCTGACTTTGCCAAAAGCGAAGCGTCGCCTTCTGCCGCATCCAACCCTGCCAAGAGGGAGCGACTGATGCGGCGGAACGCGCCGCTGCTGCCGCTTCATCTCGCGCATAGCAGCGCGCCTCCAAATTACACCGCAGCCGCTTTCAGAGCCGTAGTCAGACGAGCTGCAGTCGTCATTTTGGTATTCTTTGAGTTTTTTTGACATTTTACTTTGGATTTATTGTCGTTAACGAGGCACTGCCGCGTTTGCCACTGTTATTTAGAGCTTTTATTTAAAGCTTTACAGCTTTCGTTCCAGAGGCCATGCATAACGTGCATGCAGATTCAGGCGGCCGGTTTTAAAATGTACGAGAAAAACTAAATGAAAGATTATTTCATCGTTGAAATGTGAAACCAAACCAATAGGCTTCTGTGGAAGTAGAATTAGGTCAGGTTTGACTCTCACTGTCAGTGCTTCAAAATGTCCACTTGGGGGAACTGATGTCTTTATTCTTCACTGCTGCACTGTTACAGGGACTGCACGACACAACTTTGATCTCGGCAGTGTTCATACCAAATTATAAATGTTGCAGTAGCTGATCCCCCTCACCCCATTTATTATGTAAATACACAAGCATGTATACATTTAAGAGAAATTGTTATGTATTAAACTTATTTACATATAAATTATAGGAATATATACATATAAATACATGTAAATATTAACAAAATATATAGTGTATGTGCGTGGATTTGTATATACATAATAAATATACACAGTACACATACATTTATCAGGCTATGTGAACAAGAAACTTATTTTGGATGCGATTAATCTTTTGACAGCACTAAAAATAACTTAAAATGCTGGAAGTTAGAAATGTTGCATGTTTAACTAACTGAAATAAAAAAAGACATGAACAGAAAATAAGTTGAAAACGACAATTCTGACATCAAAAAATTAAATTTTATGTAAACTTGAATTTAAAAGATCATTACAGAGTGGAATTTAATAAATACTATAACAATGTAATGTTATTTTTTAAAACACATTATTATAAAATGATAGAATGACATTGCTGTTCAGATATGAACGATCTTTAAATCCAAAACAGGGGTCTTAAGCCCTTTGGTGGACAGAGAGAGTGGTTTATAAACTGAGTGTTGCATTTGTTGTATTTATACAGTTTATGATGCTTTTGTGAAATCATTAAAATATTCTGTATTTAGAGTCATAGTCTTGTTGATGTTCACATTTACATTTAATGAAATATTTAGCTTATGGATTTTTTTTTCTGTTTTCTAAGAAATGTCATGTTATTTCCTAGGCTGGATGATCTAACTATTATTCCATGCTGTGGAAAACCACGAGAATGAGAAAGAAAGAGCAAGCGTGTCTGACCCTTTGACTTGTACTGTACATGAAAGTTTTCAACTTGAAACAGTTCCTCTAGAAGATTATAAATAGTCTCAGTTCAGAGAACCCCACGGCCTCGATCAGAGTGTGAACTTCACTGGGCGCTGTGCACATACTCAGCTGCTTCACCGCACCATACTCACACTTGCAAAAAAGTGACTCTATTTGGGACACCAATTAAATGACAAACATCAAGTGATGCTGCTGGAATCAATGGCTGCTGCATACATCTTCTTGACTACAGCTTATACCAAAAACACCCTCTTCTGCCTCTTGAATCATCATAATGTGATTATTATGCAGAGCAGTTGAAAGGAACAGTGAAACTGCTCATAGTCTCACTGACCTACTTATAGAAGTATTTAGTCTAGTGCATACACTCTTTTGTGAAGCACGCTGGGAAGAGCATACCTACACTATTGTTGACGGGTTCATGTTACAAAACATGTGAACTGGTGAGTAACAGTCTGCTGAAAGGGTGAAACAGGAAGTTGAGGGTTTTGTATTACCAGATTTCTTATTTCAGTCTAAGTTTCCCAGGGTGAATGTAGAGTAAAGCTTGCTAAGGGCCAACTAGTGATATTTACCCAGCTAGAAAAGCCTTGATTTGTACTGACGCTTGAAAGAGTTCACTCTTGGTCATTCTAAACCCAGGATGATAAAACAATCATGGGTTACTTTGATTCATATTTCACACTAGTCATACTTAATAGGGTTAACAAATAATCTTGGGTTAGTATAATCCAGTGTTTCACACAGTACAATCCTAAACGTTGAGTTAATGTTCTTGCAGATTTTTGCAGTGTTTGTGTCATTGATTGGATGAACGCAGCACACGACCTGTTTACATAAAGTGTGCATCCTCATATTATATTGTCAACTGTACTGTCAAGTTTTTCCCCCTATACTTGTACTATGTGTAATATAATGGTCTTTAAAATTCTTTAAATGAAATGTGTGAAGTCTGACCATGTCAGCAACAACTGTTTATCTGTGTTTACATCACACACAGCAGCCAATGAGCTTACTGTATTGGAGACTACATTTGCACGTGTCTACATGGTACATTAGTTTGCTAGTAATGTATACACACATCAGGCATCATGTTTATCCATTAAGGATTTTATAAAGGTACACTTATGCATGTATGCGTAAAACAACATTTTAAGCAGAGTAAATCGTATGTTTATCAGATACTACAACTGGTTCATATTCAGTCATTTTATCAATGCAAAGATGCAGTAGGAAGCTTGCTCAGGCCTTTACCGCTTTCTGGATTGACATTTCACTCTGCAACATTAGTAAATTAACATATATGCAGTTAGTGTTGATGATCACATTATTATTCATATGCATATACTAACATTTGAGATTGGCGGTTCTGTGTCTTCCTCACCTGTGTTTTTGATCGGCACATTCAGGAGATGCTTAATAGCGCCCCCTAGCTCATGACAGTGAAAACACGGAAACCCAGGAGATTCTGTGTTTGGTGGGGAAAGAGGTAATTTACACGAATTTACTCTAGCACAATATATATAAACAGTCAAGCAATTCTAAAATAAGCAAAAGAAATGATTAATATGTGGATAAATCTAGAAGTAAATGTTGCAGATTGCGCATGGTTTGACAGACTGATGCCTTTATACAAGTAGTATGTGCGTGTTGACACAAACATAAGACACATGGAAAATTGACACATTAATGAGAAAAGTTAAGTCTTTAAAGTCTTAAGTCTTTTGGCCCCGTCTGCTTTCCATAAGAATGAAATGGCATCTTGCTCAATTCAGTTGATGCATTTTCTGTCCATTTGCAAAACTACTCAACTGTTTATACAGCGTGTGGCGTTTCTGACTGTCTAACACATGTGAATATGGGACACGACTGGGTGTGCGTGTGGCTGAGCATCTAAAATTTGCAATTGGCTCTTTTTCCAACCTCTGGAGCGCCACAAATATCACTTCAGGAACCACTTAGCTCTCATTTAGCACAAGAAAGCATAAGATTATTGTATTTGTTTTTCAGCCTATTCCTCATATATCTAGGCACTCCAGCTCTTCCGCTGACAGCAAACCCTCTTCTCTATTCATCTGTTATGTATGGAATCTCTCTCCTTCTGTCTCTCTGGAGCAGCAGTGACTTGCACAGACTAGCCAAATGTGACTGGGCCTCAAGTTCTGAAGGGTGCCTTTTTTTATTTTTTTTTGGCTAGACAATAAGCCTTGATATATTCCCAGCCAGACTGATGCAGTGTTTACAAACACACTCGCAGCAATGCTTTCCCACAGCACATGAAGGATGCTGATCACATGGCTGAATTTGTTTGTACGCTGCATCTGAGTTCACTGAAACGTGACCTGATTTATGGCTCCAGGCCGCAGATGACCTGCACAAACCTGACGCACGTCACAGATTCTTTAGAGTCACAAGCCCAAACTCATTCCAAGATGTCATGCAGTAAACATTTGTAGGACCTCATTTGCTTAAAGATTTCTGATCAACATCCAGTCCCTTTTTGTTTTTGTTCTGATTAAATATCTGAGACTGCAAATTTCTATTTACAAAATTAATAGAAAATATATCAATTTTAACTAAAAAAAAAAAAAAAAAATTAAGCAGCATTGATAGTAATACCAAATATTTCTGAAGGATTATGTGACAATGGCTGCTTCTAATTCAGATCTGTCACAACAATAAATTGCATTTAGATATATTAAAATAGAAATTTATTAGTAATATTTCACAAAAGTGCTGTATTTTTTACCAAAAAACAAACAAATAACAACAAATTCAAGTGTAAATCCAAATAAATGCAGTATTCAAAATCACAAACTTTTGAACACACATATAATCTCCTCACATCTGAGTTTTGTGTTTCACTGAAGAAGAAAAAAAAAATCATATTGATTTGGAACTACACAACAGTGAACAACACTATTTAAATTTTGGCCTTGAACGAATTCAGCTATGGATGAATCTTTGTAAACTATAGAAAAAGTGACTCTAAACTGAACCCAAACTTTGGATCCAGAAAGACCGAAGAATCCAGAAAAAGCTTTAAAAGTTCCATTGCCCTAAATTTGACACACATTTAAAACTCCTGAAGTCTGCACAATTAGTGAGCCTTCTTTAAAAGCTTTTGTCACCCATGCATTTTTAATGCTGTAAGTTGGCGGTCTCTGCATATTTAAATTCAGTGTCTCTTCTCTCATCCTTTGTTTTGTATTAGAGATGCACATGTGTGAGGTGGGGCCTCCCCCTCTGGCGTCTTTGTGGAGTGACTGTGACAGTAACCAAACAAAGCCCCATGTCTCTCAGGGTGATGTCATTGTGGGTCCCCAACCCCCAGCATGGGCCAGGAGTGTGTGTTTATGTGGGTGTCATTACACTTTCGCATGATTCCTGGGAGCTGTTTGAAAGCATCCATGCACTGAGACGTATGATGTGTATGTATAATGAGAAGTGTTTGTGTGTGTATCAGATGCTCACTCACAAATTCATCAGAAGTGACTCAGATGTCTGAGACCCATATACGCTGTCATGACTTTTGATTGATTTTCTTTCTTTTCTTTTCCTCACTTTCTTTGTTCGTGGTGTGTTTTTCTCACATTCTCTTCACAGCTGAGAGCAGCACTGAGGTGTGATATCACAGCCGAGGAAATTGCTTTAACCTGCGTACGTCCCTAGGTGAACGCAAGAGAGACTGTGTCTAATGTGCCGTTGTCCTTTGTAATTGTTGTGTAAGAAAAAAGAAAAAAAAAAGTCTCACTCTTTCTGTCTGGCCTCTTCTGTCTGTTTGCTGTATTTATTATATTAAATGTCTTTTATTAAAACTGTTTCTATATATATATATATATATATATATAAAAATATTTTTTGCATAAACACTGCACAAACATGATTACATTTGTTTGTATGGAACATCACATATTTGTAATATTGAAATAGACATGAATATTGTTAGACATGATGTATGAGTTGGTGATTGGTCCACATTTAGTGTTGATTACATTCATTGGTTGGGACTGTCAGATGTCTTGTAGGCCTATACATACGCCTGATGAAGGTCAGTGGACTGAAATGTTCCTGGTACACCTGTAACAAGAAGTTTCTATATTTATGATAGTGATATGATAGTGTGTGTAATTTTTTTTATATATATGTAATATAAATATAAAATACAATCAATGAAGTCTTATTCTCAAAGTAAATGATTCTTTTAGTGAATTAAGCACAGACAGCATGACCAGAAAACTCAAATTGTGCTAGTGACTCATATCAGTGGGAAGCCCCTTGCTGTCTATATGGAGGGTCAGAAAGCTGTCGGATTTTTATCTAAAATATCTTAATTTGTGTTCATGTTTTGGGTGAACCATCCCTTTAAATACATACAGTGTGACCAATAGATTCTTGAGTGATTGGCTCTTTTAAGAGGACTTGTTTTATTAAATCAAATACAGATTGTGATCAGCGAATTCCAGTTTCTTGCAAATGCCTCTTGAATCAGTTATTTTTGGTGAATCGAAAACATACAGCACGACCAGCGCCGATACTTAAGCAAATGACTCATTAAAGAAGGTTCTTTTTGGAACATCAAGCGCCTACATCATTATGAGCACGTTCCGGTTTTCCCACAAATTATTCTTGCACTTGTTCTTTTTAATGTATCAATACAGTTTATGCATATTGTGCAACCAGTGAAGTCCTAACTCTCAGCATTGGACAGTGAAGTGATTCAGTGAAATCATTAAGATTTATATCTATAGCTCTGGCAGTTGTGAGCTAATGGATAGGGAGTTGGACTTGTAACTCAAAGGTCATGGGTTTGAGTCCCAGGTCCGGCAGGGATTTGTGGGTGGTGGGAATGAATTCCCAGCACTCTCTCCACCTTCAATACCATGACTAGAGGTGAGACCCATGAGCAAGGCACTGTTCCTCCAACTGCTCCCCGGGTGCCGCAGCAATGGCTGCCCACTGCTCCGGGTGTGTGTGTGTGTGGTTGTTCACTTTTCACTGCTGTGTGTGTGCATGTTGGATGGGTTAAATGCAAAGAACAAATTCCTAGTATGGGTCACCATACCTGGCCACAAGTCACTTCACTTCACGTCTTCAGACATGTAGCATGATCTAGTGACACCTTCCAAATGATGCAAAACTAAATGATGTTGTAAGCCTGAGGATTACAGTGAAATATAACCTCATAAATGTGTCCTTCAGGGGTCACATTACCATCTTAATCTGCCAGACCAACTGGAAGTAGGGCGTCTACGCTGGGGTAAGACAAACGGCTTTCCTCTTTATGATGCGTTTCGATGTGTACGAGTGTCAATGATGAGAAGGGGGGGGTTCTGTATCATAGTGTTTGAAAGTGGGTCTGTTTAATGAGTTAAAGATAATCTCCTTATGGCATAAATAGTCCACACACACACTGTACTCTAGAGGCCTAAAACATTCATCTTAGCTTCTGCTTGTGTGTGTGTGTGTATAAATAGTGAGTGTGTGCCTGCATGAGAAGCTTCTTTCTGGATTTGAAGGGGTTTCCAGTCTGGTCTAATGTGTGTGACCATTGGACATGATTGATCTATTGTTTATTGTGAAACAAAAGGCTGAGTGTCTCGGTATTCTGACTAAGGACGTTAACATTTTGTTGTGTTTGTCTGTCCGTACAATTCATTACAGGTTTTTTTCCCCACAATGCAGAATGACAACATAGTGAGCTTGTGCACTAGTGCTTGTGTGTATGATAAGGCACGGCATAAGGATGGCGTTGTGACAGCATGGAGGGGCGGGGGGATGTATTTAATGAGTCATCGCAGATGTGAGCTCTGTTCTCCTCACTCCAGGGCAAGTGCGTTAGGCTGTTGAGGTCATCCATCATCTGCGTGTGTGTGTGTGGGTGGGTTTTTGTATCCACGAGGACTGGTGGGCTTCACTGCCAGGCATATATATTAGAGAGTCATGTTCATTACAAAGACAAATATGCTTACAGAATTACCATGGTAATGACTTTGCTCGCTTTTGTGGAAATGCTGCTCTGTTTTTGTTGGATTTCTAAGAGGAAACTAATACAGATACAATAGATATTATAGGTAGGGATACATAATATCTAATGCTATATTGGTCAGTTGCACCTATTTGTAAAATTATAAATGTAAATATAATAAAGCTGATATTGGAAGAAGATAATATTTCACTTGAATTGAAAACAGCAAACACTTTTTTCCATGTCAGTTTATCATTTTTACATTATGTTCTGATGCCTACCGGAATAAAAGTCATATATACACATTGAAAAAATGGTATATACATAATTTTCACTTAGAAATTGATAGAAAATATCACAGAGAACAAGAAACAAAGAAGTAACACATTGAATTTACGCATTAAGTTTAGAAGAATAAAGACCATGATACTTGTTAAAGGTTCTTTACAGAACCATGTAGACAAAATGTTCAAGAGCACATGTAGGTCTAAATATAAAAAGACAAATATATGTCTGTTTTGAATCATAAACATGGCATGTCTGTGCATTCCTAATTTTGATATTTATTCATATCACTCCCAGTTGCAGGACCTCATCTGGCTTTAGAGTTAATTTATTTAAGGGTTCATTACCCCCTAAATTCTCCTGTTGAGAGCACAGAAAACATTATATCGTCATTTGCGCGGCTTTTATGGCAAGTCAAATGTTGTTGTGGGGGTTTTTGTGATGAAGTCTTGGACTGTGCATGTTAACATCATGTCTCTCATCTTTAGAGAATGTCACATGACTAAACAGCATGACAAACACTTGACCGTGTCATTCTTTTCACACTCACACATCCACATCTTACAGCGGGCCTGATGCAGTCTACTTCTCCATAAAGAGGCCACAGAAACCTCAGAGGTAGATGTGGGATAAAGCAAGGGACGGTTAGCGGTGAGATGAGCATGGTGAGAAGCCGCTAACCAGGAGACTTACTAGAATAAATAAGCGTATAAGAGTGGAGAGATTAATGAGTGTAGTTCTGTGACCAGCGGTTGACTGCGGTGGTTCACTCGATGTGTGATTTCCACTTCTCTGCAGCATGGTTTCACTCTCATTTCCATGGTGACAATGAGGACCTCTACTGACGCAGAGCTAAATTTATACCAGCGGCTCTTTTTTACGGCCTGCAGTTTTGAGCTTGCAGACATAGCTGAAATCACACACTGCTCACAATTCAACAGGATCATATGGGATGAGAGTGCGTTTCACCCTGCCTAACTTCAGCACGTTTGTCTGTGTGATGTCACAGGGGGCGGAAATACCCATTCTGAGCTTTTGCGGTGCACAGTCATCACATGACTGAACGAACAACCGTAGAAATAACCGTAGATGAGAAGGTTCATCCGAGTTCATCAAGCTGTCGATACCCTCTTTGGCTGATCAGAGACCCTAACCAAATTAACCAAATGACCTGAACGAATAGTTGAGCAATAACTGAAAATCTGCTGAAAATGTACTCACTTTCAGGTCTGTAGATGTAGATGGGATTACAAGAATTAAGCATTATTTGAGCGTTTTACTTCAGAAGATATTCATTGATGAAGTGGAGTGGCGTGGATTAGGCTACTTGCGGATTAATGTCATGTTTTTATAAGCTGTTTGGACTCTCATTCTGACGGCACCCATTCACTGCAGAACATCCATTAGTAAACAACTCTTTTCTGACAAAGGAAAAAATTCAGGCCATTTCAGATGGCCTGAGGGTGAGTAAATTGTCAGCGAAATGTATTTTTCCGAATGAGCTACTCCTTTAATATTATCCCAAGATTACTTCTGTAAAAGATACCTAACATAAGATTTACTTTTAATCAATATTTTATTGTATTTTGTGAGTTTTATTACAAAACGTCAGGCCATACCAGCAATGCTGTACAACAATATATTTTTCATGTGTTTTATAAACCACATACACCTCATTAATTTTTCAAAATAGCTAATCTATTTAGCAGATTAACCACATTTGGTTTCTATTCCCAAATGTTAAAATGATCCTGTATTCAATTAAGTGCCCAGCATAGTGCGGCAGTCACCAGATCCCATGTTTACCCCTCATAGGTGTCTTGGGATACTGTTTCCTAACAGATGTTTGAACATGAAACCATGTATGGCCTGCTAAATGTAACTTAATACTAATAATGAAGTCGCTTACCCTATTGGCTCATAACTGTAATCCACTCGTACCTTGACCAGGCCCGAGGTCTGATGGTGTCTGTGCTTGACTCCTAATAAGTACCTTTGATTAAAGACTCAGTGTGTGTTTTCAAGTGGTTGTGGAGGAGATAACTCCTTTTGTGCTTTCCAGCTGGGCAATTTGAAACCATACTACAGCTGGCCAACTGCAGACCTAAATGAGAACAAGACACATGCCAACTGTAATTGATACAGTTCAGAACTTTAGTCTCAGGTTCTTCCTTAATACATGTTCATGCTTTTGAAATTAGTTTGTTATCTTTATATTTTATGTCTATGCAAAATATGTTTATTTTTTACTTTTTAATATTTGTTTTATTTACATAATATTTGCACTGTTTTCTAGAACTAATGGCAATGCACAAAAAGTTATTTTACATTCCTTACAAAAATGTATTCACCTTTAAAAATAAATGTTCCCAAAGGGTGTTTTTGCAGGGGTTTTGACAATAAAAGAACCATTTCAGATTCCCCAAAGAACCTTTCAGTGAATAGTTCTGAAAATAAACATTTTTTGCTTAGTGTGAAGACCAATTTAATAATCGCCAGTACCTTTTCCGCTATAAATACTTTTTGTGGTAAGTTTCTTCATGGAACCACAGATGCCAATAAAATAACCATATCTGAAATACCATAAGAGTTGATTTTCATTAGTTTACAACCTAAGGTAAGTTTAGCAGGTGCTGTAGGCATTCTTTAATATTAATATAAACAGGTTAAGGGCAATACCATTTTAAATTTAATGTTACATATACATTTTTCCATATCTAGACACATAGCACAAAGCGTTAGCTTACAAACACAGTGGTATTGTTACCAATAAAGTAGCCTGAATAGTTGAACAATTCTTCAATATGAAGAATGTGTCAGGTTTTGACCTGAATGATTGAAACAAATGGAAACGTGTCTTCAGATACTCAGTCTTTGTGGGTTCTTCGGCGTTAGTATATATGAGCTTGTGACTGCAATTGCTGCGATTCAAAGCAATTGAGCAATATCTCTTGACACCACCAATAACACACGCACTCAGCTGCAGAGAAGGCGGGTGGAGAGAGAGAGAGAGAGAGAGAGAGAGAGAGAGGGTGTGTAGTCTATACTGTATGTGAGAGCGACGGAGCGCGGTATTTGTGCGGACTCGAGGCGCAGAGACACTCGGTACCGTGAGAGAAAACCAAATACGGATTCCATTGAACTGGTCAGGGATCTCCAGACGCGAAATCCTCCTCAGCATCGAGTCGTGCGACAGGAGCGCGTTTCCTTCAGACCTGCTGCGGTAGAGTCGATTCATTTTCATTTATGGTCCAGCATCTTCGCAGAGACTGATTTATATATACATAAGCATTATTAAGATACACCTGCTGCTGTTTTCATCTTTTGCGTCTGCTTATTCGTCTAATTAACTCGTCGATCAAGGCTTCGCTGACAGTGGCAATGGTAGTAGTAGTACATATATAGCCTTATCGAGCTGAAGGACTGCAGTGGAGGACGGGTTTCCCTGTGATACGTTTGGGTTTTTTTTCTTCTTAGCGTAGTAAGGACTCGATCAGCATCCACTTGTGTAACGGGAACACTGAACATGGCCGTGTTTTATTCTTGACACCTTAACACAAGCGGAGAAGAATTTCTTCAAGCGTTTTCCAAACCGCGCTGGGATCCAGCATTATCCAGCTATGATGTAGACGCTCACGTCCATACGGTCATCATCAGTGTTCATTATTGAGTATTAATTAGGATCAACCCAGGGCCTTCTTGCGATTTCTGTCATCAAAATGCCGGCTGGAATGAAGCCTCTTGAAAAATTCTTGAAGAAACAGACCAATGCACTCACTCGGGCGGGTGGTTTTGGGGAGAAGGCCACCGGCACCGGGGCATCCAGGCGGCGGGCCAGCCTGTCCCGTGTGGTGCCGTTCTTCAGGGAGACGTCTCCCGAGAGCGGCCCTGCGAGGGAGGTGTTCAGCCCGGAGACCGAAGAAGCGCCGTGCTGGCCCTCCGCCACTGCGGACATCAGGAGTCCGTCTCTGTCCAGCGACGAGCAGAGCTCCGAGGCGAGTCTGGACACGAACTGGACCCCGCTGCCCGCGGACACCGCGGACAACCTGGCGCTGGCGCTGCTGGAAAGCGTGGCGGGAAAGCGGTACGCCACCTGCACAGGTGAGACGGGTCCACTGATCATGCTCCACTTACAGATCTTCTCTGGCGGGTCTTTGATAAGCATTTGCTGTAGAATATTGCAACATCGTTTCTTTGCGTTGCTATGGCGCACTGTGGTGAATACAATCATAAATGTTAATGCAAGGCCTGGTTGTCGCGATTATCGGCTGATCGCTATTTTTATCGCTATTGTGCACTTCAAATGTACTTTCTCTTAATTTTAAAATTCAAGCGATGTCGTCGCATATATTTAGCTCGCGGATTGCACAAATGTGATAATTTAGCGCATACATACTAAATTAATTTACTGCACAGTATTTCATCAGTGTTATGTTGATATAATGTAATACCAATTTAAGTTGGATTAAAGTGTAGGCCTAAAAGAATTTGTAAATGTTTTAATATTCTACCTACGGGCCATATTTGTGAGATAGAAGAAACATAGCTGCATTAGGCCACTGTAGGAGTCCAACTTTAATGTTTATTAATAACTTTTTTCATAAGATTTGTTTGTATGTTTACAAAGGAAGTGATTTAAACAAATACTTAGCGAATCGATATTAGTTTTTTTCTGGATAAAATTTCACAATCATGACAATGCTAGTTACTTCATAACTTTTGTACAAGATTTTTAAATTGTTGGCCGTTTTGTTACATCTTGTAACTATTATTTTTTGTCTTTTTGTGTCATGCCACAAAATGTTAAGATATTAAAAACAAAAAGTAAAAAACAAACAAAAATACTAAAAGTTAATAAAATCAGCAAGAAAGGGGACAAAACATTTGACTTCGAGTAAATTATATAATATTCAATGCAAAGCATTAATTTTATTTAAATGTACTTGATTAAAGTGTCGAATCAGTTGGAAATTGGAATAAATATAACCAAACTGACTCCCTTAAATTTTCTCAGCTTAGAACTGCATTTTGGGAAATAAAACCTGTGCAGAGTAAACAGTAGTTGTCTAGTTATGTAATATAATGTGATGGCTTATTTACTTCAGTCACTATCACTATGGTTACAGATGTTAGTCACTGCTATTCCAAAAATAAGTAGTCCACACAGACAGTATTTGGGCCATATGAACGACACAGTTTAAGTTTCACTTCATCTTATTGTAGCCATGATTATGATCTATAAATGCATTTCATAGCGACTTTATTTCACAGAAGTGTGGCTCAACAGTGGACAACTGTATTCTAGACAGGCAGTCGAGGCTAGTCGTAAACCTTGAGTTTCATTGAGCACTGACAACATTTAAAAGGTCACATCGAAAGGTCACAAATAGTGATGTCATAAAACAAAGTGCTTTCACATTTGTCAATAACAGACCCAATCACTAAATGAGGAAGTGGCTGGGGAATATCCTCAAGCAGGGTGGTGCTAGGGTATTTCCTTGGCTATGGTAAAGCTTATGTCAAGAGAAAGTAAATATGTAATGTTTCCATGGTGTTTTCCTTTGTGTCTTTCCTCAAATTGGTGTTATGGATGTTTTGTGAGCCGCTGCTGCTCACACTTGACACCCACAAACAGCACTGAGCACCTGTATGCAGAAAACACCAGGAACAAATCAATTCCTGTGCTAAGTGAGGGGATTTTTATTGTAGTGTCAGACAAAGGATGCTTTACAGGGGCATGACAAACTGTGATGTGTTGTGATGGGAATGGGGTGTCTTTAACAAGCGCATACATGTTACCTGTTCCTGTAAGTCCCAGGACTTTTATGCTGTGAAGAATGGCTCTCCCACACATTCACTGGCAGCGATGCTTTGCAGCCACAGTGCAGCAGTTCACACTGCACATGTGCATTAGAGTGTTTTTGTGAAGTAACCATGGAAACTGGAGGGATTTCGACAGTATGCCGGTGCATAAAGAGAGAATTATGCTTGATGTGAAATCGATGGCCAGACGGTCCACTTGCCTTGGTTCAATGTGTTATTAGCATATGTGGTTACTAATAAAATGTCCAATTTTTTATAGACAAGGTAAATGATAACAACGGATAGTTTAGCTGGTTTTATTTTTCTTTTCATCTGACTTTTATACCTGTGTGAATAAAGGTGAGTTTATGCATACAACAAGCTAAATTGAGTTATAAAGCAGAAGCTAAAATCCCAGAGGCATTTGAAGTACATGCAAAGTTTTACATCAAAACTCAATGTCTTTAATTTGTCAGTGTGGCTTGAAATACTACATAATTGTATCAGAATAAAAAGGGTCACTTATTTCTTTTCAAAACCTTGAAAAGATAACCTATAAGATGATGCCTCGACCTAAACTGTCATTCATTTTGGAGACTTGACAGCTGATGTCTCTCTTCCTCTGTTGAAGGCAATTTTAATTTTAATTTATCTTTAACCTCTGCTCTATATCAAAGAGATTTCAATTTTATGTCACTGAGACATTTGGCCTCATTTTTACTTTTTTATGTGAAGGGGGATGCCTTGCCTCTAGATAAAACTGACATTTTCTCTGCAGTTTGTCACTATCAAGGCTCGGAAAATTTAGAAAAAGTGCCACTAATCCTGGATTAGCCAACAATGGGCTTGCAATTTGTCTCATCTAGCGTTGTTGTCTGTGGAGTGACTGTGGATTACGGACTGAGGGAAGTCCACTGATCCAGGGTCAAGAGGTAACACACTGAAATAAGACACCGCCTGCATATCAGTCCTGATGCACATTCAATTCATCAACGTTAAGACAAACAGCCCAGCTGTACCGAATGAGTAACTGTAGACAGATGCCCTTGTAGATGCTTCTACATTTTGGAAGATATAATTACTTTGATAAAACCTATACATAAATAATTATATGCCACAGAATGACCATTTTGGATTTCCCAAAGAACCTTTTAGTGATTAGTTCATAAAAGATTCAATGTAAG
>JAUCMS010000062.1:16849795-16868702 GCA_032357445.1 Enteromius radiatus | reverse complement strand
AGGAGCAACTTCATTTACATTAGGCATAGTAAACTTTAACTGTATAAAAGGTTTGAACAAAGGATGTTCTGGGTTCATTCTCACTCCGCTGAACCCAAGGTACCACATGTGCTTTGTCACTGCTTTACTGCAATAAACATCTTCATCAAGATCTTCAACGTCCGTCATTTTTTCTTACAGCCTCATCTGCATGCTGATTTATATTTCCAAGCTAAACATCAGCACCGACTAATTTACCACTAAAGGTAGGTTTCAAACTTTAACACGGTTAAGCCACACAGACATAGTTTTAAAAAATTTTTTTATGAAAGCCACCTAAAACAGGTCACAGAGATAACAAAAAATTGCTGTTATGAGATTTCGAGTTGTAGTTGCAAGATATATATAGTCACAATTATAACATTATAATTATAAGCAATAAAGTTGTAGCTCTAAGATATAAATTAGTCACAACTGAGAGATATAAAGTTGCAATTATGAGTTTAAGTCGTAAGATAGTAAGAAGCTGCAAATGAGAGAGATAAAATAATAATTATGAGGAATAAAATTGCAGTTTTGTTAGATATAAATTTGTATTTGCTGGAAAAAAATGAACAGGCTTTCACAGTTCCTACCTATGCAAGGTGCAAAAGCACATTAGCTTTTCCTGTTTTATGGCTTCGCTATACCTTGATGTGGTAAAATTTTATTAGCATAAAACTCATCCTAAATTTGGCTCATATCTGTTGCGTCAAAGCCAGAAGTGTTGAGTAAGGACAGCTGGGTGCATTAAACGTACATCCTGCAGTGATTCTTCACGTGATTCAGGAATTTACTTGGCTCTTCAGAGCAGTTTTGACGCTCTCTGCTAGGCATTGTATGCCTGAGGGAGGCAAGCAGACCCACGCACTGACATAACACATGGCTCAATTACTGCTCCAGCACAAGTTATCGAGAATTATAAACTCCTACTCTAGTTTAATCTCAACAGCCATGACAAACGCTAATGAAGAGAGATGGTCATTGCCCTAGAAAAGAATGCTTACATTTTACCGGAGGGGATCCAGTCACCACACACACACACACACACACACACACCCACCCACCCACCCTGTACAGTGACTAAATGTAAAGTTGTTTGAGTATATTTCACACCTTCAGATCTGACATAACACCTCATCATTTCCTCGTTAACTTCAGTAGAACTTGTCTGGTGTGTATCTTCCGCTGGTTACTAACATGTGCCTTCAAGGGTTTACGGCTATCAGAAGTTGTAATTAACTCTGTTGACTCCTCCTCCAGTCGTTCCGTTCTTGTTTTTCTCACTAACTGCCTCGCAGCCCGCCTTGACGCTGTTTTTGGCTTTGCATCCCATTTGCTTTTTTTTTTTTGGTGGGTTTTAACTGGAGTCTCTTTGCCTCCGTCTCTCTGCTTACGTCTGTCTGTATATTGTCTGTGCGTCTCGCTCTTGGCCACTCATCTTTTTTATTTCTCCTTACTCACCATGCAGCCTCTAAAGTCAGCGTTGCCGTGGCAACCGCAAAAGATCTGCAGCTGCAAAGATGTGGAAGTCTGACTCCATCGTACATATATTTTATTCAACAAGTATGACGTTGTGACCTCTAAAGTTGGCCATACATACAATTTGATGTTATAGGTATAATAATAATAATATAATGGATACATATAGAAATATTAGTGGTGTCAAAGGCATCCAAAATATTTTTAATTTTTTACATAATATATGGATATGTAATGTGCATATTTATTATGTTTATATATAAATACAAACACATGCATGTAAATATTTAAGAAAATAAATTTTTAAAAAATGTGTATATATAATATATAACAAAAAACGTGTGTGTGTGTAAAACATAAGAATATAAATATATAAATGTATATGCACGCAAGAATATATATAAAATGTGTGTGTGTGTGTGTGTGTGTTGTTTATTATAGCAATCGTTAATTTCTTAAATAAAAAAATACTTGTTTTCCCATACATACATATATATATATATATATATATATATATATATAACTTTGCATTTTATAGTTTTTCCACATACAATAATACATAGGTGTGTATGTGACCTTATTTCCCCCACACTTCCATTCTCATTACCTGTAACTCTCAAAAGAGGTGTGACTCCACAAAAACATGCACATAGGTGTGAAGTATACAGGTTTGAACATGTCACATTTCTAAAATGCACATTACAACGCCTTACGTTCCAGTTTTCAGTAATGACAGGAGGACGTTTGCGTAACTTCTCGATAGTCACAATGATGAACTAAAGCAAACACGTCTGCACCAATCGGTTGTTGCCTTCTAATCAGTATGCAAAGCAGGACATGAATGTGGGAATCTTTGCTGTTCAGACGACTGGATGAGGAAATTCAAAGTGACAGTTCATCTTAATTCAATTCATTGTCTGACTGATCCAACGATTCAGATTCATTGAGTGTCCAAGCTGCTGCTCTGAAATGCGAATGTATTAGTAAAGCTTTGAATATTGGCCCCTGTTTTGCTCTAGTTCATGCATGCTCTGCTTTATTTGCATGACACGTGAAAGCTTTAGCGTTTCAAACTGACGTATTTATTTGGTGCTACTGACTTGTTTCTCATTCCTCTCAGCGATCACGTTTTTAATAGTTAAGTATCAATGATTTATGTGCTCCACATTGATCTAACCCAGATACATAATCAGCATCATGTCCTCTCATCAGCCAAAATACAGTCCTGAAATCCTCACTGTCAAGATGCACCCCGGTTTGAAAGATATTATACACGTTCCCATTCCTTTTTGCGCATTTCACACTGTTTTTCAAAAGCGTTGCTCATTTATTATGCAGTTTATGTAGTCGTTTTCACTGTTTGCTGACGTTTAAGTGAGCAAGTTTGTTAGTTTTTGCTTTCACCCGCTGCATTGTGCGGGCAGATGTGTGTACGGTACATCGCTGCAGCCTTTGGGAGTGCCTGCGGTTTAAAATGGGCCAGAAAGCGCCGTGATTTATTCTACCCACAAACCCACTGTCCTTGAGATAAGTTAACTTGGCAGAGGTGAAGACAGGTTCAACTTCGTTTCTAAGGCATACACTCAGCTAACGTTCAAAACCTGTCGAACAAGAACAGCTATGACAAAGTCTGCTTGTCTTTCATTTACGTGTCAGTCTCCGCTTCCCAACACTTTATTTAGATGAACATGAACGTCTTGTTCAGGTGTGATGTCACTAATAAGGTTGTGTTTTTCTCTCTGTCTCCTTGCAGAAATACTCCTGGATGACTTCATGCTGACACACCCCATCTTCTTGGCCCCAGACAAGTTCCAGCAGGTCTTGCTTCAGCAGTATCCTTTCCCCTCGCCAGAGCCATAAGTGACAAATGTACACCTCTTAACTTCTGAAAATCTTCATTGGATGACTGTTTTAGTGTGATTTATCTGAATAGAACCTGTTCCTGGGATCATCATAGCCCTATTAACCAGTTTTGAGGCTGTGGCTGGGACTTAGGGACTTAATGCTAACTAAAGTTAAGAATAAAGTTTAGGCTGCAATTTATGATAGGATTTGATATTGGCAAGTGGAGTAGATTGTATACAGTATTTAATTGAATATTTAAAGTTTTATTAAATATTTATTACATTTTTACTCTTTGTTTTGAATTATTTACAGTACAGAGGGACATGATGATGGTAAAAATAACTGATTGGATTAAAAATTAATTGAAATGTTTCACAAAAGTGCATTTTCTTAGAAAACATTTGCATTTTTTCTACAAAAATGTTTTGCGTTGCCCTGGAGACATTGTGTTTTCTCACAAAACTTTCAAAATGAGGTGGGAGAAAATCATTATATTTCAACGCACAAAAAAAAAAGTTGATTTCCTGAGAAACTTTGCATTTGTTTGCAAAAATGATGTTTAAAAGAAAACAATATATGGTTTTGGAAATGTGATAATTTTGCAGTTAAATTATGTGGCACTTCACCAAACTTTTTAAGCTTTTATCTAAAACTTCATTAGTTTTAGGTCTTGTTTATGTTATTTTTATTTAAAACCGAATTATGGCACTGACAGCTATGCTAGTCTCCTACATGTTCTCCAATCGTTTGTTTACTTCTCAGAACTTCCGGAAAAAAAGCATTTGGCTCCAAATGATCAAGCCGAACGCTTGAATGTCTTCAAAACACTTCCAAAACAAATTGAATTATCTGCCAAAAACAGGCAACACGCATAGCCGAGGAGCCCAGCATCTTTCTACCGCAGGGGGCTAACAGTCCCGCGTGCCGTTTAAGATTTGGGTCAAAATGATTTACCAATTAGCCGCAATGCTAACCTAGCTCTATCAGACTCTGCAGACCCCCCCACCACCAATCCCTCAGGGCCCATCGGTTGCCTAAATTAAGATAAAAAGAGTGCAATGTGGGGAATGTTTGTTTTGTTAGCTTTAGGCGTTGTGTCAGAGTGTGTGTGTGTGTGTTTAGAGGACACCCCTCTCTTTCTCTCTAAGTCCCCTCTCATTCGGTGACCTACATTCCTTCTGTGATAGCCACAGCCCCCTTTACCCAGACCATAATGGCGTCTGAGGGGCTTGTCTGCAGACTCTAAGCACAAAGGTATTCCTGGGGAGGCCCGTCTGCATGCCTCAGCGCTCCTAATGCAGCGTGTCTGCTGCGTGGCGGCCCCCTCAGAGCCTGCGGCAATCAGTGACCCTCGCTAATCTTCCCTGACGGCCGTCACCACCTCGTCTTATGATCCGCTCCTCTCTTTCTCTTTCCTCTCCCTCCTCCTGGGCCATTTATCTTACCACTTTCCACACCTTTCTTCCTGGTCTGTGATTTGACCTAATCCAGGCCTAATCAGATCTTTTTGTTGTGGCAACATGTCTGCTTCCTGCTTAGAAAAGCTCCGTCTCGTAGACTTCCCACTCGTTAGGGCTCATTTGAGGGGTTTAATAAAAGGATTCCAAAGCAGGATGATTCCTCTTCGCTCAGGACTGATAGTGCTTTTAGCTCTTCACACATTGACAGTCCCGGTGGAGTCGGCCTGGCCGGAGTCCAAACCGCTGCTCTGACCGCGATCCCAGGCTCGTGCGAGTTCAACTCTCGCAGCTGCCCAGCGGCTCAGACTGCTGCTGTTTTTCTGGCACCCGAGCAGAGGTGACAGCTCTGGATATAGATTTACTAGATCTGGGATGCCATTTGCAGAAGCTCCTCTTGGGCCTTTTTTGTATGGGAATAGCTGTGTCAATTTTAGACGGGTGTCGGGGACTCTTTAATTATAGGCAGAGAGGCTCAGGGATACTCCAGTTTAAATTTAGTCCGCCTTTCAGGTTTCCTGAGCGGCAGGATTGGGGACAGGGAGTCTTTGGCATTTTTTTTTTAGGTCATTTTTCGTGCCGGAGTAGAAGATGTCTTTGCTTAAATGCTTATGTGTGACTTCACCAATGTGACTTATGTAAGCATGCAAGTCACGAAAAATCCATTCTGCGTGTGTTTATGTTGTAACTTGTGTGTGTGTGTGTGTGTGTATGTGGGTGTGATGGGTGTGTTCCATCGGTCTCAATACTTTTCAAAGGTTGTAATTATTCTGGCTGTCTGGCCACTGAAGCATAGATTTTGTTTTTCCAGTGCGGCATCTGTGTCAGGTGATCAGACAGCGGCTGTCTGAGTGTGTGTTTATCTCCATACACTCATAAAAACCCACTCAGTGCAATTACTGTGCTGAAAAACACCAGCTGTGTGTTGTGTTTGAGTCTATCTATCTATCTATTTATCTATCTATCATCTGTCTATCTATCTTTCTGGCCGTACATGTGTAGACGTGTTCGTACAGTTGTATTGACTGTATGTAGTGAGCACAGGTTTGTGTGTGTGTTGGCTCGTGAATGTGTTGTTTCTTAACTCCTGGCTCAGATTCAGCTCAGAGGGTAAGCAGGGTGAGGGCTGGCCCGGCTGGGACGGAGCTGAGCGGAAACTTGCAGTTCTGACTGTGGCCTTCCGCTATCTGGACACATACAGAGACTTACTGCAGGAGGAGGGCGATCGCTCCAACACCTTCCCAAAGGTACTGCGTTTGTTTGTAAAAAAAAAAAAAAAAAGCCATAAAGTCATAAAATGTGTTCAAATGCGTGCAACCCACAAAAAAATAAAACTAAAAACACTAAAACATTATTATTATAATTATAAATTATAATTTTTTTAAGTTCATTTAATAAGTATTTTTGTTTTTTAATAAAATGCCTAAAAAAACCTAGAATGATTTGGGAAATAAGAAGTCTTCTTCAGAGAATATATCTTGAATTAAGATTACATTTATTAACCCAGTGGCAATTGTTTTAACCCTCATTCAATTTTGTTAGAATTTTAGAATTTAGAATTTTAATACGCCTAATTGGAGATTTGTATATATTTTTTTTTACAGTTTTTAGAGTGTCCTCTTTCAGGGTTACTATGGTAACAGAACATATTAAAGGAAAATGTTGCTCTTTTCGTCTGTTTTACTTCAGTGCTTCTTAATTAAAGACAAACACACCCGTGCTCCAGACGTTTTCTTGTTTTTTCTTGTTTGTGATATTTTGTTTCGGTACATGACTACACAAGGTTAATTTTGAAAACTTGCTTTTTTTCTTTTCTTTTCTCTGAGCTGTTTTTAGACGTCAGACTATGTTTTCTCATTGTCATTTTATTAATACTAATATACTTGCTGAAATTTAAAAGCCGGTTATTTTTTTAAATCACCAGTCACTTCTTCTCCTTTATTTTCCTCTTGCAGGTCTTAATAATAAATGCATGTCGTTTCAGGAGCTGTATTTGTGCGCCGTTCAGGAGCTCAGCCGCTTTCCTGAACTGGTGGAAGACGTCCTAAAGCTCCAGCGCTGGACTGAGATTTTACACAGCCCGTAAGCATCAAATCCCCTTCATCCTCAAAGTGGAATATTAATATAAGCTATAAGTATTTTTTATGAGCTATAATGGCTGCAGAAATCATAGAGGAACAGAAAATCACATAATACATGAAGCCTCAGAGCCTTTTAGTTTGGTGAAGTAAAGAGTGAGTTGTAAAGTATTAAATGAGGCGCATGCAGTTGCCCATTAAGGGCTTTAGAACCAGATGAAGAATTAATGTGCAGATATTAATACTTTAATGTGTTGTGTTGGATTTCGATTGTGTCACTGAAAGCCTCTTACAGGGCAACAGTCTTTTCATAAACTCACATTTTGTCCTAGAGAAATTTTAATTGCCACTGGCATGTTTGGTCTTTCTGCATCTTTAAATTATAAGGATGCCATCCAAACATATTCAATGCCATTTTCATGGTTTTGGCAGATTGGTGTTTAAAATGTCTTGCAGTCCAGTTATAAACAGTTTAAGAGCATGCCATGACTGGTCCTCAAATATCTTGCACATGCATAGAATATTTTCCATCCCTGATGCCACTACTAAACTAATTTTGGGTTAATAATAGTCTTTTGGAGACAAATAACTTCTTCAGTTATGTACACATGAATAGCTACCTGACTTGTTTTCGCTCCTATTCGACAGAGCCGAGGAGGACAAGGAGAGTCGCAAGAAGCAAGTTCGCCCTCTCTTCCGACACTTCAGACGTATCGACGCCTGCCTGCAGCCCCGAGAGGCTTTCCGTGGCTCGGACGAAAGTACGTTCAAAAATCGGTTTCAATAGGATGCATAAATATTGCACAGACTGACCGCAGTTTATTACCACTTCGTTTGCCGAGCTGTGCAATAACGCCCATGAGGATGCTGTTAGTGAATCATCTTATTCATCCTTTTTTTGTAAAAGTGCCAGTCTACTTCCTCTTCATTCAGACCAGAATGACAAATCGGGTCACAGAAGTAGCGTCTGCCAAGTTTTATAGATGCAATGAGCTCATCTGATGGAATGGGACTCTTTGTGAGGGCAGTGGCTCAAGCCAAGCTAAGTGATTTCACAGACCTTAATCAATAGGCAATCTGACAGTACAAAACGCTACTGACCCTGAAGCCTCCTGTGACCCAGTTTGTGCTTTTGTCAGAGCCGTGACTGGTGAATGGAAAGGAAGTCAATATTGTATTAGTACAGAATTACTACTGTTCAAAGTTTTGCCTTAGCTTGAGATTCAATTATTCAGTCAAATGTGTGATGGGGATGTTAATATTTAAAAAAAGAAGTCATAGGTACACTACTGTTCAGTTACTATTCAGCAAGCATGCTTCAAATTGATCACAAGTAACAGTAATGATATTTATAATGTTAGAAAAGATTTTTTTATAAAATTCTATTTAACAGAGAATTATGAAAAAAGTGTCATATTACCACAAAAATGAATAAATTATTTATCAAAACAAGAAATCAAGTATAAATCAGTATATTAGAATGATTTATGAATAAAGCCTGGATGAATCGTTTCTGAAATTCAGCTTGGCTATCACAGGCAAAAATTACATTAAACAATATATTGAAATATATAATTCAAATTATAGTTTAATAAGTTGTAATAATATTTCATAATGTCATTATTTTATTTTAAAAACAAATAAAACTTTATTCATCAAGCTGAGCCAATTTTGTTTCGAATAGTTAAAACACAATTTTTGCTTTTTATAATTCGTAAAATAATATAGTACATCACTAATTTAGTACTACACTAAAAAAAATTAAAACGTTGTGATTTGAAATCATATATAGTAGTGGCCGCTCTGTTATAATTAGGCAAGCTATTCCAATGTTTAGGCACTATTACAGCAAATGCAAAATCACTTTTTTATAGTCTAGACCTTGGAATTTTTACACAGCTTTTGACTAGCTTTCATCTTTCCAGACTGATATTCAGTAAGGAGATACGAAAGATAGGGTGGTGCGAGACCATTCACACATTTACATACTAATAAAAGAATTTTACATAATTCTTTAATGTACTGTGAGCAGTGCAGAGAGACAAAGATGTATATGGGATATTAAAATCTGACTATTTGGTCCTTGTCTAGTCTTCTGCAGGGTTTACACGCCAGATCACTCGTATGTGACCATCCGGAGCCGTCTCTCATGCCGGGTCGGGGAGATCTTGGCCCTGGTGAAAGAGAAGCTCCAGTATAGTGAGGACCAGCCCACCCAACCTGCCAACCTCATACTGGTGGCAGTCACATCATCTGGGGGTAAGAGCCAAGACCTCACTTTGCAAACATATGGGCGATTCTATAATTGCTGGGACATTTGGTGTCTGAAAGTCATCATTTTTTCTGCTATTTTTTTATAATTTTACATTTATTTATTTATTATTATTCTTTATTAATTGTTATGAATTACAAGATGTTACAGTCCATAACAATATAATAATAATTGATTTAAAAAGTGTCTTATAATAAAATAGCTGAAAATCATGATTTCTTCTTGTACAAATTAGTTTGTGTATTTTATCCATCATGTATCAAACTAAATATTTTATAGTACTTTTCTTTTGGCAACATTTTATTTATTAAAGCCCTTAATAGTTACTTACTTAATTCTACAACATTAAATTATTTAAAAATATATTTTTTCTTAGAAAAATGTGTGTCCCTAAATCTTGCATCAACTCTGTTACCAAACCATATTTTTCCTTTAAATTGGTGGAATCTCTCAGAATTGTGAAAATTAAAGGAAATGATGTCACTTTCACTCACTGATAAGATCTGAAGCACTGAAAAGTATCTGTGCTCTCTCTGAGACAATATTTTAATCTAAACACTTACACCAATAGTTATTTTGTAAAACGTCAACTCTGTTACCATAGTATCAAAAGGAAAACAGAATTTATAAGTGATCTCACACTGGGTAGCTCCTTTAATAATGTTTTCATTAGTGTCATGTCTTCTTAGCATTTTTGCCAGTAAGTGGAGTTTTTGTAAAAACTAAAATAAAACTGTCAATTCTGTTGCACTATTGTCAGCTTTGTTACTCTATCTTGGTAACAGAGTTTGACATCGGTGACAGACAGGGACACTAAATGTACCTGCAATTATAGAATCACCTTTATATGAGAATTATGAAGCGGCAACACAGTTAAAATATTAGTTCACCCCACCCCCCAAAAAATTCTGTCAGTATTTTACCCTCATGTCGTTCCAAATCAGAGAGCCATCTGACCCTCCATAGACATGTGACATCAGTGGATCAACTTCAGTTTTGCGACGCTACAAGAATATTTATTTATTTTTTTTGCGCATTGAAGACAAAAATAACATAATTCATCATTCCTTTCCTCCTGAGCTGCGTCTTCCGCTGTTTTTGAGGATATTGCAACACATACGCACACTTTAACATATTTGATGTAATGTAATCAACCTAGAAGGGTTTTACGTTTGGAAAGCACGCACATGTACGTAATCTGCAGTTGTTTACGCCTAGAGGAAACCGCACATATGCGTTGTGATACTCTCTAAAATGGTGGAAGACGTGGTTGTGTAAATTGTTATTTTTGTTTTCTTTGCGCAAAAAAAAAAGTATTCTCCTGGCATCACAAAAATTAAGTTTTTCTGATGTCACATCCTGTTTTACCCATGTATTTACTACATTTCTGGACCTGGATCATTTCAGATGTGTTGCTGTCAATAAGTTGGATGACTCTCTGATTTGATCAAAAACACCTTAATTTGTGTTCTGAAGAAGGTTTGGAATGACATGAGGGAGACAGAATTTTCATTTTGTGGTGAACTAATCCTTTAATAATGATCCAGATCTCAACGCACTGGGAACACAATATTTTTTGGGACTGATGGCTCATCTGCTGTAACATCACAATCTAATCTGTGTTTGTTCAGAGAAGGCTGTGTTCCGTCCCAGCGACGAGGCCGTGTTCACCACTCTGGGCGTCAACACCCACCTGTTCGCGTGCGAGCCCGCGGAGCTCGAGAGCTTGGTGAGAACCGGGGGAGGGGCTATGCTGTTCCCATTGAGACCTTCGCAGATAGCATGCATAAGGGTTCTGTATTTGTTACAGGAAATTCTTACTTAGGATTGTTGTTAGTTAAACACTACAAACTACTCAAGATACAATACAGTAGTGCTGAGAACTTAAAGCAGTGGTTTAGTCTTTCTTTTTTCTATCATAAAGCGAAAGTATTACAGTATATCCTGTCATGAGTCAAACAGAGAGCTGAAGTTATTTAAGCTCTACAGCTTCACTGTGTGATGAGAAGAATGCAGTAGGATGTAGGCAAATATTCAAGACTTGGGGGCACCTAATGTAGAAGTTATTGAAAAAGCCATATGTGTTTTTTGGTGAATGCGGTCCTCATTCTCATGTGTTTGTCGGTCAGATACCTCTCCCAGAGGAGATCCACTGGTCACCAGGAGACAGCAAACTCCATGACATGAGCGCAGAGGAGGTGGCCAATCAGCTGGTGGTGTTCGACTGGGAACTCTTCAGCTGTGTGCACGAGGTCAGGACACTATACAGCCCTCAAATCATCAGTATTCAGCTCAGCTTCACCACAGACAGACAGACACAGGCATTGCATTGCACATATAATATCTAAATGTTTTATGCTTGCACATAATTGTATTTAGAAGAAATCAGGAAATTATTACTTAAAAGGCGAATTGCTTGTAGCTCTGCATTAAACTTTGATCATTAGTAACTTTTTTATTATTGATGCTTTTCTCCAAATCAACCTGCAGGGGAAGTTCAAGGTTCATTTAATATGAATTTACAAATCAAACCCATGACATTTTTAGTTGCTAGTGCCCTGCTCAAATTTAATTACTATTTTTGTATTTTTTGTTTACTCTTTTTTTTTTTTTTTTTTTTTTTTTTTTTTCAAAGGATTTTAAATAACAAATACATTTGATCCTTTTAGATATTCTATTCTGTTTATTCTCTTTCTATGCTACAGTTTCTTTCAAAATGAAGTAAACTAAAATTATTAAAAATCTCAAGGGGAAACTAAAACTAAAAGTATTAAAAATTGCAATGGCACTCATTACATACTTAAATAAAAAATATAAAAGTGTTGTTTTTTTTCTGAAATTAAAACTAATTAGGAATTGAATTAGACTTGAAAGTAAATATTTTTTTTTAGATGAAATACTTAATTAAATAAATTTATTCTTAATTTAAAAAAAAACTTGGAAATATTGCCTTGACAGCTAACCAAAATAAAATATGTTTAATATTATTAAAACCAAACTATATAGAAAAATGTTTAAAAGCAATAAATAATGAAAATATGAAATAATTCAAAATAAATAAATAAATAAATAAATATTATAATAGTAAATAAAATTAAAATACCACTTTCTTAAAAATGGTCAGGAATATATCATAATTTGTCAGTATGCATATTTTTGATTGATGTATTCTTTGTAGAGTGGGTTAAAGTCTTATCAAGGCTTGTCTGGATGCATCCTCTGTATTTTCCAATGCAATCAAATGTGTGCCTTAGGAGACTGGCGTTTAGTTCAAGGCAAGCCACATAGCAAAGTTCATGTAGAAACAGCAAAACTTTATGGCACGTTATGCAATGTTTTCAGTGTGTCTTTGTTCCTGTCCGTGTTTGATTATTTTGGGGGGTTTGTTTGAACAGGTGGAGTTTGTGTGTTACGTGTTTCACGGGGAGCAGGCTCGCTGGCGCCCCCTCAACCTGGAACTGATCCTGCAGCGATGCAGTGAAGTGCAGCACTGGGTCGCCACAGAGATCCTGCAGTGCCAGTCGCTTCCGAAGAGGATACAGCTACTGCGCAAGTTCATAAAGATCGCAGCCTTGTGAGTGTATATGTACTTGGGCAGGGTACAAGCTGTAGGTGGCAATCATGAATTATTCAGGAATCAGCATGGCACTGAAGTGCGTTAGAGCTGTGAACCTGATAACATATGACCACCCACGTGTATCAACACCTATGCAGTGTTCTGGCTCTTGGAAGGGGTGGGCAGCCAATCATAATAGTGTTCATTTGCATATAGTTTTAATGGTCCACTAGCAGAAAGCACCTGTTTGATTAGGAGGCTTAGAAAAATGAAGTTAAAATAATCTGTTTGTGGTGGAAGAAACCTTGAATTTATGATTTGAGGTGAAATTTATTTATGCTTTGTATCTTTTCACATTCCTTTGTTATTAGTATTTATTTACTGTTATAGCACTTATTAATATTAAAAAATTTTTTTTTTCCATTTTAAAGTTTTAGTAATTTTGTGTTTTTTCAAAATGAGTTTTTTCAGTTAGTTGCCAAATATTCTTTAATTTGAAGATCAGAAGGTTTTTCATATAATATTCATTTATTTTATTTCAGCATTATCCTATCCCTTTATTACTTTGTTTCTAAATAAATACTTTGTTATCCAAGATTCATTATATACAAGTCAATGGGTCCTATCACTATAGAAATATAGAAATAAAAGCAGGTACAGGGCACACAAAATGAATAAAATAATGATATATAATAATAATAATATAATAATATTTCCAGGAGCTTTTTATGCATCCTCTACCTGTTTATTTTTACTTGCATTTTATGATTCACTAAGGACCACGGGTTCAGCTAAAAATCTTCTGTTCTGTTCGACTGAAGAATATAAATCACTTACATCCAGTGATGAATGAAGAACCTGAAACCCTCACTTAAGTAAAAGTACAGATATCTTGCAAGAATATGAATTCGGTAGAAGATAAAGTCATCATTTAGAATATTACTGGAGTAAATGTGATAGCAAATTAAGGTTTTTCATCCAATGATTGTTTTGTTTTAGCTTTATTTTAGTTACCAAAGTTTAAAAGAGTTTTAATACTTTTTAAGAACAGTAACAAGACTGTTACGTTGTCTGTTAGGTTTGTGTGTGTAATGAGTGTTGTTGTGTGTGTGTGTTTCAGATGTAAACAGCAGCAGGATCTGCTGTCATTCCTGGCTCTGGTTCTGGGACTGGACAACCCTGCAGTCAGCCGCCTACGTCTGACCTGGGAAGTGAGTGCACTTGTTTGTTAATCTCCCTTTTTCACATTCTCTTTCTCCCTCTGTCGCACTCACACACAGTCTTTTAGCACCTCTGCCTACTCTCGTTCCTAAGAACCGCCGAGTGTTATTCTTGGCAGGAGGCTATTAGCAGTTGTCATGACAACGGCACTGAATTAGCTTGTGCTGTTCCAAAGGAAATATTTCCATGTCCACCTGTGCATTTAATGTCAGATTATGCCTTTTGATTTTTAAGTACATCATAACCTCACGTGTTGTGTAGTTTACATGCATCCGATTCCTAATGGAGTTTTAATTGGCATGTGCAATGTGTCATTTGCTAATTGCATATATGTGTGTGTGTGTGTGTGTGTGTTTTGCCAGGGTTTGCCAGGAAAGTTCCGGAAGCAGTTTCAGCAGTTTGAGAGCGTTGCGGTAAGTGACGAAAAATCCCGAATGCAATTTAATATATGAATTGTTTCTCCTAGACAGAGCAAGTGCAGACGTTTGCTTGGGTCTTGTGCATCTCAGATGCTTGTCTTAAGAGAAAGACTCCTAGAAGTTCAGATAACATCTTAAAAATGTCTTAAACTGTGCTCAGATTTGCAAAAACAAAAGTTAGAGAACTCCGTATGAACTTACGGATTTCTTATCAGATTCTTCCATGATCGTATTATATGGACTATAAAATCTATGTTAATTTTATAACAAACTCTAATTGTATGTCAGCTATTTTGCAATTTGTGCCATTTGTGTCTTTATTTCTTTATTTATAATGAATATGTTAGTTCAACCCCAAAAAATTATTTGCTGTTCATTTACTGACCTTCATGTCATTTAAGATTCATAAAATACAAGACAATGGGTTTCATCACTTTGAAAGTCAAAGACAAAAAAAAGGATAGAAAAGAAATAATGTTCAATATCTTGCACAGACTGATTATTTTGCTTCATAAGACCTCAATATGTATGACCACGAGCTATTTTGTTTTTTATTAATAAAGCACAATTAAAATAACAAAATGTTGATCAATATGCTGTACAATCTCTAAATAAGAAAGCACAAATGATAACTTTTAGACAAACAATGATTGACAACAATAACTATATATATATTTTTAAAAGTGTGCTTCCCCCTAACTGCTTTTTTGACTCACAAAGTGACTGAACCAATTTACTTGCATTTTACGTATCACTAAGGACCACAGGTTCAGTTAAAAATCCTCTGCTCTGCTCTACTGAAGAATAAAAGTCACTTACATCTCGGATGGCCTGAGGGTTAGCAAATTAACAGCAAATGCTCATTTTTGGGTGAACCATTCCTTTAATAATTGAACACAGTGTAACCGCGAACTCCATTAAGCCTCTTGATCTGCGAAAGAACAACCTCTGAGCTATAAAATTTGTCACTCTGCAGGCTGATTTGACAGCATTCGTGATGATAATGTTGTTTGTGTTGCTGCAGGACCCTTCGAGGAACCACAAGTCATACAGAGACCTTCTAGCAAGCCTGAGAGCCCCGCTCATACCCTTCACTCCACTGCTGCTAAAGGGTGAGTCCCTCACACACACACACGTTACAGTAGCACCAGTGTGCTCTCAGTCTCTTCCTCCAGCTGTTGTCCATATGTGTTCCTATAAAGTCCCCTCCTGCCGTCACTGCCTCTGTGATTTGAAGTCAGTCTGAAAAGCCCCGCCTCATTAATTAACGTCCCTCTGATCTGCAGCTCCCGAACATGCTGGATTTCAGACCCCCTGCAGCCAAACATGCACCAGGGATCAACATGCATGCATACACATTAGTGATGCACACAAACATTAGTGCTTTTTATATTATGACGGTGTTATTATTTTTTTACCGAGCCAATTATATTTTCTGTCCTCTAACCCTAAACTTAACCTTTAACCCCAGAGTTTTTGCATACTTTAATCTCTTTATGGGTTTCCTTGTGGACTTACAATATGTGGATTTCCTTGGTTACGCTTGAGGGGATAGTTGGTCTCCATATCGAAAGCACAACCTGGCCACACTTTGTTGCCTCAATTCATTAAAACAAACCCGAGGCAAATTTTGTTAACATTAAAACCTAAAAGTGCCGGAAATGTAATGAATAATAATTTCACATTGTGAGTGTAAGTATATACACTACCATTCAAATCTAAGGTATCTTAGACTGTCTTTATTTTATAAAAACAGTAAAACATATTGTGAATATTATGGAATATTATTACAATTTAAAATGAGTATTTTCTATTTTTAAAAATATCATTTATTTCTCTGATGTCAAAGCTGAATTTTCAGCATCATTACTTTGTTTTTATTGTCACATTATCCTTCAGAAATCATTGTAATATACTGATTTGCCGCTTCTTATTATCATACATTTTAAAACAGTGTAGTAGTGTTAATTTCGTCACCTATTTTTTATTTTGTCTTAGTCTTGTGTCAAATGTCCTTGTTAGTTTTAGTCATATTTAATCATTCACATATCTTTTTTTGTTAGTCAAGTTTTAGTCGACTAAAAGTCTCTTCATTTTAGTCTAGTTTTAGTCAAAATAAAACTCAATATATTTTAGTCTAGGTTTAGTCAAAAATGTTTAGTCTTTTATTAAAATAACACATTATTACTGAGATTATTACTGATACACATTTCAGTAAAAAAAGTGTTTCACATATCTCAAACATTGGTTAAATGTCATAATTACCTGACAAAATACAATGATGTCGTTTAGGGTTGGTGGTGTTTTTCCCCGAAAGGCTTTGTCCACAGTGTTTTCCGTCAGTTATGATGACACATTCTGACTTTTTGTCAGTATCATTACTTAAAATGCGACCAAATATCGAGCCTCTTCCTTCGATCTAGCATGTCGTCGTTGCTCGTCACTCGTGTTCGCTTTGTGTGTTGTGTGTTCAGCAGGAGTATGAGACCTGTAACTTGAGCAACAGCGCGAAGCAGCGGCGCAAACTCGTTCTGAATATTTTAAAGCCGTAACAGCTGATGAAAAAGAAGAGACGATTGTAGACAAAAATGAAGAGAGATTTTATCTTAGTTTTTATTTTATGCAAAACATTTTCATCGTCTTTTTTTGTGAACAATAATGCATGTTAATTTAGTCTTAGTCAGCGTTTTTGGACAGTGGTGCAGTCTTGTCATCGTCTCGTCTTAGTCATGAAAGAAAAGGACGTTGACGAACATATTTCGTCTCGTCTCGTCTGACGAAATTAACACTACAGTGTAGCGTAATAAAATTATAAAAAAAATAATAAAAGTATATCTATAAATATTTTATATATCTTTGTAGATAAAAGTATTTAAAATAATCTAACCTCAAACTTTTGAATGGTAGTGTATGATTCTGATTTTAAAACCGTACATGCACACACCTTTACCTCTCTGCTCGTCCATGTTTCTCCACACACACACACACACACAGCTGCTATGTTCCTGTCCCATCTGTCCTCTCTCGTGTCTGTAGTCTCTCCATGTCTTTTCACTCTCTGTCTCCTTCCCTGTAGGTGCTCATGACTCAAGCCTGTCAGGATCAGTTGAGCATCAAAATCTTTGCTGAGCATTGCTCTGCGCTTCAGTCTGACACACACATTATATGACTCTGGCACGAGACACGCAGACATCAGAATACGAAAGACAGGCTTTAGATTAGGAAGAACAGACTCAAGAATGATGAACACAGGACTAATAACTTAAAGTCTGATTCATTTTAGCAAGCTGATTCGTTTGGAGGAACAAAACAGCATGCAAGCAGTTTTATTGCGTCCGACTCCAAGCATTTGAGAATGTCTTGTAAAATCTTCGAGCACCTTTGCTTTGTAGCTGCTGATCTCTCACTACTCACTTCATCTGTAGTCTGACGGTGGGGAATCCCTGGAGTTTAACAGATTTGAACACTGTGTCTCTGCTGTCCTCAAAGTGTAAATTGTCATGAGTCTGCTGGGGTAAAGATGTTAGAATGATGTTAGTAGTTGACAGACAGTGTCATTTGTGTCTAGAAAGGTCAGCTGATTTGAAAATCCATCACACTTTCCATATGAATCCTGCAGGAGTCGTGTATGTGTAATGTATAATAAAAGTGTGGAATAGAAGTGCATATTTGGCATGTCATCTCCTGAATTAGATTATGCAGATCAAATGCTAGGCCTGAGGACAGCAGCCATGTTTCATCATTAATTTAGATTGATACATTAAATATGTCTCAAAAATGATTTGAAAATCTTCTCAAATGATTTGAGGCACCTTTCCGAGTATAAGAGTTAAAACGGTGACCTTCAAAAAAAGCTGGGGTGGTCGTTTTGGATGTTTGTTTGTGATAGCAAAGCGAAATGTGACACGTGTTGCATTTTTAATGGGTTTTTGTCAAAACCGCCTCGGGCCTCAGAGATGCAGGTCAGGAGGTGAAGCATGATGCACCCCTCCTCTTTCTGAAAATTCTGGTAATTTTATAGCCTTGGCTAAGAATAGGCATTATACTTTTTATATTTTCAATATTAAAAAAATGAATAATAATTATAATAATAATGGTTTATTTCACCATTTAAAATATAATGTTAATAATAAGTTGAGAAATAATATGCCTATAATTAATTTATTTTTGACAGACAAATAGAAACCAGTGGAATACTACGACTGTGACTAATTAATTGTCAGTCTGTACCACTGCTATTTATACATTATTTATATGCTATTTATTTATTCACATTTTGAATTAGCTTTTATTTTTATACTTCCAGTTTTTATTTTTGTAATTTTTGTTACTAATCTAAAATTGTTAAGGTTTAGTTTAATTTACCAAAAACAGTACAGTCCAAAGATCATCTGAGCCAATTTTGGGAAGGAAAGGACGTGACAAGTGGCCAGGTATGGTTGCCTATACTAGGTATTTGTGCTCTGCATTTAACCCATCCAAGTGCGCACACACAGCAGTGAGAAGTGATCAACCACGCACACACACACCGTGAACACACACCCGGAGCAGTGGGCAGC
>JAUCMS010000062.1:16837308-16849695 GCA_032357445.1 Enteromius radiatus | reverse complement strand
CCCTGCCGGACCTGGGACTCGAACCGGCGACCTTTGGGTTATAAGCCCAACTCCCTATCCATTAGGCCACGACCGCCCCCTTTTGGGAAGAATTGGATCAGTTTTGAAGGAAGAATAGCACTTTTTTTTTATTTACTTCAATATGGCGGACATCCACATTCATGGAAAATAACAAATGAGACATTGACAGAATCGTCATAACACAGGGAATAAAATGACAGTAAAACAAAATCATTAAAACAATGTTTTCAAAAAAATCACAAAATTTATGTCACGCTAAGTGGCGCAGTTTTGAAACTTCCAGGGTACTTCATGGTGTTGATGAAGTGTACCAAGTTTTGTTTTGATTGATCAAAGTTTGGCCGAGATATTGTTTCAAAAAAATTCTGTTCAGTCATTTCTGTGCGGCTCAGTCCAAAGATCATCTGAGCCAAGTTTGAGAAGAATTGAATCAGTTTTGAAGGAGGAGTAGTGATTAGACAGAATACAGTACTTTTCAAAATGGCCGCTACTGTAATGGATGGAGTCTTAATGTAAGCTATTGCATCTGTTCAGTATGATGAGAGTAATCAGGTGTACTAAGTTTTATTTTTGTAGAATTAGGGGTTCATGAGTTATAACCCATTTTGATGTTAAATTTTCGAACTGGTGGTGGCGCTATAGAGTTAGAGCTCCCAAAGTTGGTCAGATCACTACTCATGGGCATGTCTACAATTGTGCCAAATTTCATAATTTTCCTATGTTCCCTTCATAGGGCTGCCATAGACTCCCATTAGACGAACGGAAGAAGAAGAAGAATAAAGAAAAACATACAATTACAATAATTGCAGTTGAGTAATTGTGAACCGTGCAGATAGCTCGTTGTTCTTGAGTAGAATTGCAGGGCTCAAACAGTCTTGTGAAACTGTTAGCCTGCAGATAATTACTTTTATGTGCCGATACATTGGCACACAGCCTCTCTCTTTCTGTATTCGATCATCTGTATTCAGTAGACTCATCCTGACAGCATGTAGTGTCTCTCACGTTCTCTTTTCCTCTCATGTTACCTGCCTCTCTCTCCTTTTTCACCAGACCTGGCCCAGGCACAGACAGATCACCCATGATGACTGTTCACTTGTCCCTTCTCACTCTCTCTCTCTTTCTCTTTTCTTGCGTGTGAATGTCAAGCTTCAGTTCAGCTCAGCCAGAAAGAAGACGCCTGGCTGAACGAGTGATGGCATGATGACATGTCATTACATAACTGTTCCCTTTATTATGCATTCACTCTCTCTCTCTCTCTCTGCAGATCTGACCTTTCTCCATGAGAGCTGTAAGACTTTCCATGGGGAGCTGGTTAATTTTGAAAAGATGGTGAGTTGGCATATATAATGGAATTAATGATGTGCTTACATTAATGCACACACATATTTACAGTATGTAGCTACTTCAATGAGGACATACCATAGACTCCTGTTATGCATAAAAAGGCTAATTATAATTTCTACAGAGTAGCTTTAACCCCTTTAATCACCTAACAGAAATTTTAAATGAATAAATACATAAACAGCAACATTATTTGCTTTACTAAACATTGAAAATAGGAATTAGTTTCATTTTTAAAATTGTAACCAATCTGTTTCCATGTTGTTATCAATGTGATTCCACTTTGCAGTCATGGCAGCATTATAAAATATTTGCTTCTATTGTCCTCATTTGTAAGTCACTTTGGACAAATTATATTAAAATGTTTCACATTATTACTGTTTTTAGTGTATTTTTAATCAAATGAATGCAGCTTTAGGATTTTTTTAAATTTAAATTTTTAATTTTTTAATTGTACTACAGAATGTGCCGCCTTTTTCTCTCAAAATGACTCAAATGATCATTAAGAACGAACTATCTGAGGCTCTGATTAATACACAATATGGAAAGTAATTAGTGCCCACATGTACATTATCTTATGGCTACTGCACATACCTTTCACTGAATGACTGTCTATCAACTCTCTCGCTTTTTTTCTCTAGCACAAAGTGGCTGAGATGGTGCGAAGCATCAGGCGGTATAGGAGCACTCAGCTAGGTATGTGTATTTCCACACAAACACACACACACAGACAGACAGACATTGGCCTGTCAAATAGGATTAGTTCAAAAGTAGAGCATGTCTCCACCCGCCAACATAAGAACATACCTACATGAAGACTTACACACACACTCACACACACCTGTCTGAGTGGATTAGTTCTAGGAGACTGCTGCTCCACCCTGCCACAGCCCATCTGTTTGGGACAGCACAGCCCTCGGGGCCATGAGCCTCAGGGCACCGCTTCATAACACACACACACACACACACACACACTAACACATGCAACAGCTGGGCAGTGCTTCAAAACATTTATGCTCACAGACAAACAGTAAGAATTGTGGTTGTAAATGTTTGCATGTGCATAACGAGTAATAACGTTCATTAAAAAGTGCAACGGTCGAGTTCAGTGTGAAAACTTCTCAATAGGGAAATACATTTTTAACAATAACTTTGAAAGACTGACCTGTTGTGAGCTCTGAGGGCTAAAGCTGCTTGTTTTTCAAAATAATCATGTTTCACAGCGGGATATGTGGTGAGAAACTGTTACCCATGATGCTATGCATAAAATTCCACCAATTAGAGAGTTGCAGCCAAATGAGCTTGGTCTCCTGTGCTCTCAAAATACTCAAATAAATGATGGTTTCTATATATAAAATAATTTTTTTTGCTGGTGAAAAAATGGTTGGTCATTAATTCACTCTGTTGGTCTTGATGCTGTCACTGCGTGTTTAAAATACGGACTAGGTGTGTCTTGTGCTGATCTTAAAATGTGTTTTTCTTGAAGCTTAGATCGTAATTGTTTTTGGGGTTTCACCGCTTTGGAATCTTGTCTCCCTCGATTCGAATCTCATCAGTCACACAAACAAACATGGTTTCCGTGGTAACTGTGACGCTCCGTGAGGCAGAAAGTCGTGACTCTGCACGCACCCACACAGCTTTCCATTTGTCTCATGCATCTTCTGGCATGTCTTTAAAGAGCGTCTGCACCATCACACCCTGCAGAAGAGTTCCTTCCTCTCCGTGCAGCTGTCTGTTTGGAGGTTGTCAAGCATAATTTTATCATTATCATGATCATTTGAACCCAACATTTCTGTTATCATCAAGTGATAAACACAATTTAAGATTTATTACTTAAAGAGATTTTTGGATTGACACTTTTCCGTAAAAAAGCAGTGTTTAGTGAATAATTAAAAAAATTCATTTATCCAAAATCTCTTTTTTTTTTTTTAGTTTCTTTTAATAATATGTCAGGAAAAATAAAAAATCAAGTTAGAAAAATTATGATATCTTTGTTGTAAAATACGCTTTCACAATTTTGCTTGCCATCCATGTTTATGGGAGCTGATGCATTGAATTGATAGGAAATTGCATTTTTACATTGTTACTAGTAGATATTTACAGTACGTTGCTACAAAAAGTATTTCAAATAAAAGTTTTTATTCATCCAGGAATCCTGAAAGTCCTGAAAATGAAAGAAAATGTTTCCTTAACAGTATTAAAAATGAATAAAACATTACATAAATGTAAGTAAAGGGACTTCTTTCAAAAACATTAAAAACCCTCGATCCTTTGAACGAAAGTGTATTTATTACCTGCCATATTATCATACTTACCATATGAGCTGTTTCTTTGTAGCAGCTTGCCTTAAATGGGTTTTGATAATGTTCCACCATATTTTAGCAGCACTATAACTAATTCAGCCTCATTTATCATGAGGAAACACTAAGAAAATAACCCCTTTGGGCTATTATTTTAGCACAATTATTTTCTTCTCTGGTGCAGCTGCTGTGATTTGTCTGGAGTTAGTCCGTGTGCTGAAGTCGATCAGCAGGTCTCGTGCGTCAGGCCACTTATTTTCCTGTCTGTGGCTCTGAACGAGGGCTGTAATTATCAGGGCTCATTCTCCCTCCATCTACCTGAGTGGATTGCCCTCATCCATTTCCATTAGAGGGATTGATGCCCAGCCAAGCGCACAGCACTCTTTCAGTCCGCTGCGTAGAAGTGGCCTTTTTTAGAACAATCCCTTTTTCTCGACAAAGAACCGAATGTAGTTGCGCCATCGCGTTTATCGGAAAAAAGACTAATATTTATATGTTTGAATATTTGCGAGTGAATTCATGCTCTGTCTGTCGCCCACGTAACCGGATCCCATTTGCGATGACATTTCTATACAGCGGCTGAGACTCATTTGGGGACACGTCGAGGCCAGAGGGCATCGATTTCAATAGACACATTGCAGCCATTGACATTTGTAAGAGCATGCAGAACTCAATTTCTCTTTCAGAGGCTCTGAACTTCGAGGGAGCTGCTCAGATGCGGGACTCCGTAATTGTCTATAATGCACTCCTGCTGTCAAAGCGTCAAAGGAAGGAGGCTGCAGATGATCTCAGATCAGTTCTGTGATTTCTTTTTATTGTTAGAAAAGAAAAATCACGGAGGAAATTAACTCCGTTTCCTGTGTTGCACCTAGACGTTAATGAGACACTCATGCAAATGGTCACCTTTCAGCTTTATAAAAGTGAATGATCTGGGCTCTGCGTCCACATTTTGTTTTTAGGAAATATCTGAGAAAAGGTTGTGTAGGCTAAATGAAATAAGACGAGAGAGTATTGCTAAAGTCTTCTTGTTAATCAATATCTTTGTCTGTTTTAGTTACAAAACATCCTCAACAAGATGAATGTACGTTTTTGACTCTCATAAGGCTGCATTTATTAAATCAAAAGTACAGTAAAACTGTAATATTGTGAAGTGTTTTTACTGTTTAAAATAACTGAGCTGAATTTTTAGCATCATTACTTCAGTCACTGTTGAAAACAGCTTTGCTACTAGTAATTTCTGGAAACCCTGATACATGTTTTTCAGGATTTTTGATGAATAGAAATGCTAATGAAGAGCGTTTATTTGAAATGGATATTTTTGAAAGAGTGAGGTTTTGCAGTATATGTGTGCAGTAGCCTCTGTCTCGCTGTAGCTTGAGTGACAGCTGTATCTGATGCAGAGGCGGAGTGAGATCAGAGAGGACAATGTGCAGCTATTCATAGCCACTGAAAGAGCTGTTTTCCTTCCTCCTCCTCCTCCTCTCACTCTCACTCTCTTTGCTTCAGTTTTTTTCTGCTCACTTTCTTTGCGAAAAGTGTGGCTTAGCAATGGATGTGTGTGTAGAGTCAGGTCAGCTGGACATGAGTGGTTGAGAGCACATGTCTGCTGGTGCCTCAGCTCTACACCGCCACCATGCGGTCAGATTTAGGGTCACCTCAATCAACACGTCACATTACCATAATTATCTGCAGGTCACAGTAGGCACAGGAGTTGGAAGATGCTGTGAATGTAATACAATTCTGTCATCATTTGCTCATATATATATATATATATATATATATATATATATACACACACACGCACGCACACATTTGTTTTTGTAGGTTTGTAATCAAAATTCGGGGCTTGTTTAAATACGGCTTAAAATGTATCATTTATTTTTGCTATAAACTTTAGATAAATAGTTTTAAATATTTTATTTGTAAGAATAGTTGCATTTACCACCAGTTAGGAATAATAAAAAATGTTTAATGATTTAAAAAAAGTATTTTATGCTCATCCAGGCAGCATTTATTGACAAGAAATACAGCAAAAACTGTTATATTGTGAAATAGTATTATAATTTTTTTTTTTTTATATTAACATAAAAATACATTAAAAAATACATTATAGACATTTGTAATGTTAAAAATATTAATATGTAATATGCACAGTAATATTTATTTACAGAAATAGCCAACAATACATTGTAGCTTTCAAAATGATATGATTTTTGATGATTAATGATTTTGTTCCTGCCATAAACATATCAAAACTTAATTTTTAATTCGAAATATGCATTAAGAGCTTCATTTTGACAAATTTGAAGGCAATTTTCTTAATATTTAGATTTTGTTTTTGTACACTGATTATTGTAGACCCACAGATGGTTTTGTGGTTTTATATATTTCAAAAACTGTTCTCTTGGATTTATTGTTCATTAAAGAATCATGATTTTCATTAAAAATATAAGCGCTTGTATTGAGAAAAAAACATTTTCAGCACTGATAATAATAAGATCAATTGTTAACAACTGATTACCAAAAATTATTGATAATAATTGAGCATCAGATCAGCATATTAGAATGATTTTGAAGGATAACTTATAAATTACATTTTAAAACATATTACAGTAGAAAAAAGTTCAAATCAAAAAGTTTAATCAAATAAATGCTAGCTTTGTTGACCATAAGAATTCTAATAATTCCTAATCATATTCTAAATGTGAACTATAAATATTACATACATTTATTTATATTATAAAATTGTTTCAGTGCGGTTAATAAAATTTCCCCCCCCCCCTCTTTCTGTCTCTCTCACAGCGATGGAGGCCGAGCCGTCCCCTTCTCACCTCCAGACGAAAGCGTATGTTCGGCAGCTGCAGGTCATCGACAATCAGAACCTGCTTTTTGATATGTCCAGCAAGCTGGAACCAAAAGACATGTGAAGGGACCAAGTGTACCTACAAGCCATATCTACAAAACCTCTTGTTTCAGATCCAATAAACCCACGCACCCAACCCTTCGTTCCCTCCATTGTCTCAGATCAACCCAGCTGGGCTATCAATCGTCTCAGGCTCCACCTCCGAATCATCTAACGAGGGAATCTGTTCACAATAATGGTGTGAATTGTGCTTTGAGTGATTCTGTGTCAATGTTCATTACTAACCACGCATGGTGGTCTGGATTCATTTCTACCTTTTTTTTTTTTTGTTTCTCGCTGTTCACGACTGAAGGGAAACCTGTCCTGATTGCACTGCCATCAGTTGAACTGAACCAAGCCGGAATAAGCTTAATCTGATTTAGACTTGTCATTCGGGCCTTCGGAAACACAGACTGCATTTTGGCCATTCATGACCCTAAAATACATGAGACAATCTGACCTCTTGAACTCTGACCTTGGGTCTTCCCTCTTCCCCTGCCAACATTGGCACTTACTGCAACCCTGTGCAAATAGCTGCAGTCATAAGATGTTAGTGTTCTGAACAATATGGATCCCCAGCCATCAAAAATGAGTCCCGAATCCAAGACCAGCTCCAGTGTACAGGAACGATTAATATATAATATATCTGCAATATAATATATATTTCTGTCTTGTTTTTTTTTTTTCTTGAAACAAAATTATATGAAGTAATGATACATTTAATATGCAATAATTGTAATATATTTAATATATACTGTATGTTAAGTAGTAAGTATAAAAAACATAGATTTATTCTTAAAACAAGAAACCGTGGAGTAAAAACAACTTTATTCAGATTAGGAATATTAATATATTATTTAAATAAATGCATCTTGTTTTAAGAATCTTTAGATAGAAAAACAAGACAAAAATGTCAAAAAAGGTTGCAGTGTAAAAGCCAAATTTAACTTTACTGTTAATTTATTAAAGATTAGTACCAGACCAAAAAATGGCCCTGCTTCATTTCAACGTTTGAGCTTTACTTGGTCAAGCACTTGTTCTCAGTTTGCCCTAATTCTCATAACTGGAAAAGTGTTTATTTGCACCCAGGTTTACTCCAGAACGATCCCAAGCTCTGTACAGGATGACTTGTCTTGGATTGGACTCTCTCAGGATCTCCTCCTGAGGTCATACAAAGGACGGCCTGTAAGGCTGCACTGTACATACGTCATGTAAATAGCAAAAATAAATATGAATATGACTCTATTTTATGTAAGAGCTATGAGATGGACTCTCAAGAAGAATATTTGTTTTGTAAATCTAAGAAAAATAACTCGTACGTGTACAGTTAAACAGGCGACGGCCCAGACAGAGTCTGGGTTTGCGATGAAAGAATTGTATAGCATATTCGCTGTTTTTTGTTGTTTCCGTTTGATATCATTTCTTATCCATTACAGATGACCTGTACATATCCTCTGTTTTGGTTGCATAGGTTTTTTTTTTTTTGTTTTTTTTTGCGTTGTCTGTCTGCAATGGATGAATTGTACAGCATGTAGGTGGTTTAGTTGGATTTTGCCGTTTTTTATTTGGTCAAAGTTTCTCACTTGTTTTTATTTGATCTTTTTAAAGCGGGTATTCTATTGTTGTTTTTTGGTTTTGTACAGAAGTCCGTGTTTACAGTGCGATTATCTGAAACTCAGACATGTCCAATGAAAGACACAGAGGGCGGGGCATGCAATATTGCACCGCCCCCTTTTCTTGACTCTGAGTCAAAGATGCATCTAAAATAAAGCCTCTTGTGATGAGCACTCGAGACCTTCTGCTTCACTAAGTGTGTGTGTGTACATGGTGCAAGAATGTTTTTTTTTTTTCTTAAAAGCTTTCTAGTTAAAGATTTTAAAGTTCAGTCTCAGATGTTATTGGTTATTAATCAGAGTGCTTAAATTTCATATTAGTACTCTCATTTTTTTTTCCATTCAAACAAGACCTGTTCAGTCAGATATTCACACATGAACCATTTTAAATTGCTTATTCTTTGAAAAGAATGATTCAAACATTGCAGATTTATTTTAAATGACAACTAAGGCCGTCTTTTCCCTAACGTGTGGAGTAGCTTGGATTCATTTAACAAATGAGCATAATAAAAATTATGAAAATTAGTGCCGTTAATTCGCTTTTAATCACATCCAAAATAAAAGTCTGAGTTTACAAAATATGTGTATATTTATTTATGTATATATAAGTACAAACATGCATGCACTGTATGTTTTAGAAAAATCTGTTATGCTTATATATTAATATGTATAAATGTATATACGTGTAAATATGTTCAAAATATGTGTATTTAAATACACAGTACACATACATATATTATGTAAACAAAAACCTTTATTTAGGATGCGATTGATCTTGACACAAATAAAAATAGTACAGCTAAAAATCGAATAGCAGAAATAAGCAATTATTTTTTGTTTTTGTGCTGTTGACAAATTATTATTATTTTTTTAAAGGACAGAAAAATTATTAATGGATGAATATATAAATATCGCGTAAACGTAAATAACGTTAGGTGTTATATAAAACAATACATTTTAAAATAAAAACAGCAAGTGCTCAGCAATGTAATGTACACTGACTTTGAAAATAAAATGTCAAACAAAAGCAAAAAAGACAAATTTCGAACTTGCTCAGCACACTTCTGCTTTTATTATGACAGTACTTATGCAATTATTGAACACGATGACGCTTATTTCAAATGGAGAACATCTTCCTCTGGTTCATGTAGCAATTTACATGGCAGGGTTAAAAAAAGGAACTAAACAGCACAGAGGAAATTAAGTCGAGTTCGTAAAACAACTGTAAAATCGTTGTTCCTGCTTTATGTTAGGTGTCAGAAAAATGAGCTAATGTCTTAATAATGGCGATTACACTCTAATTAAAGATTGTTGCAATTGTAGACACGTTTTCACCCTCCAATATATATCCAAGTCGTTGCTTGTTTGACGACACTGTAAGTAACATCTTTAAACGTCATTTTGTACTTATTTTATTAGATCTGAATACACTGTAGGACACCAAAAATAAAGAGGAACTAACTATTACACCAGCAAGTGAGGAGAAAAACACAGCTCTTTCCTGTACATGGAAGCAAATTCATTTCATTAAAGGCAGCAGCTAAGCTAAGCTAAGCTAAAATGTGAAATTCAAAAGCATTTAAAAGATTCAAAGTGTCCGTTACCTCCCTAATAACCCAGTTTTTTGTTGTTTCTACATTGTGACGCACGGCAATAAGAAATGAACGTCTCCACGTTTCAACTGTGCTACCGTCTGGACATCCACGTTACATTTCAGCAAACAGAGGCTCGGAAACAGAACTATACACAGCAAATTTGACCGTTGTGTTTGGATATCTTTACTAATAAGGTCCTTGTCAACTCACTGGGCTTCCTTAGTGAGGTTATAGGGTTAAAGAGTCAACGAATTAAGAGCAGTACAACTGAGATAATAGTCTCATAATTAATGGAGCGAGAAAATCATTAACAGCCAGTGCTTGTTCTCGCTCGCTTGAAAAATGATTTTTTACGTGACTATGACAACGAAAGTCATAGATAAACTCCATCTAATTGCGGTTTAGGATGATTGACATTCAAAAGAGGTTAGCAGGATGATTCTAAGATTTCTATTATGTGATGTTCCTAGCATCGTTTCACAAAACACTGCAGAATCGTTTGTATCTCAGTGGTACCCTGTTGCTTGATCAACATGAACCAATGTAACAGAAAACGGCTTTTAATATATATATATATAAAAAAAAACTAAATCTTTATGAAAATGAACAATCATGAGAACAGTTCGTAAAAAGCTGAACAAAGCTTAAACACTTTAACGGGAAGAACTCCAATACTAAGGTTTTCAATACTGAGCCAGGAATTCGTTTTTTGGCATGTTTAAAAAAATTTACTTGGTTGTCTTTCATTAATATGGTTGATGAGAGAGGCGTAAAAGTGAGAAGAGGACACAACTATCCGATTGAACTAAAGAAAATTGCTAATCTGTGCACCAGAAGTAAAACGCATTCAAAGTGAACTATCCCTTACATTTACATGAGGTTTTCATTTTTTCTACTTTTGGGATGTGTTGGGATGTGTTTGACCTTTGCCTTCAGAAAAAGCATTTTTAAAACATGTTTAAATTAGCAATAAGTTCTACTTTTAAAATGTGTCTTTTTTAGTGTAAATGTCTCTAAACACTTTTTTTTGCCTTACCAAAAAAAAATAAAAAAATATCTTGAGACATGTTTTTATTGGTTCTGTGTGAATGGCCCCCAAGAGTGTTCTTCTGGTGTCCTATGAATGAGGCTCAGTATCTCCAACATTGTATCTCCGAAACTTGAGACCATCTGTGGAGGGCATATAAGTTTAAAAATTCCTTTTCCAAATTCTTGCTTCAAAATTCCAGTTTTCCCAGGAGTATGATTAAAAACACATTAAAGACAGCATAACGAAGAAAAAAGTGACTTATAACACAACAAACCAACTAAAAGGAGATTCCACATAATCGTGTATGGAATGATAATACTGAATCAAACCACGTCTATCAGACAGAGGAGGAATTAAGCAAAAAACTCTCTACAGGGCAATCTGAGTGCACTTACTGTGGCCACAGGAGACCAATACATTGGAGTAAACACGCTACAAGTCTGCTTAAACAGAGAGGGCTGGTGAAAGGTTTTGGGTAGCAATAAAACAAGGCCATATTTCTGACTGGTCACAGAGTCAGACAACATTGCAGGGTTGACCGAGGCACACTGAGCAGTGCACACAAGCACTGCACCAACTAACCACAAACACTGGAGTTTAAGCACAGGTCCTCCTGTAAAGAAACATCACCCATAAGCCCCTATTCACTCTACTTCCATTAACACGACAGAAAGCAAACATGAGAAGCCCCTGAATGCTAACTCTAAATGTCAAAATTACACATTTCACACCCTGTTTTCCAATTTTTGTCCTAAAAAACCTCTCTTTTGCCATGCAAAAACGGACCATTTTCACTGTATTATTTGCCTAGATGTGAAAAGTAAAGCCCTTGCCCCTTCTCCCCCCCCCAGCACATTGCTTAAGCGGTTTTAATATTTAAATATATGCCAGAATATATACAAACAGTCCTCTTGTCAGTCACTGCTATACAGGCCGCCTCTCGCTCCCATCCTACACTTATTAATCCGTGCCGCCTTTGTCCAGCAACCGTTTCGTTCTTCTCCTGCAAGCATTTGAGTGAGCGTTTATTAACGAAGAGGTTCTACATTCCTGCCGAGAGCGGAGAGGCTCGTAATACCTTTAAGGGCGCTTAAAAAGAAATGGAGAACGTGACTAAATGACTATAAAAAGGGCCTCCTGATGGCTAGACGTCCCTCGGGCGTCTGGTACAGTGTGTTTTGTCCCCTCTTTGTCCCCGGTAACATCTCCTCAGCATGTTTCCTGTAGTTCGTCAGGCTCTTCAGGTCATGGAGGGAAAATGTGGTCGGAGGGTAGAGTGGGCGGAGTTCAAGGCGTTTCTGTTGTTCTCTCCGTCATTTCCACAGAGGAAAGCTTACGACGGCTCCAAGCTCTTCAGAGCGCCAACCTTTGACTCCAAGTCAGTAATCTAAGAGGGAAACAGAGGGACATTCAGGCCAGGTGCACTTAATTTGATCATATTTCTATATGTGGTCAAATGCTTTTATATTTCTAAATGCATACTCTATTGTTCAAATAAATAACAGCAATTCTTCACCAAATGTTCACCAAAGCTGCATTTATTTAACCCTAACCCTAACAACAACAAAAAAGTGAATGTAAAAAA
>JAUCMS010000062.1:16826946-16837208 GCA_032357445.1 Enteromius radiatus | reverse complement strand
CCAGGTGCACTTAATTTGATCATATTTCTATATGTGGTCAAATGCTTTTATATTTCTAAATGCATACTCTATTGTTCTTCACCAAATGTTCACCAAAGCTGCATTTATTTAACCCTAACCCTAACAACAACAAAAAAGTGAATGTAAAAAATATTGTAAAATATTATTACAAAAAACTATTATTAATGATTAAATGATTAATTGTGATTAATCACATGCAGAATAAATGTTTTTTTGTGCTGTGTATATTTATTATGTTTATATAAATACACACATCCACATATATATTTAATAAAAAATATGTACTGTATATATGTAAATACATCTAAATATTTTCTAAATATACACATGCATGTGTTTGTATTTACATATACAAAACAAATGTACACAGTACACTCAGATATATTATGTATCACAAACTTAAATTAGACGTTTAGACGATTAATTATGATTAATCATTGTCCAGCAATAATTAAAATACAATTTATTCCTGTGATGCTAAAGCTGAATTTTAAACATCATTACTCTAGTCAGTGTCAGTTTAGTGTCACGTGATCTTCAGAAATCTTTCTAACATGCTGATTTGCTGCTCAAGTAACATTTCTAATTTTTTTTTGTCAAGAGAAAAAACAAAAAAAAAAAAAACTAAAAACAATTTGATTTATACTATAAATGGGCAATATTAGGGCAAGATTTTCCCATTCCAATATGCAATTTTTTCATTGTTTTGTGAATACGTGAGACGAGCATTGTGCTTATACCTTGCATCTTTTATGACACCATGCATGACACGCTGCTAACAGTTTACTTGAAGGAGATTACTGTATAGTACATTAAAAAGTAAAGAAAAACAAACAAGTTTTCAACTTCGATTTAAGATCAGAAAGTGTTTAAACACTTGAGGCTGCTTTGGTACAACTACTGAAAAATAGTTTAATCTCATTAAACACATTACCATCACTCTGAAAAAGTCGGATCAAATCTAAGTTTTATTCTTGACTTAGGAACAGTCAGCAACCTCTAAACTGAAGATCTGAGGGATCTCGGTGTATTATGCATAGAAAGAAAGCTTGATATTTAAGTAGGCGCCTGTCTGTTTAAAGACTTAAGTACAAATATAATAAGCTACCACATACAAATAATATAAAACTAGTATTTGCGTTCACCCTTGTGGAACACGCAGTGTGTAGGGATGGAGGGATGAACCCTCAGCTGGATGAAAATCAATACAGATGTTAAATGAATCGTCAGACTGTACGTTTATAATATGAATTTATCTCTGAAGGGGAACTTTAAAAAGTTTAGATGGCATTTTCTTTTCATTTTGCCTTTAAGGCATATTAAAATAGTGTGCAACCTAAGAAGCGCTGTATCGCTGTTGTTTCATGAGCACCACCTGCTGCATTTCATTCAGCTCATCTGCTGTTTTTGTTTATAATCTAGCACAAAACTAAAATAGACTATTCAGATTTCTAAATCATACAATCTAATTTAGATTCAAATCTGCTCATAAAAAGCTGATCTTTCTTTGGATCATGATGAAAATATAGTTTTACATTTAACATTTTAAATGTAAAAAGAGCACTGACAAGGCCTTGGTTTGTTTATGTGAAGAGATTTCTTTCATTTGTGTTATTCATTTGATTTGGGGTTTGTTTCAAAAAGACAATTTAATTTTGCTATTTTCAGTCTCACCAAGAAATATTGAGCAATTTTGTCTGAGAATTAATTCAAGGGCAACATTTTCATTTCTCATTGTTCTTAAAACAAACAAACAAGCCAAAAAAAAGGCTAAATTTTGAAGAAAATAGTATTGTTGAATCAGTTTTGTAAACTGTATGGCATGACTTGAGTGAATTGATACATCCCTAACAGCGTGTGAACGAATAAGAGCAAACTGTTTCTGGAAATACTGGTTTCCAAACGGACCTTCTCCTGGAGATTTTCTGTCTCCACCTTGTGGCTGGCCTCTGACTCCTCTTGTGCTCGGCGCTGGGCCGTCTCCTTCTTCAAATACTCAATCTCTCTGCATTAAGACACACACAACATGGTTTAAACTCTGTCGCTAGATCACACGAAGGAGCTTTGTCTAATTCCTTCAATCACAAGCTTATTTAAGTCATTATACGCCCTGCACTCACTTCTGCTGGTACTCTTTGATGAGGCGTTTGGCTTTGCTGTACTTGCGCTCCAGTGCCTGATACTGCGACTGTGTCTCTTTCAGGTGCTCGTCCACCGCCTGGCACAAGCTCTGAGCCTCCATCCAATAGCCCTCCAACTTCTCCATCCGCTCCTTATTCTCTCTCACCGTCTGCTCCAACTGAGCCCTCTCCATCCTCCAGCGCTGCTTATCCTGCTCAGCGTGAGCCAGCTAGAGAAAGATGGAGGGATCGTCACAAGGCTAAATAAAGGTTGCGTAATGATCTTTTACAAACGCTCATTATTTTGAAACCTTAATTTAAAGTAAGCAAACAAAACGACATGCACAGGAGGTCATACCTTCCTCTTGAGCTGCTGGATCTCAGCCTGGGTCACAGCATGTTTGATCTGGAGCTGGAGACAGAGATAGATGCACCTTTTTTCTTGATTATTGAGTACACATATACAGATAAATATCTGCAAACCTCTTCAAATGAAAAGTTAATTATATTTCAATTCATTTTGGGACTTAATTTTATGGACCATATTGATAAAAGTAATTATTAGTATTTAATTATTTTTTGCATTATTTCCAATATTGGAATTTGGAAGCAGATCATTTCAGGGCTTTCTTTTCAGTGTGTTCTTAAAATATGGTACATTGTAAAAATAAATACAAATTAAAAATATGGGTACAAATACAAAATAAAAAGATGAAAATAACAATTTTTAAAAATTTTTTTTTTTTTCTTTTTACAGTGTTTACAAACCTTACTGATAGTAAAAAAAAAATATATATATAGATATATATAATTTACTATTTAGTTTTGTTATATGTAATTTTGTCTAAGAAATAATGAAATGTTCTTTATATATATATATATATATATATATTATTTACAACTGCAATTTTTTACAGTGTTTACATCCTTTATTGACAGTAAAAATAAAAATCAAACAAATAATAATAATAATAATAATAGCACATGAAAATAACATTTTCATATCAGAGCTTTGGTGCGAAATAAATAAATACATAGTTAAAAGCTATTAAAATTGATCAAAGCTATTAATCATAATATAAATAAAATCGTCGGCTATTGGTATCTGTTTATTATTGGTGTGTTTCCAGTTAACTTCACACAGCAAACCAAAATTAAGTAAAGCCAGCATGAGTAGGTTTGCATATTGTTTATGCTAATGTGTTTATGTGTGGCCAGCTTCACAAGTTTTCTTGTGTGTCCCACTGACCTCCTTAAACTTGTGTGCAAGTTTCTCTGGGTCCATCTCCACAGGAGAGAGCATGTCTTCATTCTCTGCCAGGTCGAACACCTCGATGGCATTAGGAAACATGGGGCTCATCTCTTCCTCTTCATCCGTGGCATACTCACCCGTCTGAACAAGGACAAGAAATTTAAAAAAGAGAGATGGATATTGAAAAATACTGTTTTTCAGTGAAGCAGAGATTTGTATCTCTATTTGTATTTATGGATTTTGAAGCTATAGAAGTTTCTGTATGAAACTTAAATTTCTTTGTGTTGGTTTCTGATCAGTGTGTTAGTAACATTAACCACTAGATGTCAGAGTTAAGCTAGGCAGAAACCAATTGGATCAAGTGGAAAGCACATGCCAGGACATTGTAAAAAAAAAAAAACCCTGTAACTGGCCAACCACCATTTTGAATTGACTCTGCAGCTGCAGGAAGATGAAGCAAAGGCAGATAAAAGCAAACCGAAAAAAACTGTAACCATGTGATTCACTGATGTGCCACATTTGAAATGATTTGAGAGCTGTTAAGAATATCTTGGACCATAAACAAACATACAAAGTCTCCTAGGAATTTCTGAGCAACACCCCCATGCAAGCATGCCCCAACACATCTGAAATAAAACATCCTAAAACTGCAATTACTCTGACCTCAAAAGGCTGCTGTACACCCAACACTCCCTAAGAGCCACTGCAAACACACCACTATCACAAACATCCTTTTAACAATGGACTTCCCCTGCTGCAAGTTGGGACAAACTCCCGCACAATGACTTCCTGTCTGGATGAGTGAACCCAGTGTAAACTTCTATCAGGCAAACAGCCACAACAGTTAATGACACATGTCATGAGAGAATCGCCGGTGAACATCTTGAGTCCTCCAGAAGGAGGTCTATTTTGTAGGCTGGTATCAGTTCAGCATAGTGTGAACTATAATTTACAAGAAAAGAGTGAAAATCTAATTACTGCAGTATCTTAAGTGCCATATTCAGTTAGGTTAACATTTATGCTCTCTCTCTCTCTCTCTATATATATATAGAAAATTCTTGGAAAAAATACATTCTGAAATTGTATAAATATAAAAGGAAACCCCTCAATTTTCTCAGGTTGAGTTACAAAATATATTGGATATAGATTTTTGATCATTCAGATTAAATAATGCATATTCATACAAAATTCTGTACTTTATTTTATGCAATATATAAATGTCTATAAACGTCTGGTTCATATTAATTAATAACAATTAATGCATAACACTGCAATTTTAATAAACTATTATAGAATTAAATATATATTTATAAATGTATTAATTTTATATTTATTTATTAGAAATATATAATATATAAAATAATATGAATATAAAGCTTAACTTAATCGCAAAATTATAGATATGACTTTATTTAGCTTAATTAATTAATTAGTGTCTTACACTCACCAAAGCTGTATTCATGTGATGGAATAAAAAAATTATAAAGACAGTTGAGATTGTGAGATATTACATTTTTGTTCTGCATTTTATTCTATTTTAAAATAGTTTTGTTTCTGAAAAGCTGAATTTTCAGCATCATTACTCCAGTCCCCAGGTGATTAATAAAAGAAACATTTCTTATATACATTTGTTCAGGACTCCTTGGTAAACATAAAGTTAAAAAGGACAAGATGTATAGAAGTCTTTTAACAATAGAGATGTCTTTACAGTCACTTCTGATCAATATAATCTGTCACTAGCAAATAAAATATTATTTTCCTTTCTTATATTAGAGAGGAGAGCAGCTTCTGTATTTACAAATGTATTTTTCTATCTCAGTGAGTTCAATTTGTCATTCTGTCTGCCCAAGTCCATGCAGAGATAGAGATAGGCCTGAACTGGCCATGTGGGTGAAGCAGCAGACAAACTGTCTGTTTCGGCACCTCTCAAACGTTAAGACAACATCAGACTGACGTGAGCGCAGTGTTGCGGAGGAGAACGCGCTGAGAGGGCACTGATCTGGCAAATGTAGCCGTGAGACGCACTGCCATGGAACTCTGCCCTTACTTTCACACCCAAGATCTCCAAGATTACCGATGGCGAGAACTGGGAGTCTTCAACATCTGAATTATTAATCAGTTCCCCTCACGCCACAGCAATGTGGGCAGGTGTGGAGGACAATTATGAGACAGGATGTACAGCATGAACGTGTTAACGCAATGCAGTGCAATAAAAACAGAGCTAATTATTCTGATTTTATGATTCTCAGAGAGCATCTCGGTAAAGAAATGTTGATAACCCATCATTAAGGGGTACGGCAGGATAAATGCAATTACTGTAAATGGTTAAAAACACACATTACTTGAAATGCTGTCACGTAGAACTAAATGTATATGATTAAGGTCTCTGAAGAAAACATCTGAAATTAGTCACTTGACTCTTCACCTCGCGTTCGTCTCTCAATTCTGTTCAGTTTGTGTGCAGTATTTGTTAAGTATTTCTTAACATGGGAGGTTTGTCCTTTCTGCCCACATGATGTCTTTGTGAATATTAACGAAGAAGAGAGGTTGTTTAAAAAACCAAATAAGTATTTTAAATCGAACTCGTCCCAATGCATTTTTTTATTAATTTTTAAGTCTTATAAATACGTAATTTGACTCAAATCTAAATACAACAATTCTCAAGAAATCTGTAGACGAATGAATCAATGACATTGATGACACTTTCATCAGAGTACAGTGTCTGTCTGGGTGTGCATGAGAAAGGCTTGTGTTAACAGACAGGGAAAAGTCCATTTCACAGTGACTGGCAAAATATTTACTGTAATATAATGAAATCTTTGCAATTAATAGGTTATAAAAATTAATGTGGTGGAGTGTTTGGGAAACATATTTAAACAAAAATTGGCTGCATGGTTTTGGGGAAAAAATTAATTTTTAGCAATTTGAAATACAGTAAAAACAGGCTTGTTTGCAGTACGCTACTACATGTTTCTCTGCTTTTGTTATGAATATGGCTGTAAAATTATAGTAATAGTGATTAATTACATCCAAAATAAAAGTTTTTGTTTACATAATATATGTGTGTGTACTGTGTATATTTATTTTGTATAAACATACAATACATTATATATTTAAATTAATGTTACATTTATATATTTAATATATTTATATAACATTTATATTAATATACATATATATATATACACACACATACATGATAAATATGCAGTGTACACATATATATTATTTGTAATTAATAATTATATGGTAAATTAATAATCTATTTTTAAATAAGCCTTTAAATTATAATTTTATTTTCAAACTTACAACAGTAGAACTACAAACATTATTCCATATGGCATTTTTAGGTGAAATTTCATTTGGTGACAAATGCATCTAAAGTAATTTTTCAAGTAATGATTTCTGAAGGATAATGTGACACTGTGAATAAATTACATGTTAAAACATATTCAAACATAAAAGTTATTTTTAATTAATATTTATGGCTGTCATTATATGTATATATTTATGGCTGTCTTTAATTTTTAATTTTTAATGGTTGGTGCATGGTTCATTTCCAAATGCATGTTACAGCGACACTAACTCAGAGCAGATACAGAGAATGGACTGTGTGGAGAAACATTTAATGCAACATCATGAGCTGCTTGTAAGTAAATGCTTCTCTCTGAAACATGCAGTACATATATTTATTTAATTAAATCCCATGTTACTTATACAGTCACAAACGTATCTGACGAAGCTTTACCTCCTCGTCCTCTTCCATGTAGGGGTTGTAACGCTGCTCCATCATTTCTCTCTGCCATCTCTCCTGCTCCAGTGTCTGCTGGATTAGCTGGGCCACTTCACTCTGTTCCCCCGGTTTCTCCCGGCCAATCACAAACCTGCAACACACAAACACCAAACAATCAGATGTGACCCAGTGAACCAGCTGTCATTCCTTTAGTGAGCTCTATACTGTTTTCAGGGGCGATGATTTACAGGAAGCCTAAAAGCCTTTAACTGCGTGTGATTTAAAAGCAACTGATTGCCAGTCGCCTCTGTGCTGAGGTATTCCAAAAAAAAAATAAAAGTTATTATTAAACATGTTCTCTCCCACTGGGCTTAAGCCTCGTCTATTAATCACATTTTCCATTTCCTCGCTCTCCAATCAAGCACCATCCACGCCTGGCCAGAACGGCTTAGGAGAAAACAGGACGCAGATGCGTGAGCTTGTTTGAGATGCCACAACTACCCAATCCCTCATTGTGACTGTAGTAGATACACAGGTCTCAGATCTTTGTTAAATCAAAGTAACAGAAAGCAGAAATGTATTCGATACACAGCAATATTAGAGACAATCTGATGCCAAATCAGATGACAGAAGGTAATGCTGGATTAAATAAAAGGAAATTAAAAGCCTGAAGTGTACCTGAATTTTTAAGTTTTTTTTGAACATTTAGGTTTGATCAATATATAATGATAGAGCTTTTTTTTATTTTTTATTATTAATTTTTGGATACAGAGGGTTTCGAAACGTGGCAATGGACTGCTTTTTTTGGAGTGAATAATTTATAATTTTCTTATGTAATTATATATGTGTCATTGAATCACACACTACCATTTTAAAGTTGCTTTAATACGTTTTAATCAGCAACTTTTTTTTTAAAAGTAAATATAAATTAGTGCTGTCAAACGATTAATCGCGATTAATCGCATCCAAAATAAAAGTTTTTCTTTAAATAATATATTTGTATATACTGTGTATATTTATTAAGTATATATAAATACAAACACAAGCATGTATATATTTAATAAAAATATGTTATGTTTATATATTAAATATATGTTTGTTTTAATATAAACAGAATAAATAAACACAGCATAAATACATATATTATGTAAAGAAAAACTTTTATTTTGGATGTAATTAATCGCGATTAATCGTTTGACAGCTCTAATATAAATATATATCTATTATATTTTTATATAAAATAAAAATCAAATAAATTAAAAGTATTAACAGCTTTATTGTTTTCAACATGTCTTACACACACATATAATATTATATAATATAATTAGTCATTTCCAAATGATTAATTGTGATTAATCATGATTAATCACATCCAAAATAAAGTAAAGGTTTTTGTTTACATAATAAATGTGAGTGTGTTATGTATATTTATTACATATACACAGATGCATGTATATCTTTAAGAAAAATATGTTATGTTTATACATTTAAAATGTTATAAATAATATCAGTTATATTAATGGAAATATATACATGGAAATACATACATTTTCTTTTAAATATATACTCTATGTGTGTATTTATAAATGCATAATAAATACACACAGTAGACACACATATATTTTGTAAACAAAAACATTTATTTTGGATGCGATTAATTATTTCAGCGTACTAAATATAATGTAATATACTATAATATGACCTCATCAAACGTCACTTGAGATTTTCAATGACCTGCATGTTTCATTTTCTTACTTGACAGTGCCGCTGGTGTTCCTGAGGACAGATGCCGCAAAATTTTGGGTCACGCCCACCAGGCTGGTTCCATCCACCTCCACGATCAGGTCATTCACCTGGATCCTACCGAGAAGACAAAAAAACAGGATATCAGCTCAGGGAGGAAAAGTGCACTGGAAAAATGGCTGCTACATCTTGGGCCGAGATACTGATCAATCTCATCACTATACGTGTAAAGGAACTAACAATGCCAAGTCATTTACCCAGTCTGAAAAATGACCAACAGCAGAAGTGAATCAGTGCCTCACTTAACTAAACCTCTTCTTGTATTCCAAGCCGTTAAAATGATCAATCGATCCTCTTAGTCGTAAAACAAGTCAAACGATCCAGCCTCATCCAAAAGAGCCTGCTTGCCAAGGCAGATGTACCTCTGACAGACAGCGGGAGCACCAATGAGGTGCCAGAGAGCGAGGATGAGGTCATTTCTGAGCGCTGAAGTCCCACTTAGTATCTAAGCACCTCGGTCACACATGTGGAGACAGCTTATATCAGCACTGTCTTATTAGATTTGTATATCTCCTGTGGCCTCCAGGTGGACTGTTCCTAACTGTCAAAATGAGGAAGAAGCCCCTGCAATGCACCATGAACCTACCGACTCGAGCCCGGAGAGAAATAACTAACGTTATGAGTTTTTATTAAGATCCCTAACATTAGCTGAATCTCCTGCGATATCAATCAACATCATAAGCAAAAGCACACCTCTCTAGGCTGAACTCACTGCTGTTATTTTTTAAACCTCTTGAGCTTGGCAGGCAGAAAAAAGCTTCTCTGTGACCTCCATGACTCACTCCAGGGCCTGAAGAGCTCAATTGCCATCGCAAGGTCAGATTCTGCTCATTATAGATCAATAAACTCCACCCCTCTATCATCGCACATTTGTTTTGAATTTAAATGTTTTTTTTTTTAAATATGTACCAACAAGTACATATCGCTACTTTTCAAAACAAATGAACACTAGAGGCAGTAAAACTCTGACATCTATTCCTTTTCACACAAATTTACAGTTCAATTAACAAAACACAATTTACACGCACAAGAATACTTGAAGAATATCATGTTATGACATTATTAATATGCTGGGATATTTGAAAACTGATGCTTATGGAGCATCACACATATCCAGCTTCATATGGGTTTTCATAGACGGCAGGTTTGTTCGGTAGCTCACGAGGTACAGAGATGTACTTGAAAGGCGAGGAGCTCCAGTCTGAACCCCGTTTAACTACAACAAAACAGTTTAAATCAGTGTAAAGTTTAAAAGTGTAAAAATTAGTGCTGGGCAATGATTAATCGCGATTAATCGCATCCAAAATAAAAGTTTTTCTTTACATAATATATT
>JAUCMS010000062.1:16773462-16811325 GCA_032357445.1 Enteromius radiatus | reverse complement strand
GACTCTTTCATTCTAGGGTCAAATTCTAGGGTTGTAAATGGACCTGTAAAACCGTTTCTGGGCATTTTTTCCCCTTATCTAAGCTACATTACCTTCTATGTACATATCAGACAACAATTTAAAATATTCTCTCAATGCATTCTATGGCACCTTTAAGCGATATAATCTTAATATACAATATACTTGCAAAAAACATGGCATATCTTGTTTAAAATAAAAATGAAGAAATATCTTATCAGCCAGTACATTAGAGCTTTTTCAGCCTAGCTTTATTAAATGATCTGGTTGAACTGGGGAGGACACTGAGTTCCAGTATGTTTTTCTAGTACATCAAGCTCTTTTATGACCACTTTAACAAAAAGGCTGGAAAGCATGGCTATTAGACCCTGCTGCTTTTAACATCTCAACAAGTTCTGCAAGCAAAGGCTGAAGATTTTTGATTAGGGATGCACAGTTAATCGAAAAATCACAACTAGATTTTTTCCAACAACTGACACTGATATGAATGGGAATGGCTTTCTCCAGGTGTTATAGACCTGTTTGGACACATGTCTGAGAGCCTAATAGAGAGAATGTTAAAGGAAAAAGACTGAGTGAGATTATGTGAGATGAAGAAGTGGAGAACAGAGGCTTCAGTGTGCCCTGGCAGCGACAAGAAAGCATGAAAGAAATAAACGAGTGCGCTGGGTATTCCAGTGTGACCCTGGCAACCTTTCTACAACAGACTCCCTATGAGTTATCCAAGAACTGACGTTCTGCTCTCCCACACAGAGGGGAAGAAGACGCTTGCTGCCCTGGCTGGCATTTCTTACGCAGGAACTAGAAAGTGGCTAAAGCCGCTTTATACAGCAAGAGAGTCAAAGACTACTCAAAAAATGACTCCGTCCCACGCGCCTCACTCAAAACAACATCAAAAGAATGCTGCTTCTATCAAGTTAATGTCCTCAACGGCTAAAAACAGATACTGGTCAACGTTTCATGCGCTTGTTTTGCTGCTCCGTAACAAAGAGAGCTCAGAGAGGGACACATTCCAGGCACAAAACATCTGGGATAATTATGAGAAAATTGCAGTTGAAATATGTGTCAAGCCACGTAGTTTTGTTCTGGAGCTTCAGACACTACAGCACTCAAAAACAAAAACAAAAAAACCCACGAATGACTGGATAAGCACTACCGATTTTTTGCTGATTAAGCTTGCTTAGGTGCCAAATTTTCACATTTTACAGAAACATTTTACTTATTTATTTATATATTGAAATTGAGAAAAAATTAATTTAAATTAATTAATAGGGCCTTAAAATTTATTTTAATTAAAAAGATGCTGTACAATTGTGCATGATTCAAGATTTAGGTTAGTTAAATATGTTTTTTGTTTAGGCTGATACTTTTTAATTTAAAAGTTTAGAAAAAATTAAACGGGGAAAAAAGCTGAAAAATGCATTCAGGAAAAACACTGAACAGAATTTAGGGGAAAATGGATTTACTATAAATAAAATATTTACATTGTATATTATTTATTTATTATAATTGTTTGTTATAAAATAATTATTAATTTACTTCATCTTACCTAAGCAGAAGAACCCATTTAAATTCATGTTAAAATATTAATTAATTAATCAATCAATCAATCAATCAATCAATCAATATATTTTTCATTTATTTAAATAAATTTTTCTTTCTGTAAACAAGCAAGCAAATAAATCTTACATTTTCACATATGAAAAACAATTTAAAACTCTATCTGCATATTGGTGATTGCTTAACATATAACAATAACAAAAAGAAATAATATATGTAAATATTTAAATAATTTAAATAAATAAGCATATTTACAGAAATCTCTTTTCTGGATTTCACTTCTGCTCTAGCATGTGTGCAAATCTTGATTCAAGCTACTTACAATCATGCACTGCAAATATTGCTCTTATGATAAACAGCATGTGATGCACCTCATTTGTAAGACACTTTGAAAGCCACTGTATCAGCTGAGTAGCTAAATAAATAAGAAAACAATAATGCGTTATGCCACTGTAAAGTATAAAGGTTTAGACTGAGAATATATAATCAGTCATTCAAAACATTTACACTTTACAAATATTATGCAACCTTACACCGCTTTGGAAATATAACAATTCCATTATTTGTCATGCGATAAAGCAATACTAATGTATTTCTCATACCAAGACAATCCCACACGTCTAAGTGGGAGAGGTTTTTAAGCTGATGCAGAATGCAGAACTGTATCATAAAAAGATAAACATCACTAAATGGCTTGTAACATGTAAGGGGCAGCTGAATAATGGCTCGGAGCAAGAGATAATTTTAAAAGACATCCGACAAGACAGAAGCACCTCTGACCTCCTTTTATCTACCCTGTCTCTCCCCGAGAGCAAAAACAACGATTACAGGCCACTGAGAAACACCAGAAATAATCAATCTGACTAGAGAGAAAATCAATGGAGGAAATGACAGCTTTTCCTCGATTTAACACCACTGTTCATTGCGTTGTTCAATGCCTTTACACTAGTATTAGAAACTGGCTTGGAATGATCAACATGCTGAAAATATAAAACCTCTATGACAAAGTTGTTTTTGTCACATCCAGTAAAGTGCACATCTGGACACTGGCGAACCTTTAGTTCTTTAATTAAAGTCAGACTTTATTAATGCCCATCAAGTCATATTTGCCAGACTGCTGTTAAACAAACATATATAAGACACAGCAGTTTAACTTTGTTAGTCTTTTTACACCAGAAAGCTTGTAGCCTAAATATAAAGTCTGGGTTTGGCCTGGAGGCATTTAGACGCATGTTAATATCATAATCCGTCATCCAAATCTGAAATTTAAAAGCAATTATTTTTGGACTATTATGATCCAGTCTTTAAAACGACAACAATGATATAAATGAGTTGCTTTGACAGAATGGTTCATATCAGATTTCATACATCCTCCCACCTTTTTGAGCCCATCCTCATATGAACATGTAATAATCAGTCTCAATATAGCTGTATAAAAAAATATAAACCCATGTTTTTCTTCAGGAATCAATGAAAACAGTTTAAAATGCATTAAAGAAATACTCTTCCACTGCAAAAACAAAACAAAGACACAACCCCAAAAAATGGTTGAGCTGTCAAAAGGACAGTTAACATATTTCATAGGATTTTCCTCCATTACTGCATATATTCCAATCTTTTTCGCACAGTGAGGACGCCTGGGGTCTGATAGTGTGCAGGACTCTAGTCTAGTGAGCCATCGACGGAGGGGATGGGCAGAGAGAGCTGTTTAACAAAATGAGGCCATACATCAATCAATAACCTTACCAAAAGCCAGCCAAAGGCCCTCTATAGGATTGAAGCAGTCCACCTCATGCTTTTCCGTATTCAACTAACCTAATAATGTCTTTTTCAATCAATGTACTTTACATGGTTGGATCGTAATATATCAACATTGTAAATTGAAAGGTCGGAGGTTGTAGTTCTGGCAAAATAACTTGTTTGGTAACTTCAAAACCAGGGTTTCTTGCTGTAAGATTGAACAGACAAATGATATAAAGAACAAGATGACATCTGATTGCAGAGAAACTACGCTTCTAAACCAAAGCAAAATAATGAATATATAGGCTAGACTTGGGCTGAGTGATATAAACAAAAATAACAATATGTTTCTGGTTTGCAACTTAAATTCAAACCATAAAATACATATTTTTGAACTCAATTGAGGCTGAAACACACCTAGAAATTAAACTAAAATCAAAAAGTAATACTACAAATTAAAGCTAATTTTAGATGTTACTGATATACAAATAAATATAGAAATACTTGTATAGAAATAAGTCTAAATGAGTGAAATGGCTTTAACAGCTAAATAGCAATTGTTGCTTAAATGTTTAATAAAAAATGCACAGATCTGGTTCTAAACAACAGTTTAAACAATATTGTGTACACTGTTTTTCACTAAAAAGATGCACAATAAACAGTAATATGCTCCTCCTAAAAAGAGTTACCATTTTAAAGCATTTAAGAAATGACTCAATGATGATCAAATTATGGGCTGTTAAACTATGATGATATGCTAGATTAGTTTTCACTTGAGCCATAATTTTGCTCTAACAAAAGCCAATCAACATCCCTCTGTGCAGGAGGCAACAAAGCAGATGAATAGACAGGCTTCTTATTAAAGCACCTGCACTGCCCCTTTAAGGCAGAATTTCCTTTTTTGTCAGTTTCCTGTTGCAGTCTGGTAATGGGCCTCATTCAGCAACACAACAACCGCACACAGTACTATTATTTCCCGTGTTACTGACTGGAATCAGTGCTACCTTAATCCAGAGTAAACAACCACCTGTAGTGCAGAGAGTAGGACTTTCTGGATTATGTGAAAGTGAAGAACACCACTATTTTTAGCAGCAGAATAGATGCAATCTGTTGAGGTTGTGAGCTACTAGAGCGTACAAATGCCAGCTGAGACAATCAGACAAGGTTTATTCCTGCTGTTAAACAACATGTACAGTAAGTGTAATGTAATTATATCTATATGTCTAATTTGTCCCATTTCCTTTATACTGCTCTTCCTCTAGTCTACCTCAGAGTTAGTAAAACTTTCATTTTCTATACTTGTTTTTGGATCTTACGTCACATCTAAACCCAGAACTTCTCACTTCTGAAATTAATTGCAAACCAGGCCTTAGATCAGCTCTAAAATGTCAACTTTCACAGCAGTCCTGCGTGAACCACCTCCCTCTCCTGAAACTGCTGTAGCTCTTCCTGTGTTTGAGAGGATAAGAGAGTCTGCCCACGCCTGTCTGGACTCACAAAGCACTTAATAATAAGGCCGCTCTATAAACTGGATGTGAATGTGAATGCTAAACCATCTTTGAGAGTACAGATGGTACAATGAACAATGAACGCAAGCGAACATGCAACAACATTAGCATGTAAACAACAGCAGACAAGGTTTCAGAAAGTTAACTCCAAGCCTTATTTCTATCCGTTCTCCCACAAAACAACTTTACTCTATGAATGCTATTGTATTAGATAACACAGCTAGTAATAAAATAAAAAAGCATATTTGTTACATTTCAGATTAATATTCAACTGATAAGAGTACCTCTGCTAGGATAACTGTGTGAACATAATGGCACATAATGACACAGGAAATGTAAAGTCGGCATCATATATAGCATTATTTGTTTACAGATGCCAGTTGATAATAATTAGCTATAGTTACTTTCTTTGTCCGCTGACTCCCTATTATTCTACATAAAATATAAATACTCTCAGATTTTAGGTTAATATTTCTTGAAAACACATTTGCATGCTCACAATGCTCAGATGTTGATAAATGGTAGGACGTAGGTAGTAAACAAATATATTGTATGTATTTTTTATATGATTTATATTATATATGCATTTTTAATTTGATGTTTTTATGATTTCATAAATGAATAGCTCTTCATCAACTCCCCTGCAGTTCCCTCATGATCCCTAGTTTGGAACAACCTGAGCTAATGCAACAAGCTCATAAATTTTAAGTGTGGCAAAAGTGCTTTTTGGGGCCTCTCTATGTACAAAAACGAGTTATGCACATACTCATCTAAACACATCAAACACTTATATACACACACACTTGTCTTCATAGCACCTGACCCTCTTAGTTCATTAAACTACCTACTGCTTCACAAAAAGCACTAAAATTGACAAAGAAACAAGCTCACACTCATCCAGGCCTCTGTTTATCTTGAACAGTGATTGAGGAACAGTAGTGGTCTATTGATACCAAAGCATCAAAGACTAATCAAGCTGTGATCAAGGGATACAAAAGCTTATAGTCCATCTGAGCTGGGCTCTTGTGGACTGATGTTCACAGATGTTCCCACCCGATTTTTAATAAATGTCTACAATGAAAAGCTCAACAACAAGCATTAAAACAAGTTCCAAGCATTGCTACCACTATTATCTTTATACTAGGAACAGAAAGGGACTGTGTCAGCCACAGTTTAGTAACACAGGGCAAACCCTCGGTATCAAATCCCCTTGACGTCAGTGAGATTACACAGTGTTCACTTCAGATACAGCATGCCTCTGGTATGCCTCCATTAGGAGCTGGCAACCCTCACGCTGTGAATCTAGCACCTGCAGAGCAGAGTCTCTAGCCGGTTTAGCCATGACTGCATGTTTGAAATCACAAAATGCAACTTTGCTTTGCTCTTTGTTAACCACATGAACAGTCTGAAGCGATGGCACTCTGATAACGTTGGCCATTACGTGAATGTGCCATTGTCTCAAGAATAGAAATTCAGATGTGAAAGTCACCAAAACACAGAGGAACTCGACCATGTGACTCTCATACAAAGGACACTGTGTACCACCTGACTAACCATGCAGTCTGTTAGCGCAAACAATCAACGAGAGAGAGAGCTCTTAAACCAACAGAAGTGGGCCATCAGCAGCTGGAGAGGGCCGATGGCATGCTTGTGCTGTATCAAAGTGCTGACGGTGTCCAGAGATGACTCTGCAAGCGGTGAAGCAGTCCTCCTTTCAAGGAGAATCTGTATCAGAACATTGGATGAGACCAAAGGCATCTACTACTTCATGCCAATAACAAACTCACTTTTATGCACTATTCCCCACAGAAATGCAATCTTCTAATTTCTTATGCCTGCAAGCATCCAAACCCTGCCCATCCATACTTTTATACAAAGTGTTGGCAACAACCTACCATAATTCATTCCAGAAAACCCAATACTGAAACTGTGCCCGCAGCTTTTAAGACGCTGTACACTGTCACGCTAATTTATTACACAACGTGTTCCTTCTCTCCTTGCTTTCACACGTTTTAGGCACTTACCTTGATGGGGTTTGTACTGAAACGGATCTTCCTGCTGGGGGGTAGTTCATCTTCCATAGGCAGCCCAGGGATTTCCGAACAGCTGGATTCTGGTTCGTAAGCTTCATCCTCCTCGGCCTCCTCATCTTCATCCAGCTGACTGCCACCAGAGTCCTCTCCGATCCCGCTGTAAGCGCTGATGTCCACTAGGTCTGCTTCTGAAATATCCTCTCTGTGGGATTCCTCCTCGCTGCAGGCCTGTCCGATTTCCTCCTTTTGTTCGGAGGGCTCGTGACTGTCGGTGGCCTCTCCATTTTCCAGAGAGGCGTGGACATCCGCCTGTACCAGTCTGCTCCCTGCATCTGACTCTCCTGCAGACTCCTCTGGTTTGGAACCATCTTCCGACGTGGCCTTATCTAAACCCGTAGCAGAAGCCACATCCTCGGATGGTTTGCCTCTGGGTCCGTCAGCTTGGACGCTTGATCTAGTCTTCGGACTCCCAGGTGCAGCCTCTTGGTTGTTGCACTGAGCTCCCTCCTCCTGGTTCTCAGTCGGAGGGGAGACTCGTGTTTTTTTGGAGGTGGCTTTGGAGCTGATTCCTCCCACATTGGCCGGTGTAGAAGGCAGTGGGGAGGTTGAGGTCGGTCGGTGAAGGTTGTTGCGTTGGTCTGCTCGCTCAAACACCGCACTCAATTGGCTGACTGTTGGGGACACTGCATCTGCGCGACAGTCCCCCGTGTCCAGTCTGTCCAATGACTCCGTGCTGCCATTGAAGCGCACCACCACATCCAAACGGCTATCTTGGAAGCCCGAGGCCCGCTCTTTCTTTAGCAGGATTCGATTGGTGGCAGCCTGCTTCTCCTGCAGATGGCGTTGCTCAAAGATCTTCCGTGTCTCCTGTAGCTTGGAGAAGCCTGTGGATTGTCCACGGGAGCTGCTACCATCGTTTTTTCCATCAAAGCGGCTAACTCGCTCTGACACAGTCGCACCGAGCTTGAGCAGTGCGCTGTGATCCACGTTCTCATTTAAACTGCTCGCTCTGGGGAGAGAGAGTCGGACAGCCTGGTCTTTGGCCTTCGATGGATCCTCTTCATCCCCAGGAGAGCCCATCTGCATGAACATATTCTTGATGCGATGCACATTGGAGCCGTACCTGCGGCCGCGGCCCTGGGGTCGAGGCTTCCCGTCCTCGCCGTTAGCAGCACTGGAATCTTTTAGCGGCTTTAGAGATTGAATTCCAGCTTCATAGGCGTTCCTGTGCGGCGATGCGCTTCTTGCTACAAGGGTGGTGCCAGTGCTGCTGCTGGCTGCTGATGGGGGTTCAGTCTTCATCATGGTTAATCAAACAGCAGTAAAGACGAGCAGAAACAGCATAGCCCTCTGCTTCTCCTCCTTGTTGTGTGAATAAGAAGCAGCAGCCATCAGAAGCAGTCCATATTATCAGCCACATAAAAAAGAGAGAGAAAAGGATACATTATGAATAATTGACATTTTAGAAGATGCAAGGAATGCAAGAAATAATTGATAATCATAAAAACAATGCACACCCGAAGTAGTGAAACAGCCATGCACACAAAGCATTATTTTCCTAATAATTCAATAGACTGAAGTTATTCTGCAGATAATACGGTTACCACAAGACATTATTCAGATGATGTATTTCAAGACACTTGTCAGGTTTTTGTCCTTAAAACACTTTTGCACGTAGGATTAATTTCTCAAGCCTCAGCTAATTGCAAAAAGTCATTTCAGACTAGTTATGGAGGCTTGAGCCATAGTGCTGTTATTAATGCAGTCTAATGCAGTTATTACAGAGAGAGAGAGTGATTAACAATAGCTGTGCAAAGTATGTGCAAATTACCTGAATCTGTGCATTTCATATTAATGTTCAGTGGTAGCAGCGTCTCTACTAACAGAGAAACTAAGTTTAACTGCTTCAAGCGCCAATACCACCTTGTAACTTTTTTCAGCTGTGAAACTATTTTTTCACGGTCACAGTGTAAAAAAACATGGAAAAAGTTCGCCATTTTTATTATTTTTGTTTGTTATATTTATGGGCTGGGTCAGTATCTTTGTGAGTGTTGGCTCTTCTGCTGTTGTAAGCTTTGAAATAACAGAAATCATTTGGAAAAGTGATATGGACATGTAGGCTAATGCAGTCAAGACCTGCCTGGAACTACTTTAGCCATGCGTTTCCTGAAAAATAATTGCACACCAAAACGGTAAACTAATCAAATTCAAGCATCCCTGTAGTATAAAAATCTATGAAGGGGATGCTATGAACACTTAAACCACACCTACAAATGTATGGAGTTCATTTAAGTGGATACAAAATGACAGGAATTGCTTGTAAAGACAACAGTTTTTCTGATTTGGATGTCAGTTTGTTCACAAATGTGTCTGCTGAATTAAAAATGTAAATGGAAAACATTTAACCAAAGTGGCCTTTGCAGACAAATTCATAGAGTTCATACATACAGACTGTTAAAGTGACAAATTACATGAGACTTGATTTGATATTTAGCATCGAATGCATTGGAATGCATTATTTTTAAACCTAAGTAGCCTAACTACTATTGACAGCTCATTTGACAGATCAAGAGGGGCCACTATTTATTGCATATATTTAGAAAAAAATTCAGCACAGTACAGTGCTAATGCCTACAGCTTTAGAGCCCTGATGTATTTTTTGAGCATTCATTGACAGCTATATAAAGCCATTGCCACACAGATGCCCCAGGGTCATAAAGCCAGAAATGTTGCATTCTCAGACGCCTCTTACTTTCAGAGTTTACTTAAATATGCACTAAAACAAGCGTATATGAATATGCAAAACCATTTTTAATATAAGCCTACAATCTTAAAAAAAAAAGGTACAAACTCCAAATCGCATCGATATTAAATATTAAAGGAAACGGTTTACGCAGTGATGTGAAACACTTCCGTAGTGACTCAAATTTCCTTGAGATGCACTTTGAGGTGTATATGACATAACACTGTTTCCAAAGCTTTTTAAACAAAAAAAATTAATTTTGGCAAACAAGGGTATTTACATGAGACTGGTAACTGCGCTTCAGAAGATAAACCGTCTCTAGATGGCCAAGAGCTGGCAATAAAGCCTCTTAAGGTAACCAAGCTGTTTTTATAACACGTTAGCTGGTCAAAATTCATCAAGAAAATGAACTAACGTTAGAGCCCAGCTACCATGTTACAAAACACAGCTCCTAGCTTGAGCTCAATCTCTATAGACAACGAATTGATCTTTCTGTCAGATAAAGGAAGTCAGATCATGAAGGAAACCGTAAACAGAGTCAGAAGAACATGAGACACTTTCAAGTCATTTGATATATGAAACGGGTCATGAATTCTTGGGAAATACCATGCATACTGGCATGGACAGGCAGGCTTTGTTGTGATCCCATGCTGCTGATGCCAGTAGATTACTTATCTTGGCAGCATGAATCAACCAGCCTTTAGGCATCGAAACATCGGCTGTCGTTAAAATCCCGCTTCATATCGAGATGTTCCTTGTGTGCAAGACAGACTATATCGCTAATTAAAATCGGAAACTGCAAGATATATCGTTTCTGTGTGAAGGGGTGTCAACAGATTGAAGCTGCAGCCTGTCAAAACATCACATTAGGACCCAGCGGAGCGAGCGGGCCGCGCTCTCCGCAATGATGCCTCGACTTCCTGCATCCTCCGCCATCCAAATAACGGTTCTGCCGTTACAATCAAAGAAAATCGGCAAAAGCCCCACATACAACGAGGTGCGCTCTCCTTGAAAACTGGACGTACCTTGTGTGTCTTGTTCATCGAAGACTCCGTCCTTTAATCAACGCAAAGTCCTTTCGTTCGCGAATCCATTGTGTCCACGAGCCGTTTTAGCCCTCTTGATTTCCCCCCACGAGCTAGTGACGCGCCTCTCTCTCTCTCTCTCTCTCTCTCACACACACACACACACACACCTCCCTCTCTATATCCGTGTGCCCTTCTCTCCTATTCACCGCTATAGTGTATAGCAGCATCGCAGGTTATTTTAACCCCTCAAGCACAACAAAATAGGTACATATGAACCGGCAAATTGGGCAAGAACCGAAAAATTGATTTGCACAGTAGTAGCATAAAAAGATGTAGTAGCATAAGCTGATAGGACATTAACATTCATTCCTGTGTCAAGTAGTTATATCAATCCAGTTGACAATTTAGTAGTACAACAAAAGATATATTTTTTATAAAACAGGCCATATAAGCTATACATTCCCATTTTAATTAACGTCTTAATGATGATAACGTGTATGCAATAGAGATTTTTTTCTTTGTCCACCTTTTGTTTCCTTTTTACTCTTAATTTTATTTACTTACTCCCCCACCCATTTATTGTTTCTGTTCTGTATTTCAGAATTATGGCAACATTGTAATTATTGATAATAATCATTTGTACATGCAGTATAGCCTACTTAATTTGGTGTGTGCCTTATGTGAATTCATTTTATTTTCTTTTTAAGCATTTTATATAGCTAGGCTAATTAAGTCGTCCTATTTATTTTTGTAACAGCTTTGGTGGCACTGACTGATAGATATGTAGACAGATAGATAGATAGACTAGAGGCAAAAAACAAACAAACAAAAAAAACTCTTGTCAGTAACAGTTAAGTTTTTACTACACGTGTCCTTTGAATCTCTGAATCAAACCACTGCAATGCACGGAGGGCTGTAAGACACACTGACCCATTTTAGTCATGTTTGAGCCTCCTGTAGGCAGCTGCTGGCGAGTAGAGGGCGACATCGTGTGGTGAGTCTTCAGTTCATCCCTAACCATTGTACAGACTGTAGCCAGGACACCGGTGTGGAATCCCACACCCTGGGGAGTCTTTGTTACACTTCCAGTCTGTGATTGTGGAAACTGTGTCTGTGGGCGCTGAATATGGACTGAAGATGAAGTGGGAAAACCTTTTCAGCTCCATTTGCATTGCAATTTGACATGCTGCTGCAAAGAATTTCGAATTGAGGGATAAAGGAGATTTTTCCTCAGTCGGATGTTGCACACTGCAGGCACAAAAGATAGACAGATAATCTGTGACAATCATGTTTGTAGGTTAGGAATGGTTTAGGGGCTATGAATTGGCTACCAAACATTAACATTGCACACACACACTATAAGCACTTAAAATTGAACTGGAGATTAGGTGCTGGGCTTCCAGCCAGAGGAGAACTGGCCCCAACTAAGTCAGGTTTCTCTCAAGGTTTTTTTTTTTCTCCATACTCTCACGGATGTGGTTTTGGTTCCTTGCCGCTGTCGCCTCTGGCTTGCTTAGTTGGGGGCACCTAATTTCTAGTGATTATCATCGTTTTGATTACAGAGACCGTCTCTGTGTTTGGTAAATAAATAGTTTAATCTCGTCATTATACATTAGCATCACTCTGTTCTCCTATTTGATAATGTTCAGTGCTTTGCTACAATCTGTATTGTTAAAAGCACTATATAATTAAATGATTGATTAATTGAACTACATATGATTTTTTATTATCATTACGTATTTTAGATTGAAAATTGTCCAGTTTTAATTTGTTGATAATAATCTTGCCTTAAAAACCCTTATCTGTAACTGGAATAATGGAAACTGGAAAAAAAATAATTCTTTTTGGAACAGCATTAACTATACAAATCTAGTTATTTTATACTAAATAGCAATTAGCATAGCAAGAAAAAGTTACTTTAACAATATACCATATAAAGACGTTCATTTAAACAGTGGCACTCTCTCATTATGTTGCTGGAGACTGCAGAACAGTAGGAGCAGATGATGGAGACTTCTCTTGGGACTCGGAACAGCTGAACACTACACTTCCAATCTATTTGCTAACATCTGTGTGTTTGCGCAGCAGCACCTCCACTGCATATACACTGCCTGCCACGGTGACCCATATTTCCTGTGATATTAATCTCCCTACCCACATAGCACACGCAGACTCCGCAGCACTGGGCTTTTACGCATGGGTGTGTTCAGTGAGCTAGGATCACACTAGCTATTGTTTGTGCGTTTGACATCGATCACAACCACACAGAATCACAGTAGATCCTGAACCTCTCCACATGCACCATTGCTCAGTTCTTTATCCCGACTAGCCTGGGAGTTGGATTCTGAGTGGCCATTGGCTGGGCTGGCTTGATTTGGTTTGTGTTTCGATTCTTTGTTGTTGTTAAACTGGTTTAATATTTGTGTGCATGTGTGTTTTACTTATTGCCTTTTCTTCATAATCCTAGTAATACATCTGCCTCAGTGCAACTATACAGTTGTAATCAAATTATTGTACATACAAGCTTTCCTGAAGATACAGAATTTGATAAAAAATCTCATCTGTAACTTTGTACTGGTATATTAAAAATGATTGTGCCAATATATAATTTAATATTTTTGAGTTATATGATGTTTTTTTTAACACTGTGATAATTAGTCCTCGCCTCTTCAGCTTTGCTGTTTTTAAGTATTTGTATGGTGGGGAACACAATTCAGCCTTGAATTAGCTCGAGCTGTTATAAACTAAGTCCATGCGTGTGTTGAACTTGAGTAGCAAATGTGTAAGTCAACAGAGCTCTCACAAAATCAATAGAGAAGAAATAGGTTTACAACATTAGAAAGTCTATGGCTACATGTAGGCCAATATATAGACTTATTGCACCATATATGTATATAACCTCAATAAGTTTTGGTGTTGTAATATATCACCCATTATATTTACATTAAAATAAACTATAAAAAATACATATTAACATAAAAAAAATGTTTTTTGCATTCCACTTGTGCCTATGTCTTTTGCAGCTTCTTTTACACAACCTGGTGAAAAAATCTGCAGATATGGTCTTTAGGGATCTGTTTAGGAATCTGTGCATTTGTGCACACAGAGATAGTAAATAGAGATTGTGTTTTTTAACAATAGTGTGCACCCTTACTTTTAAGAAAAAAAGGGAAAAATCTGTAGATGGAAAAATCACCATAAAAGTTCTCTGTGCATTTGTCTTTTTCTGCTTGTAAGAAAATGTGTATTTACTGTTTTTTTAAATTATACTGTTTTTGTATTTACAAAAAGTTGTTATCATGACAGGCCTACATGAAGATTTCCAACACTAAAACTTCCAACAGCAGGCAGCCTTATTCCAAAGCTTAAAATGTGTTGTACCCCTAAGGTTAAAAAAGCAGATCTTCACAAAATATTTGATCAGAGCAACTGGAAAAAAAAAACCCTGCATTGTACAACCAGATTTTAAGATGACCTGATGAAAAGAGTGTTGAGGCATTTGGATGAATTCCATAAGAGCATAAAAGACCCTCTTGAACATGCTAACATTTATTTGGATAGACCTATGAAGTTCTGGATGTTTAATGTTTTATGAAGTGATGTGACCAAACTGGATCTTTTTGGACTCACAGATCAGCAGTATGTCAGATGCAAAAAAGAAAAAAATGTATAAGTGGAAAAACACCATGTCCCTGATACAACTTACATTTTGTTTGTTTGAAGGACATTGTGGATTCTCTGATGTATCAGGCCAAGAATTTAGATGCTTTGATGCAGAAACTGAAGCTTAATCAATGGACTTTCCTGCAGGACTGCTATCCCAATACATCCAAATCTGCTTGATTCAGGGATTGGTCGTAGGATGTCACTGAGTGGCCAGTTTAGTCAGTTTATGTGTAATTCTTGTTTGATTGAATCTGAAGAAAATGGTCGCAATGTAAAAACCAAAGATTATCAGTGATCTGAAAGCTTTTTCAGGCAAGGAATGGGCCCAGGCGGCAGTAAGTGGTGACAGAAGCACTTATAATCAGCATTTATTGGTGATTTTAAAGAATAAAATATTTGAGTTTTGAATATGAATGTTTAGAGCCCATTTGGTATATATATATATATATATATATATATATATATATATATTATTACGATTATTATTATTATTATTCAAGTTTATGTTCTCAGAATCTCTCGAATGTGTATTAATAGACTTTCTCTAAAAAATTACTAATGCCTTTGTTGAACTGTTTTCAAATAATTCTGCAAAACTTTTGATTGCAAATGTATTGAGGGGAGACAGGCCAAGTTGTCACATTTACATTAAATGCGGTATTGTTTGAATATAATTTAACATAATTTGTTTCTGGTAAATTATACCATCACCATTTCTAATAATACAGTGGCTTAATAAACAAGTAACAATAATATAACGCTGTACACGACCCTGACATTGTACCACCAACACTAAAGCTACCTTCCTTGTCACAATGTAATGGTATTTCTAACTTATATCGCAACTTACGTCAAAATATGACTGTCAATTTGACACATTTGTTCGTATGTACTATAAATCCGCAGTTTTCTTCTACTGGAGCTCTGTCGCCTTTCTCGGTCTTTTCTTTTATCGCCACCCGCCACTTCACTTCCTCGTTGCACAAACTGACTTCCTCCTAAGCCCCGCCTCAAGTCCCTACTGATCAATCCTTCCTTAGAAACTGTTGCCAGACAAGATGAGCTACTGTGGTGAGCTTTTCTGTCGCGAGTCTACGGATGGTCAGGGTGTTTAATTTTAAATGAGATTTTCCAAAAATACGTGACAAAATGTTGTAAACATGATATTGTTTTGTGACATAAACCAGAATATAATTTTTTTTTAGGTAAAAAAATAAGGTAAATTATATTACTAATTTTAGCGTCATTAGTTTACTGATGAATTAGGTAGTGTAGTTTCACTAATTAGACTTGCCTACTTATATATTTACTGCCACACATATATAATTACCTGCATATTTTCTTATATTTAATTGTAATGTAATACTTTGTGTTATCTACTTGAGCCAGTAGAGGGCGTATGGAGCCAGTACGAGTCATCCAGACCTAAGCTAATACCCTGGTTTAATCTTAGCTATAAATATTTAAACATCACCAGTTTTTAAAACAACATCTTACTATTTTCTATCTAGGCAATTTAAAAACAAGCATTTGTCCTGTAAAGACAAAGAGTATATGATAACACATGAAGCCTAGCTGGGGCCAGTTGCATAAATTTAGCCTTCATGTTAAGACAGCGTCTTAAGAGCTAGTCTGACCAACTAGCAGTTAGCCGAGAGTAATCGGTTTTATTTTTTGGATTCAACTTAGACTAATCTACATTTTTATGTATCTGAATTAAAAAAAATACTGTGACTAGTCTTAAAGAAATATTTAGCTGACTAACTTTTAAGACTAGTCTTAACCTTTTATGCAACTGGCCCCTGGTGAGGCTACAGTTTTCCCTCACTCACCTTACTTTATGCAATTCTTACTTCTTTAAATTTATGCACCAGATGTTAATATCTTTAATATTTAATCCTTAGGTTCATTATTTTTATGGGAAGTATTAACTGAATTCAGAAATTAAACACATGTCCAGTGTACAGATTCACATGGGTACAGATCAGTTGTGCAAATTATTGTGCACAGATCTTATCAGTTAAATAAAGCCAACCGTTTTACTTTATTTTGGTTTGCAAAGTTTTCCCCTTCCCCAAAGAGTTTCAGTGTTTTAAAATGAAAGTGGGTGCATGGATCCAGTTAGCAGTTCAGATATTCAAGCCCCCCACTACGGAAGCCTCTGCATACCTCATGATACAATGGCCCTGTTGTGTCCTACAGGACTACCACCTTCACCACCTAGCACCTTTACCATTTCAGTGCACACTGCAGCAAAAGAGTGGTTCTCCTTATGTGAAGCTCCACAAAAACGTTATGCCTTTCCAGAGTTTTAAACATTTAAAAACAAATATGTTGACAGGAACAACTCTCAGCGGATTATATTATCCTCAACAGCTCGGATGATCGATGATTTCATCAGATGTGAAGTTTGGGGAATCAACCAGCACAATGAGTCTTGATCTGGACATTCACCAGTGGATCGTATGGATTATCAGTGGAATATTACACACATCATCTGGGAGTGCAACGATTTAAAGACTTTATCATCAAGTACCTCAAGGCTGCACCAGGTTAGTACACACAACATGCAGTTTTTCCTAACATATGCTAACTTTAAGTTACTTTGCTCAAAGGATGTCTTGCTCAGTAGAGTTTGCTTAGTGGTATAAAAAAACTACTTTTATTACAACAACATGAAGAAAAAAACACCAATAAGTGTCAGACATTTCTGAGATTTTCTTTAATCTTTCCTTTTAGTCAAAACAACTGTAACAGGTGCAAGCTGTGCTTCATTCAAGTCCATTGGGCAGTCAGGGACGAGTCAAGATCACTTCTGACAAACATAAGGTCGACCACTTAACATGCTTTATTTCAGCATTCAAAATAATTAAAAACATCTCAAATTATTATACATATACAAAATAGGTACAGATCCTCTTGTTTTAACCCCCTATGGTGTGCTTCTCTCATCATTTTAGGACTTTTCTATTTGATTGACTGTTTTATGCTTTAAAAAAAAAACCTGGGTGAAAACAAAAATCCTGCGTACAGAGGGTGGGTTGGGGGGGTGTTTTGTAAAGAAACCAAAAGACAACAACCAAAAAGTGTCAAAAGGTGTTTGGAAAATAACAACAGACTCCACCTGCTTATTCTACACTCGAAAAGACTGCGTGCATCACAGCTACAGTATGCTTCTTAACAAAAGCTCTGCTGTCTGGCTCTTAGCTTACACTTCAGAAAGAGAGGCATCTGTTACAACTGGGCAGCAAGATTTTAGGATTTCTTTAGCACCAAAGGCCCTGTGAGCAAAAGCAACGAATAATACATTACTTTTAGAAAAAAAGCAAAACTTTAGAATTCCTTGCTGACAGGACCTCATGAGGAAATAGCACCTTTACAGCTGTCACTTGATCCTTTATTCATACTTCTGCCAAGTAAAATCCTGACCTGGTGTTGGTCAACACTGGGAATTGCAGGTTTCTTTTTTGAGGTAGCCATAAGACATCAAAACAAAGTTGAACCCCTGTCTCTACTAGATGTACTTTGTGTGACTCTTGAGAGGAACGTTGGCATTCGGCACCCGGTGGTCCTAATGGGTATAACACAAAGACACTTAAATGTCATTTTACAGATTTATTTAACACCTGAACATGGTACAAAGCATTTGGTTTTGCTCTTTCATTGTCCTTCCTCAGTGGTTGAAAAAAAGTCACTTGCATCAGTGATGTTTCTTTAAAACTCCAGGGGGATTTTACACGTTATAAGTATATATTATTTTCTTGTTGCCAGTGAAACAAATGAGTCTTCTAAAGTATCCTCAGTGTGGATGGTCTTCTGAAGCGCAGGTCTAAGCAAGTGGACCATTTGGACAGCCAAATTGAATTCTAGGGTTTGACTTTAATGCATAGAAAAGATTTTAGAGAGATGATTGCTAGAAAAAAAACACACACGCACACAAACAATCTCAAGTCCAGATTTCTTTTTTACAAGAAGCAGACTGGGCCAACTTCAATGCCAAATTCCTGATTAGGTGCACCAACGTCCATAGGGGCGATGTCAATAATAGGCAGACGGGATGTTTTCGTTGTTTTGTAGTCGATGACTGTCTTGCCCCATGCACCGGTGTGCGACTGCAGAGATGGGAAGAAGGAAAACAGACATAGAATTAGAGCCTATACAAAACCACTGCTACAGTATAAAACATTGATGTTGCTAAATTAGCAACCGCTTTTTCCTTTAATTTAATACCTTTCTGCTTTTATTCTCATATGGAAGTTAATTAAAGATAACAGCTACTGCTATAATCACATTGAAGTCATGCTTTGATATTAACAGTCATTTTAACAGTTTATCTTGTTTTAGCTCCCACATTCAAATGAATTGTAATGTTGCAGTATTAAGACTGTGTGATTGTGTGACGGTTACATCAACAACAAATAAAGACGGAGAACTCACCGTGCAACCATCCTCAGTGACACTGTATGTGAAGCGGCTGTTGCCCTCTGCTCTGATCTCGATCTCGTTGGAGCCCTGGAGCAGAAGAGCCTTCTTCAGGTTGCCAGAAGCCTGGTCCATGTATGCAATGCTGTTCTTGCAGTGGTATGTGATATTCTGGGAGGCCTCAGTGGACATGAGGCGCAGGAAGGTGAGCTGAATGTTGACATCCTCAACCTTGGAGCCCTCGCTGCCATACTCGAACTGTAGGTTTTGAGAGGAGAGCACAGGAAAATTAGAAAATATAATAAAAAAAAGACATGAGGACAAAGTCTATTATGCTTTTTCGGCCTAGTTGACATCCTCACCTGGAAGCCATCGGTCATGGCCTCTCCGAACCAGACGTGCTTCTTCTCCTTGATGTTCTTGCTTGTGTACCAGTTCTTCTTTGGAATGGAAGACTCAACTGGGTTGACGCAGGTCTCGCCAGTTTCCATGTTGCAGTAGACCTTGATGGCATCCTGGTTGCAGCCCTGGTCAGGGTCAATCCAGTACTCGCCTGCGTTTTGTTTTTGAGAAGAACATGATTAATCTATGCATGGCGATGCAGGGTTAGAAATGTAAAACGACTTTCAAATTTAGGAATTTAGTGCAATGGAGAAAGGGAATGTACCGCTCTTCCAGTCTGGGTGGCACATCTTCAGGTCACGGCAAGTGCGTGCGGGATTCTTCTTGGTGCCATCTGGGCTGATGATGCTCTCGATCTGTTGGCTCAGGGACTTGAGGGTGGTGTCAACCTCGAGGTCACGGTCACGCATCACATTGGCATCGTCAGCACGGTATGAGCGGAAGGGATCGGGGGCCTTCTCCTGTGGCTGGGCAATGAAGCCGATGTCAAATCCACCACCAGAGGGTCCAGGAGGTCCAGGGGGTCCGGGAGGTCCAGGAGGTCCCTATACCACAGAGCAAAACAAATATGGAGGTGTTACAGTGTATATTTGGTTCTATTGGTTCACTGTGATTTAGAAAAGGAAAGAATCACCCACAGATGGTCCAATTTCTCCACTGCGACCACGGGGTCCAGGAGGTCCAATGGGTCCAGGAAGTCCGCTCATACCATCCTTACCAGCGGGTCCAGCAGATCCAGCAGGTCCCTATTAATACCAAAAGAAGATGAACAGAATGAACTCTGAAACATACTCAGGCCACCAAGTATATGCTTCAAACTCTTGATCAAAGCAGAGAAATGATGGAAGTACAAATGTGCAGCAAAATGTTATAATAATTTTAAATATTTCGTAATAATGCATACTCTAGGTCCACCAGGTCCAGAAGCTCCAGCAGGTCCAGGCTCTCCAGAGGGTCCCTGTGAACAAGAATAAAAGAAATTAAACAGGATTCAAGCTACAGATATTATATTTGAGATTTATACTCTAAATTCCATAAGAGTCATTTACAGGAGGTCCTGGGGGTCCCTGCATTCCGGTAAATCCTCTGTGTCCCTTCATGCCTCTCTCACCAGCCTCACCAGTCTCACCCTTGTCTCCACGAGCTCCAGCGGGTCCCTGGATAAAGTCATTACACCTCAGATGACAATACAGTGTATATCACAGAAGGAGCTACATGTAGACTCCAATTTTGCAGTTCTTTGAGGTTTGAGTCGGGACTTACAGAGGGTCCACGGGGACCAGCAGGGCCAACAGCACCAGCGGGACCAGCAGGGCCCTAAGAAGAAACAGATCAGATGATTTACAATACTCCCATTGCTTACAATACTCCCATCAATAGGCGATTTCCTTATCAGAGATGAGACACTTACAGACTCTCCACGGTCACCAGTCTTTCCAGCAGGGCCAATGGGTCCAGGAGCACCAGGAGGTCCAGGAGCACCGGGGGTACCAGATGCGCCAGTCTCACCACGGTCACCCTAGGTCAGGAGCAGAAGAACACAATCTCAGTCACAAATCCTAATGTGTGGTGTAGGGGTTAGACTTGTATGGGAAACTATGAAGACTGCAGCTCACCTTGGGGCCAGCAGCACCATCACGTCCAGCAGAGCCCTCATTACCTGGAGTACCCTAATGTAAAGCAAATTACATAGATGTCAACACGACATGGTTTCATTTATCTAGGTAAGCACTGGTAAATAGGTGTATATCCTCACCTCACGACCAGGCTCACCAGGAGGTCCAGCCAATCCAGGGGGTCCCATGGGTCCAGGAGGTCCACGCTCACCAGAGGGACCAGATGGTCCTTGTTTGCCAGGATCTCCCTAAATGGCATGATGAAGACAATAATGAAAGCTATACCATGATGGATGCTTAAGATCCATCAAGATAAACACTTAAAAGTAGATACTGGTTGAATAAAACAACCATAGCCCATGATTGTATGGAAGTCGCATGCTGTAGAGTTCTTGTGTTATACTGAGACATCAGAGAGAGTGAAACAAGGGAGAAAGAACACTCACAGATGGGCCGGGGAGACCAGGGAAACCACGCTCGCCTCTCTGGCCAGGAAGACCAACAATACCACGCTGACCAGCGATACCAGCAGGTCCAGGGATACCAGCAGGGCCCTGCAAGAAATGTATTAGTGGAATATTAGTGATTTAATATAGGATGTATTGTACATAGCAGACAGTGTGTATTTTCTTTAACTAGAAATTGTTACTAAATATCTACCAGTCTATACTAGCATGGACATCAGACATGGACAGGAAGAGCGAGGATGAATCGTATTTTCCTCTAGCAGAGAATGAATTACGACAACCAGTTGTGCTAATAAGCACACAGTGGTCTTAGAATTGGTCTAATACCAATAATCAATTAAATAACTACCACTTTTGGTAGACAGAAAACTGAAGCACAATTATCACGATGTAAGATAACTATGAAAATAGACTAAAAAAGCATATAAAACAAAACTAATCCATGAACTAAGAAAAAGATTACAAATATTTCTTAACCATCTTGTCTTTTTGGTGTGGATGACTTGTGAGAAAAGAAACTGTGAGGCCAGTGATAATAGATACACAGTTTACTGGTCACTATGCAAGAAGAACTGTATTTAAAGCATGTCTGCAGTTTGCCAAAAGGCGTCACATTTGGCCAGTTTAAATGTTGGAAAAGATTTTGTGGTCAAATGAGACCGAAGGCAATATTTTGTGCATATATAACACTGCCAGTATGAGGATTTGAGAGAACTGGTTAAGGCATCCTAATAATTTTACAAGACACTCCAGTCGACTCCTAAGTAATCTGGTTATGGTCATGTATTTGACAAGGCTAGAAGATAAAGCAATAATTTTATTGATTTTCATAGACTTACGGTAGGACCCTCAGCTCCAGCATTTCCTTTCTCACCAGGGGCACCAGGTGGTCCAGCAGCACCAACCTCACCAGTGCGCCCAGCAGGTCCGGTCTCACCACGGTTACCTTTCTGGCCCTCCTTACCAGGGACTCCAGAAGGTCCAGGGGGTCCAGCGTTACCCTAAGGCAAGAAGCAATTAGAGAACCATTGTTAATTATGGAAGAGGATCACTGTCACTACTTTGATCTTTTAATTATTACTATCTATATCAGTGTTGTAGAGATTCTTACAGCAGGGCCGGGAGGTCCAACACGGCCAGCAGCACCAGGGAAGCCAGTAGCACCCTTAACAAAAATGTAAAAATGGATTAGCTCAATAGTAACAGTGTAATGTTTAACTGTTGCAAGTACAAACTGAACACTCAAAAATATCAAATTAAGGAAGTCATACTCACAGGAGGACCAGCAGCACCACGGGCACCCTTGGGTCCAGTAGCACCAACAGGACCCTGTATAGCACAGATCATTTTGATTAATAATGTGTGTGTCAATGTGTGTGTGTGACTAAATGGGTAAAACATTATAAAACTAGCTCAAGTCTGTTTTGGGTGAGAAGACTATCTCAGAAGATGATCACACCTGAGGTCCGGGGGCACCAGTTGCTCCAGCAGGTCCTGGAGCACCACTATCACCCTTAGCACCATTGTCTCCAGGCTCTCCCTTAGCACCAGGCAGACCATCGGCACCCTGTTGGACAGAAATTAGATGTTTGCAATAAGAACTGGTGTGTAATAATTAAAGATTTTATAAGAATATATATATATATATATATATATACACTAGAGCTTGCTACTCACAGGAGGTCCAGCAAATCCAGCGGGTCCGGGAGGACCAGTCTCTCCACGCTCACCCTATTTGTAATTGAAGAAAAGGTGATGCCATCAGATCATTTTAATGGTCAGTTTCATGTAATATATGAGATGTGAGTATCCTAAAGTCAAGCATTATGCTTACAGGTGGTCCACGGGCACCATTAGGTCCAACAAGTCCAGGAGCACCAGTCTCTCCCTATTTTAAAATACAAATGATAGAACCATAGTTTGTTTTTCAGCTTTGTGAGATGGATATATGTGATTATGGATATATGGAATCTAGCTCAGAAGACACTCACCTTGTCACCAGGAGCTCCAGCAGGTCCAGGAGGTCCAATTGGTCCGGTCATACCACGGATGCCATCTTTACCAGGGACACCATCAGTACCCTTGGCACCTTGGTCACCCTGGGATAAGAGATTATCATGAGTTTTGAGAGTTTGCTCTATTCAGTTCAGTTGCTCAGTTTGCTGTGCATTAGTACTTTTCTTGTCAGGTGCATCATTAGTACTCACTCTGTCACCCTTAAGACCTGGCAGACCAGCAGCACCACGCTCGCCGGGCATTCCTTGAAGTCCGGGAGGACCCTGAGCGCCAGGGGCACCTGGGGCACCAGCATCACCCTAAGGAAGCAAGAAAAGTTCCTCTTAATGCTATCGTTCACTTCAGGAATTGGATTTACATTGAAGAGTATCCTACAGATTTTGCTTAGCTGCCCTAAATGTGTGGTATAACATCAAGGACAGGTGAGACTCACTTTGGCACCATCGTTACCAGCTGAACCAGGAGAACCACGGGCACCAGCAGGACCAGAAGGACCAGGAGCACCACGCTCACCAGGGAATCCTCTGTCGCCCTGGGTAGAAAGTATCAAAAGATATCATCAGTTCTTGTCCATCTCTCATCTCTACAACTATAGTCAGCTTTATGGACTATGTTGCTATTTGGTGATCTTGCTGTAGATACTCACTCTAGATCCAGCAGGTCCAGGAGCTCCAGCCTCTCCTGGAACACCCTGTAATACGCCAAGAAGGCAAATTAGTATTGTATCACCTGGCCTTTTATTCCCAATGAGGGATTCTAAGGGACTTAATTACCGTTTCCCATAGCCCAAACTCAACAAATAAGTGTCCTTTAAGCTTAAGTATCTTTGCAAGCATTGCTACACCATGCATTCCCTCTAATTATTTTATAAAATAAGCACACAGCCTTACGTTTATACAAAATAAACAGCAGTTGCATATCAACACACTGGCTAGCAACTTACCTGCTCACCAGACTTGCCAGGCTCACCAGTAGCACCCTGAGGTCCTGGCAGACCCTGTCATTCAGATGCACAACAAAGAGATAAGCACACCAATGCCAATGCAACCAAAAATACTGTGCTTTGGGTAAGATGAGAAACACACCTGGAATCCAGGAGGACCAGCAGGTCCCTGTTCACCTCTCTCACCAGAAGGCCCCTATTTATAAAAAAATATCATGAGACACCAGCCAAAGAGGTTAATTAGAGTAACTACAATCAGTGTTAAAGATAGCATTATTATAATTTAACAAATTGAAGCTGAAGATGTACTTTAATGCTAGCCAATATATATAAACATTTTGATACATACAGTTTGTATGATGGATTAGCAGCATCACTATTTTACATGAAACTTAAATTAAATGACAGGAAACCATATGGCAGGTGCCTCATGGGATACTAAAGTGTTACTTACAGCAGGTCCAGGAGCACCAGGGGCACCAACATCACCATCCTTACCGGGAGCACCCTATAGTTAAATACAAAAAACAATAAGCAACAGATTTTAACACTACGATACTAAACAAGCTTGGCTGTGGTGTGGAAAGCATAAGCTAAAGCTACTTACAGTGGCACCAATAGCACCCATCACACCTCTCTCACCGGGTTTGCCAGCCTCACCCTGTACAGGAGCAGAAGAAAACATCAAACTTAGAAAGTGTTTAGTAACAATTACACATGGAATGTGTCAAAAGTTTCTTATACAGTACATAGACAGTAAACTGGGGCGGATTGTCTGTAATTTGGCTATACAGTGAGCATATTGACTTTTTAAAAAGAGTAAGGATCACTCACAGCAGCACCCTTAGGTCCAGGGAATCCCATGACACCAGGCTGACCTCTGGCTCCAACGGGGCCAGGTGGTCCAGGGCGGCCATCTTGTCCAGCAGCACCCTGTCAAAAATAAAATAACAAGTCCAGTGAGTTTACCCACCCTGTATGAATGACTGGGGATGCAATGTGTGCTTTTCTGACTGAACTATAATAGAATAGAATAGAAGTCTTTATTGTCACTGTACACATACAATGTACAGTGCTGAGCATCTCAGCAAGAGTTTTAATGGATATTATTATTTGCAGTATGGGGATAGAGTGAACGTGGAGCTGATGGTTTGTCTTCTGGAGAATTGTGTGGGCACTTACAGTAGGTCCGGTCTTTCCATCAGGTCCAGGGCTGCCAGGGCTACCGGTCATACCCTGTTATAAGAATGAAGATAGAGGGGGTCAAACAGTACTCACAGGCACATTAATACACAAACAGTACAACCAAATGGTGTGTAGCATTGCTACTGATATTAGCATTCTCACCTTGGATCCTGGCATACCAGGTTCACCATTGCGGCCAGGCTCACCAGTGGCACCCTTAGGTCCAACAACTCCAGGGCCTCCACGCTCACCAGGGGCACCCTGTTATGAAGATCAGGGAGTGTTGCATTTATCATGATCACTATGCATCGTTGGTGAACTATTGTGTATGAATACAATACAATCCTAATCAGAATTTTCTGCTTAATTGCCAACTTAAAAAGTATGTTTCTGTAGACTCACCTTAGGACCTGAAGATCCATCAGCACCAGGGAAACCACGAGCACCAGGAGCACCCTGCACAAAGAGGTGTGCAACTGTTATGGTCAGGGCCACTTTAAGATTGTTACAAATGGAGAAGTTTTGTTGTGGGTACATACACGTTCGCCAGGGGGTCCACGGACACCACCAGCACCGGGCTCACCACGAGCTCCTCTCTTGCCTTCCTCACCAGGGGGGCCAGGGGGACCCTGAACTCCTTGGGCACCCTGGTTAAGCACACAAGAAATAGAAGATAGTTAGAAATGATTGTAAAAGTCAACAGCAAAGTTGCTTTGTGAAAAATCTGTACTTTTGTTTTTTTTTGCAAAGCTGTAGAATGTTTTACCAAAAATTGCATGATAATATTGATATGAAATTGAATGAAGTGGCTGACAAAGTTAAGTTTTCTAGCTCAGATAATTGAAGTTTATACTTACAGCCTCTCCCTTAGCACCAGCCTCTCCTTTGGCACCAGGGGCACCGACCTCACCCTGTAAAACGAACAAAAACAGTCAAGAACATGTAGGCAGAATAGCCTCTAAAAAAAATTGTGAATGTCTAAAATAATGAATATTTTGTGTAAAAAATGTAGCTTAAGACCTGAGAAGAAATGGACACTTACGGTGTTACCCTTAGGGCCAGGGGCACCAGCAGCTCCAGCAGCTCCAGGAGGACCACGAGGTCCAGGGAAACCAGGAGCACCAGCAATACCAGGAGCGCCCTACAGGTGGCAGCAGAGGGAAACAAATACGTGGCTGTTAATACTGTATAACACACCAATGTTCTAATCCATGAAGAGCAAATCATTTTGACCTGAACATGGCCTTATATCAAGAAAAAGAGCATTTGTTGATCAAGATTAAGACAATACTTACAGGACCACCCTTAGGACCAGGGGCACCATCAGCTCCATTGTTACCCTATACAGCAGAAGGAAGGCCAAATGGACAAGGTGGTCAGTACTGAAAGGCGCAAATAACTGAAATTTAAGATTTAAAACATTTAGATGACGTGATAAATAAAAAGATTGACTCACAGCGGGTCCAGCAGCACCAGCAGGTCCAGGGTTACCAGGCTCACCACGGGCTCCCTGAGGTCCCTCTGCACCACGGGTTCCCTGGGCACCAACCTCTCCCTGGAGAAAGCAAAGAGTAAGAGTGAGATGGATCAACAAAACATATAAAGTGCCAAAAGGGTCATCTCAACCCTTAATGTAAAATGCAGCATTGTGTATTTCTATGATGCTAGAGAAGAAGTTTGTTTGTCAGCATTGACCAACTAATACATTTATCAGGAATTAATTATTGGCCTAATTAATTGAGATGATTGACAGCTGCCAAGAACATCTGGCTCCATCAGCCCAATTACAGTGCCACCTTGTGGTACTCTAGCTCCTGTTTGGTTTGATATGGAATTTGAATGTCGAATCATGTGAACAAATGAGTTTTTTTTTTTTACCTTAGCTCCAGGGCCACCAGGGAATCCTGGGGGACCAGCGGGGCCAGTTGGGCCCTAAAAAAAAAAGAAAAAATAAATTATAGTTAGTTTAAGTTATCTTTTTTTACTCATATTTCATTACTCATATAAAAAAGGCTACTTACAGGAGGACCAGCAGCTCCAGCGGCACCATCGTTACCACGAGCACCCTGAAAAATGTAACAGCAAAAAACAATATTAATTGGAACGTAATCATTATTAATATTAAATTGTGCACTGCAGAGGACAGTTCGGTAAATGCTGGGTTTAATTTTTGAGGAATGATCTCAACCCATTTCAAATTATTCAAAAAGTGCAGTATGTCTTTTCAGAATGATGCTAAGCAACCGTGAAACGCTCAATATACATTTATGTTCTTTGTTTGCAAAGTACACAATGCCATATCTAAATATAACAAATTAATACTTCAACATAAGTAATACATTACAATATTAATAAAGTGTATGCTTATAAGGTTACTTACAGCAGCGCCAGGAGGACCAGAACGGCCTCTCTCGCCAGGCAGACCACGAGGACCCTGGAAAACAGAGTTACTTTAGAAAAGATCCACGAAAACAGGATGAAAGCCATGGTTATTCAGTGTGAATAAATGCTATTTCTTACCATAGCTCCAGGAGTTCCGTTCTCGCCAGAGGCACCAGGCTCACCCTAATGGAGAAAGAAGCATGTTAAGTGGTCTGCTTACTTTGAACATCAGGTTTAAAGTGTGATGTTGTTTTTAATTCTGATTTCACCTTAGGTCCAGCAGGGCCAGTATCTCCCTTAGCTCCATCTAGACCGCTGAATCCCTGTGGTGCACATAAAGATTTGAGTAATGTGGACATAAGTTGACATTCATCAAACAAGAGGAATCACTTCCTAGATCTAGAGAACTCACTCTGTGTCCCTTGATGCCTGGAAGTCCAGGGGTTCCGGGGAATCCACGAGCACCCTAGATACAATGAGAAAGATGTTAGTCAATTGTCTCTCATACACTATAATACCACTAATTGATAAAATGCAATCACAAGAAATCCTGTGAAGAGCCCTTTTGGCAACACTCACCTGTGGGCCAGGGGGTCCGCGCTCACCAGGGCGGCCGGGTTTGCCAGACTCACCCTACAGAGGCAGAGAGAAACAGATGAGAAAAGAGAAACAAACTGAATAAAAGGATGAGGAATCATTAAGAGTCTTTTTAGAATTAATTGTCGCTTTATATGTTTCTGTTTTTGTCGCTGATAAATACAACACTTGGTTCACTGAGATCTTAGTTGAAGCATTTTACAGTACTCTAATTGGAGTAAATTGCACAAATTAATCTTATATCTTTTAAAACTAAAATGCAGTGGTTGTGTAGATAACTTACATCCTCTCCGTTCTTTCCAGGGGGACCTGCTGCACCACGGGGACCCATTGCACCCTAAACCAGGAAAGCAGCAGAAAAAAAAATCTGGGTTAGGAAAAAACATTTGCGTCCATGTGAGTGTATTTATGTGTTTCACATTGTGGCCACATGAGTGAGTCACACTTTGGCAGGGTGTATTATCCAGAAGAAAACAAAAGTAAAGTGGACTAAAATGTCTTTTTGCTTGTCAGTATGTTATATGTGGATGTCATGCATCCACTCTAGGTGGCTAAAGATTCATGAACCATGTACCCTTTTGACCTCATTTGACCCAAAGTAGGTCAAACTGGTGCCACATATGTAAGTATGTAAGAGTAATATCAATTTGGTTACATGTAAGCAGGTACAGTTACCTCAGACTCTTTTTAAACAGTCACTAGAGACTTTTTTGTGCTATTTACTAAGAAAAAGGCTGTGTGTTTGAGCTGATGAGTGCAGAGGCAATTTGTTTAGATACTCACAGGAGCACCAGCCTCACCAGGCTCACCAGGGGGACCAGTAAATCCTTGGGGTCCCTGTAGAGGAGGATAAAGGACACAAATTACAAGAAGCACAAACCTGAGGAACACAGTGCCATTAAATGTTAAAACAAGCCCATAGGAAATATGTAGTAGCTCATTTTTACTTCCTCTGTGGATCTGATTGAAATGAATCTGTTCTGATATTTTCTTTGCAGTCATAAAACTAATATAAATAATAAGTTTTTGGAAATGTATTTTAAGAAATCGCTACAACTGTACTGCGTATATTTATCTCCAGCTGCAATATTATCTTGTTTTAAGCTACGTATGACTTCCAATATGCAACTGGATAAAAATATATGGTTTTAGGGAGTACTCACAGAAGATCCAGGAGGTCCAGGGGGTCCACGGGGGCCCATAGGTCCCTGTAAAAAAAAGAGACAAAAGAGATACTGTAAGTTACCCTGAAAAGGTAACAACTGATATATATTTTTTCACAGAATATTTAGTTTGAAGCGACATGCTACAGACCTTCATATGCCTGTATGCCATAGATTAATATTAAACTAATCATGTGTTTGTGTAGCAGCAGCAGGTATGATGCTGACTGATAATCAAGAGCTGAACGGTGATTATACAGTGAGCCAAAGAAGTGTTTGCATCACACACATGTACTGTATGTGCATGTATGTACAGGAATGTGGATGTTAGCATATGTGCATTTTTACCATGGGGCCTGGGACGGCCATTGCTCCTCCGGATTTCTCATCAAATCCACCAGACATCTGAGGAGAAAAGTTCTGTGGAGGGGCAAAGAGAAAAAGCAAAGACCTTGTCAGTCAAAAGATGAGATGAGAGGCCCTTAGAACAATCCCTGCTCATCTTAGCGTAGGACAGGAAGAAACAAGGCTGAACTTATCTAACTCATGCCCAGGCTTCTGTTGAGCTTAATCAAAAGCTCTGCATGCCTGAGTGCAACTGGGACTACTGCCCTGAGGGTGCTGTCCACTTAAATGGTGCTGAAATGTGTCAGCCCCGTGACCTAAAGGTCTTTTAAATGTGATCTGATTTCAAATTACGACCTAGAACCAATCTTCACTCATCTGTTGGAGTAAAGTAGTATTTTCCCTCTTTAGGGTGAGATACTTACTCCACCAAGGCCAGGAGGTCCAGGGGGGCCTGGGGGCCCAGGAAGACCAGGCTGTCCAGGGATACCGTCATTGCCGGGAGGGCCAGGAAGACCCTGTTTGAGATCAAGGGAAAGGAAAATGAGGATTTAGGTCAATGAGGCAGATGCAACATTATGGTATAGACAGGTTTGTACACTCAAAGCCTTTACAGTTCAAAAGGATGCACCACATCTTTAGATCGGTATTTTGTAGAGGTATAATTATTGGAAAGTGGAAGGCTCATATATAATTCTGTTTTCTTTTTATATTAAATGCAGACTAAAACACCTCTCGCATCACAAGTGTTCAAAGCACCCCAAATAGCATAAAATAATACAAAATGAGCCAGCAGCATGTGCAGTAGCAAGTAATGCTTTTGTATTTTTGATGTTATGAAAACATGTCAGAATTCATTCATGTCAGTAATGCCTCTGAACTTTCTGTTTTATTACAATTGCTTCATTACTTATGAGCTTTGTTTCAGTTTACCTTTGTCTGTATCATAACAAAATATATATATATGATTATATAAATCAACTAAAAGTCAGAAAATCTATAGTAATCTATAGGAAAATAACATAAATGTTTTATGCTGTTGTAATGGCTGCTGATTTACATGTATGTTTTTTGTTCTAACCAAAACAGCAACTAAACAAAACGCTTGATTAAGCAATAAACAGATGCATAAAAAGAGGGAAATAGAAACCTACCCTTTCACCCTTCTCACCAGCAGGACCTCTTGGTCCCTAAAAGAGAATAAGGATTATTAGGATTTGTTTTCCTAGAAAGACAGCAAAATAACTAGCTTTAAATGAGGCCTTTAGTAAGGTATGCTCATTCATATAGACCCTTCCATGAAACAATGAGCTATAAAACTTATTTTAAGAAATAGCTGATAAAGGTAAAACAACATTTACCTCAACACTGGGCTCCTGGAATTCTATAAAAATGAGGAGAATGAAAAAACAAAAATTAAAACCATATAAAAATAGAAAATAATCAGATGACTCTTTTGGTTTGTAAACGTTTATAGCACTAAAATGATAACAATCAGCCTAACAAGTGAGTCTGTGGTTTCCCCCAATTAGATCTGAGGCCTTGCACTTGATTTAGGCCTACAACACCAAGAGCAAAACCACAAATTAATCCAGTGAGTGACCATAAGGCCGGAAGCTTGAAGATCACATTTTAAAATCCAATGGGGAGTGAAAGTTGTGGCTCCATATGAATTTTCCCTGACATTTTAAATGAGAGCATGTGGGGTGGTTCTGTTTGCCCAAGGTAAGAAAAAAGCGGGGCGTGAGAATCAAGGCGTCGTACCGTCTGGGCAGACGGGGCAGCACTCGTCGTGGGGAATCACTGGGTTGGGGCAGTCGGTCGTGTCCTCGCAGATCACCTCGTCGCACATAACGGTGCCGCTGTCGCACACGCAGATTTGGCATGGCTCTGGTTTCCAGACGTCCCTGTCATTGTAGACCTGGCCGTCCAATGTGCAGCTGCCGCCTGTGCCTATGGGAATAACGAGTGAAATATTTGCATGAGCATGAAAACAGAAATCTTATTAGAATGTGCTTATACTAAAGTTAGATGCTCGTGTCTAATATAGGTCAGTTAGTTTCTTGATTACTGACGTATGCATGAAGTTAATTCGGTGACAGAAGGTGGGAAATGCTTATAAGACACATTTTTTGTTTGTCAGTGATCAAATGTTTTCAATCGCACAAGGGAAATGCGACTTGGTTCGGTGTTATATCTATTGAAATGCTGCCATCTTTTGATGATTTTGCTTTGTAAACGTTTCCTGTAGACGTGGGAATAGACTGCAGCTCGAGTAAACGCACACCTTTACTTTTGCTTGAAAATGTTTGGTTTGAAATTCGCCCCTAGGTGGCGCAGTGCCGTTAAGCCCAGATTCCGTTATCCAGAGGAAAAAGCTTGAGGGAAATTCTCCACGTCTGGGAAGCTGACCGTCCATCATGAAGTAATTGAAAACTGTCGGCTTGGCAACGGCTAACGTTTTCCTTCAGTGGAAAGTCTGCAGGGTCCGCATGTGTTTTCAATCATCATAACAGAGGGGGGAAAGTGAAAGGCATGGGGCGGAGGGGATTGTTAAAATATGATGTCATTACATATTTAACCACTAAGCGGCGCTGTGAGACTGCTTACAATACTCGAGCCCTTCAACAGGTAAAATTATGGGTCTGGAATATTAATTAAAAGTAAACCTTACTTTTAAACTATTTACACGTCTTGCTTTTCTATCAGACTTTCTTTCAGATAATCAAGTAATTTCTTAATTTCTTTCTTAATTTTTTTTAGTTAGCAGCCTCAACTATCCAGTTTGGAAACATGCTGATCCAAGAATGAGATCATCACACCCTCTCTCTCTCTTTTTGGAGTTTGGAGAAAACTTTTTTAATGGATGTCGATGATGTTTTTTCTTTTGCTGGAATTGCACATTTTTTTAATCTAAGTAACGTTAGCTTGTTTTTTTCCCGAAATTGAAAATTCACGTTCCCCTTAAGATTTTAAGGTGTACCTTTTATATTAGTTATTTTTTTCCGTTTAAAAGTAGTACTGAGCAGTACTGGGTTATTTGCTTTCTCTGTGTCTGCTTTTCTCTTTTAGCAGCTGTTAAGGATAACAAATTGCGCGTGGAGGAGAGTCTCCAAACCTGTGCCAACTTGTCTCCCAAGGCTCGCGCATGCAGAGCGTGAAAAGGCCCAGTGGGTCTAACGCACATCCAGACTGAACAAATCGCCTATGCTTAAGGCTACAGGAAAATGTCTGTATAACTTGTTCAGTCCTGAGAGAACAATTTCTCTATGCAGCATCACAGAATAGCCTCACTTATGCACCCACTAATCTCCAGCGAAAGCTTGAAGTTGAATAAGTTGTATAAAATCATACTTACGATCATCCTCGCCTTGTCCTCTTGCCAAAAGCACCGTTGCGCTGAGCAACAGCGCCAACCGAATATCCACAAAGCTGAACATGTCTAAATATTAGACATGTAGACTCTTTGAGGCGAGGGAAGTTCTTTTTTTCCTTTAGACTCCAATCATACACGGTAGGGTCCGGTCTTCTGTGACTCCAATCCAGACCCCAGCAGAAACTCCCTACTGCCTAAACCAACTCTAGGTCCTAGCTTTTATACTCCAAACTTTCTGGGAGGCGCCGGGGGCAGCAGATAACTCAAGCATGTTCACGTTTAATAGAATAGCGTCCCTCCTTCACCGGACAGGGGGCTGTCTTCACAACATTTGCTGAGCGAACATCTAAAGAAACCTGATCTCTTAATAAAAAGGTGAGGGTTTGCTCTCAAAGCTTCTTTTTGGCGAAGCTAGGTTGTGTGCCAAGGTGACCACCTGTATTGTGGGTATATCTCTGGACTTTTGTTTCAATCTTGAATGCTGGCGAGACCTCTCGACCCAAAGACTTGCTTTCTTCAAATGAGGATCTGGACATGAGGACGACGCAATGCTTTTTGAACTAAATTTGGTTATAGTTTCGTTGTTGTTGTTTTTTAAAGTGTTTAAAGTTTGACGGAATTCTGTTTTTTAAAGATTCCATAACGAATTTAGAAGTCATATGTGTCATTAGTGGATTTCTGCAGCCAAGTACTGAACATCTATCTATCTAAGTATGTATTAATTATACAAATGTGGTTTATTTTTATTATTAACACTATTTCTTATTTGTTCTATAAAAAGTAGTTATGTTTGGTGAATATTTAAAACGTATAGGTCTTTGTTAAAGATGGGCACACTTTCTTGTTAATAAAAGCATAACAAGAACAATATTTTATCTTGTTGCAATTATTTCTGTCATTTATAGACTTATTGGATTGCATAGTCTTTCATAAGTTTCAAATGATCGATTATTCAATTCTACGTGGCGGAAACAATCCATGCACTTATAACTGCAGGCTTTCACCTTGGCATCATTTTGATTTTACTTAAAGGCAGCAATTAAACCTCATATTAATGGGATTACTTTTTGTTACTGTGAAAGAAGGCACATTATGGTATTAATAGAACGGAGTAAAAAAACAACAACACCACAAGTATGGCCTCAGACTATAATAACGGAAAACGCTCTTAAAGGTGCATAAACTTAATACGCGGCACGCACGAGCCATAAAAAGTGACTTGGCTTTGTGAGCGGCTGCATCTCTCTTCCGCAGACACGTCGCACCTCTGGAGCTGGCCAATCAGAGCTTACGCTCTCCCCCTCTCTCTTCATCTTCATAGCAGCGTCTCATCCAAGAGCTGCGTCTGCCTCCTTATTCCGTTCAGAATAATGCAGATGAAAGGAGTCTGGAGTCTTGAGAGAAAGGGAGGGAGAGAGAGAAAACGCCACCTCATCGCTTTCAGGTGCACGTAGGGTCAGTCTCGACGAAAGCACTTGTGCTCCACTCACACACTATGGAGGGTCCAAAAACTTCACTTAAGGCATAATGGAAATGAATGGAGATTTAAACTAATAACCTTCTGGGAAACTTTGATTCTGACAAGTGCAGACTATGTCAGCAGGACCTTGTTTTTATTTTCTTTGTATTAATTATTAATATTAATATTATGATTAAATTATTAATAAAATTATTAAAACTTAATATTATGTGCTTAAATGTATAAGTGTTAATGTATAAACATTTACCATTTAAAACATTACATTACATTTAATATAAATAAAGGTTGAGTACACAAATATCTGCATTAAAGTGCAATAATGCATTTTTCCTTATCAGTTTTCTAACCTAAAAATGTCCAAACTCTAATAGTTACTTTTAGAGACATTATTTATTTAGCCAATATTTGTATTTAATTTTTATTTATAATAATTAAAGGTCAACATGAAACTGTATTATCAGCACCACGATTGCTAAGTGCAAAATCTAAATTATATCTGTGGGAAACAGTGAAAAGATGAAAGAGAACGGGTTTTTAATTAATTTTTATTTTCTGTGGAGAAATGCACCATATATTATTGGCAACACACACTGTAACCTCTTTACAAATCCACAAAAATGACATTTTTTGCTTCTAATTTGTTCCCCCATCCAACAAGTTTCACAAAAATAGTAACCAAACATATTTCAAATGAAAGGCATAGAAATGAAACAAGAATGTTGCCAAAGGCTTGCCAATTTTGACTGAACAAAACAGCAAAAACACATTCATCTGCATATAAATATCCAAAGGCGCAGAAACAGATGTATAATTTGCAGTCATAAAGCCAATTTTCAGTTACAGACGATTTCAGAAGACTGAAGATTGTGCACATTTGAAATATTCTTTGATGCACAAAATCAAACTTTTCATTGCCGTTCATAATGTAAATTATAGTAATAGTGCCAGTCAGCAGCAGCACAAAATAACTCAGCGTCAGTGTTATGCTAAATATATCTCAAATTCAATAGCATATTTTGCCAAGTGATGTCAAGAAATGTGCAGCACAATGTCTTCACATGTCATTTGTCCAAATAACTATAAATAAAGAAATACCTAGCAGTGGCCAAAGTAGACTCGAAAATTTATGAAAATGGATGCAACCACAAGAAGCCAAGTATTAGTGTTTAGCCTGGGAGAGCAAAGCCTTCTGGGAGCTCTCACATTGTCCAAAGCCAGCATGAGCTGCAAGCAGAGAAAGAGCCAAGCACAACACAGCACAGACAGCTTCTAAAGATGTGACCTGGAAAAGGCAGCAGGATAGAGGGAAGAAGAAGAAGAACTTTTCATTGAGCCGAAAAATTGATCTTAAATGAGATCTATAGTTGGTTTTCTATCAGAGTGAGGTTTGTATGTGACGAGGAGCTACTCCTCAGTTAACCGAGACCATTAAAAAGTCATTTTTCTTCATGCAAGATGAAGACATACATTTGAAGTTTCACTCCAGAAAGTGTTTTTTTTTCGGTTCCCTACAATTAAACGTGTTTTACCCCACACTGATGTTTATTGTATGGACAACAACTCCTTAAAACCTCTTTATGTATGCTCCACAGAAGAAAGAAGTTCATACAGCTTTGGAAACGACATAAGGATGATGACCGAAATGTAATTTTTGGACGAACTTTGCTCTTAAAGGGACAGTTCACGCAAAAAAAAAGAACATTCTATTATATTTAAGTTGATCCAAAGCTATGCTGGTAATCAAACAGTTGACAGTAGCATTTCAACTTCAATAGTATGGCAAAAACTACATGGAAGTCAATAGCTAGCGTCAATTGTGCGGTTACCAATATTCTTCATAATATCTTCAATTGTGTTCAACGGAAGAAAGACACTTACAGGTTTAGAACAACTTGAGGGTGAGTAAATGAATGTGGGTGAACTGTCCCTTTATATATTTAGTCCCTTTGATATCTAGGCACTGGTTTCAAGCTTTTGAACATCTACAAACACATATTACTCTTTCATTATCAGGCAGAATCAAGCTAAATACTAGCATTTCATAGGCTACATTCATACTTGAGGACAAGGGACACGCTGGCGCTGCAGCACTGAGGAGCTTTCCGACCATCTTGTCATTATGGCTACCGGCTCAGTCTTGCACGGTCGGAGACTCTGTGCTTTGATAGGTGGGTGTCTGTCCTGAGCAAACAGGTGTTGTGACCCACCCCACACTTTCATAGTGCAGAAGGCCTGCTCTCCAAAAATACCAGCCTCACTCTGCTCCTGCTTCCACAGCTGTTCCTCTTTAGGAAAGTGCTTATCCTCTTTATGGTTCTCAGTCGCGCACACACACACACACGCTCAATACGATGAAGGATCAGTAAACCTGGAAATACGGGAAGCATGTGCTAAATGAACGGGTGACTGTAAAACACTGATAAATCACGTCGGATACAGACCCACGCAGAGTTTGGGTTTGTTTTATAAGACATTAAAACAGAGTCAAGGTTCTCCAAAGTTTGGATGCTTTTAATCTCAGGCCGAATCTTCAAAGCTTTTTTTGTTGGAAGTTCTGTTTGGTTACTCCAAGTTCCTCTTGTTCGAACGGAGTTTGATTTAATGGCATGTGGAAACCACATATTACAATATAGATTAAACCGCTTTAGTAAATAACTACAAGCTCGAGTCTAAATCTAACTGTTTTGCGGAATGTTATGGAAGTAGCTCCAAAAAACCCAATTAAAGGACGCACGCTTGCTTTCTTGAACATGTGCGTTAGCTACCGTGGGGACAACAATGTAGTATTTTTTAGGTGCGGTGACTTGCCAAAAATACATTTAACCGCAGCGTTTTTGCCTGCAAGTCAATTTATTTGTTATGATATCCTTCTCAATATAGTGCCCTGTTATGTTACACACCAGTGGGGTCAAACGTAGGAGTACTTGGATCCCTGCATCTTATAGACTGCATTTTATAACAAATAAGGCTTGCACAAAATAAACCAAGCTTCTTTACAAATAAACTAACAAATGACATTTGTCAGATGCAGAAGTATTTTGAGATGTAATTGTTTCTAATATAGCACCACATATGGGAGATTTATAGCATATTAACTAGTGCTGGGCAACGATTAATCGCGATTAATCGCATCCAAAATAAAAGTTTTTCTTTACGTAATATATTTGTATACA
>JAUCMS010000062.1:16735698-16766233 GCA_032357445.1 Enteromius radiatus | reverse complement strand
CTATCCGTCCCATTCTCCCTTCATCCATCCCTCCCTCCCACCATCTATCCATCCCTTCCTCCCTCCATCCATACCACCATCTATCCTTCCCATTCTCCCTCCCACCATCCATCCGTCCCTTCCTCCCACCATCCATCCAACCATCAATCAATCCTCCCTCCCTCTATCTATCTTTCCCATCCTCCCATCATCCATCCATCCATCCCTCCCACCATCTGTCCATCCCTTCCTTCCTCCCTCCATCCATCCCACCATCTATCCGTCCCATCCTCCCTTCATCCATCCCTCCCACCATCTATCCATCCCTTCCTCCCTCCATCCATCCCACCATCTATCCTTCCCATTCTCCCTCCCACCATCCATCCGTCCCTTCCTCCCACCATCCATCCATCCAACAATCCATCCCTTCCTCCCTCCATCCATCCCTTCCTCCCAGCATCTATCCATCCATCCTTTCTCCCTCCATCCATCCATCCATCCATCCATCCATCCATCCATCCATCCATCAAAACCCACCATCTATCTATCCCTTCCTCCCTCCCAGCTTTGTCATCACAGGAATAAAAGACATTTTACTTCTTCCAAAAACAGCTGAACAACAAAGAAAACATTATGAAAATAAATAGATTTCAAATCACAGACTTTTGAATTGTAGTTTGCATTTATTAATGCATCTCACTGGGGGGGAAAGCAAGTAAAATAAAACATATTGATCAAGCACTAACTTAAATGTTATGTGAAGTAAATACTGTTGTACTTTACATGAATATGGTAATCATTCTGTACCACAACATATATCAAAGCACCATAATATTACCCTCTGTACCCTGGCACTGCCACTTTATTCATTTATTTCTGTAAGGAGTGTGAGGTGGATACACACCTGCAGAAAGGAAATGATGAGGATTCAGTGCCATCCTCCTCCTCCTTCACCTCTGTCTGGCCGCCGGGTGCTGCCTTGGCATCACTTCAGCTTTGATAATCTCCTCACGTTCCAGACTAATGACAGGGTGAAGGAGCTAGGGTGGTGGTGAAAGGGGGATCTCGCTCCTGAGTGCCGGCCCAGGACTGGAGACAACTGTAAATGTCTGTCATTAGAGCAGAGGTAAAAATCAGCCCACACAATTACAGGTGCCCACTGAACACACAGACTGGAGAGAAATGCAGGGCTCTGGGGAACAGGTGGTTGGAGGTTAATATTTGCAAACCTCAGCTGATCTGACATTTTATGGTTACAGAGTTGGAATTGAATTGAATTGCAATTATATATTTAGTATAAATGAGGAAATTATTACTTAAAGACCAACCAATACTAATGGGTTATTTCTTGTTACGTAGCCTTTTGATACCAAGCTTAGACACTTAAACACTTTTCAATGCTTGCACCACATATTTTTGTTTCTACATGGACTCAGATCAATACAAGTACAAGTACTTTTGAATTTTTATTGACCTTTTAATGTTATTTGCACTGTTTTATAGCTCAGGGAAGGATATACAGTAGTTTAGGAAACCGGGAACCTTTCCACCCGCTGCAGTCCAGTGTTTGGGATCAATTTGACATGTCCTCCATGACTATTTGTTTTGGGTCGAGAAGAACAGCGCTGTGGTTCGAGGAGGAGACAAGGCCACGTCTCGGTGGGCATCTGCTGACAGAAGTCTTATAGGGATTGGGAATGAATGAAAGTAGGATTTCAAGAAGCTGCTGAGGTGAGCTTTGCCTCCAGGTTTGATTTCTGCTGTTTCCATTTAGCCGAGACTCAGACTAGGCTGTTCTCAATGCAGTCCACCTGATATCACTTAGTTTAGTCCTACCTGCCCTCCCTGACAAATGCTCCAGATGCTTGTTATGCCAGCTCTTAACACAAACACAGACATCTCTAATGATTGGGCACGCTGGAGGCTGCAAAGCATTATGGAGCCGTGAGTGTGTGTGTGTGTAAGCAAGAGCTGCACAAGCCAGCAAAGCTGAAAGAAACAAGGCGGGGGGCGTCTTCTGAGCAGCTCACCGTTCACTGAGAAGAGAAGCTGCAATTCAGACATTACCAGAGATATTCAAACCATTTCAGTCGGTACAATTTGTGTGGTCCTTTTGTCTAAAAAAAGATTGAGAATATCAAAATCAATGTGGCATGAGCTTTTGATTAACATACATTATTGCTCAGCCATGGCTGCTCACAGCTCACACCAGATGAGAACGAGGTTAGGAGAGTTAAAGGACGACCTACAGAGAGAGAGAGAGAGAGAGAGAGATGAGAGAAAGAGACATGTAATTTACCAAAACAGCTTGAAAGAGTGGAAGCAGGATTCTTTTTTACTTTGGTATAATTTAATCTCCTTTGCCTTGGACTGATTATGTGTTTTAGGTTTAGGCGAGGCTTCTTGTCTTTGGCTTTTGATTTTTTTTTTCTCTTCTTTCTTCTCTTATTTTCTTTCTGTCTCTCTCTGTCCTGTTAGAAAAGGTATAAAATACTATAAGATTGCTATATTAACTCCACGAGTTTAGGATCAGTGGCCAAACCTAAACTATTCCCAGTGCATCATCTGCAAGGAGTAAAGGTCCTTTGAGTTAGCCGGTTATAGCTTAAAGTAATAGTTCACCCCAATAAACAACAAACAAAAAAATGCTTGAAGTTTACTCAGTCTCAGGCCATTCAAGATGTAAAATCATTTTAAAGTTAAAGAAATGCAAGTCCTCTATCCATAATATATCTCATCTGAATCAGGAGAGAAATATGCACAGATCAGGCACTGTTTCTCCAAAAAAAAAAAAAAAAAAAAATTTTTAAACATACACATTGGTTGATTTTAATGTGAAAAGACAATTATGGCAATATGGACTTTTTCACTGAAGGAAGCATTGTTATTGATTATTTAATAATGTTTAGAGATAAACAAATTTTGGGAGGAGCACGGGGATTTTGGGGATCGGGCCGGACTCCGAGCGACATCCAGCTCTCGCTGCCCGAGGGTTATAATCCTCTCCCCGTACAGCAGGCCTAACACGCAAAATTTAGACTAATGAGGAAAAGCGAACTAGTGAACTGGTATTTTGGCCAGAAGCAAGACTTTCAAGTTAAAGTGCCTGAATTGTTCTTAAAAACAGCTTTTCACCTCACAAGATGTCAACTGATAGACCGGGGTCATGTAGATTACTTGTGGATTATTGTGATGTTTCTATCAGCTCTTTGGACTCATTCTGACGGCACCCATTCGCTGCAGTGAATCTACTGCTGAGCAACTGATGTACCTGTCCTGATGAAGAAACAAACTCATCTACAGATTTAATGGCCTGAGGGTGAGTACTATTTAAGCTCATTTAAATATTTGAGGGAACTACATATTTCTTTAACTGTTTCTTAATGTTTAACATTTTTTTTCAGCATTTGATGACTTTTCAAAGATTTAATGTCCTTTTTTGCAAAACCGCTTGTTTACACTTACTAAAATGGCTTTAACAAGGTCTATTCCAAAGACTGTCCCTGGAAATACCTTGCTATTGGGATCGCTACAATTGCAGCCCATTCATTCACTTTGATGCTAATGTGCCTCGAAATGCCAAACAATGTGCCATATAAAATAAAAGGTCCTTATCATAAAGTATAAAGTAGAAAAAAAAAAAAATATATATATATATATATTGAAATGATAAACAAACCAACAATCAGCTATTTTATTTGAGGACCACAAGGCTAACGGGTGAGAAAGAGAGATAGAAAAGGAAAGATACAGACAGAATGATAGAGTTAATGGAAAGTATGGCTGCACTCTGCGTTTGTATTGCCAGAAATGACAGCAAAGAAGGAGGACACGAGGCAGCAAAACCCAAAATCACCTTAAGTAAATGGTGACGGGGAGAAGAGACAAGGATTTCAGGAATGTAGGAGAGAGAAAGAGAGAGAGGGGAAAAGGAAAAATAGTTTTTTCACCCTTCAAACCACATTAAAGCCTACTGTATTTATCAGTAGTTCAGATTAGATTACCTTTGTGTCCAACGACAGCCTGCAAAGGTCAAACTAGTAACCCTTGCTAGGCAACTCATGATGAACAAATCTACATTCCCATAATTGTGACATTATAATAATTATGCAGTATTGCATGATTGCCATTTGGTTATTTGTTACTAGGCCTGCATGTAAAACACTCTGAAAATGTCAGAAGAATCCTTGGATATCAGTTATTAGAAACATTTACATTTAAATGCTTATCTAAATGATAAAATGCTTTTCTAATTAAAGCATTTTAACATATTTAAATGCAGGTTTCTTCACAACAAGTGCAGAAAATATGAGAAAAAAAAAAACAAAACACACAGATTGACCTATTTGGGCCGATTTATCACTCAGCAAGAATGGGATTATTAAAAAAGTTAAGAAGTTTGGGCTTGGTAAGATAAAAAAAAGAATATTCTTAAATATTATTATAATTTAAAATGATTGTTTTGATGAACAGAAAGTTCAATATAACTGTTTATTTTTGTGTCAATGTAAAAGTCTTTACATGTAAACTTTGTGACCCCAAACTTTTTATCGCTTTAAGGTTTAATATAATTATTAGAAGTTATGACAATGTGATTACTTCAACCTCTCAAAAGCAATTAGATGTTAACGAGAGAACTATTCTTGAGTGGAAATTACACAGATCTGTTATTATTCTACAGAAAACCTGAACACCCTGGCACTGGACACAACCATTTCCTCTGTAGAAGAGGACAGAGGAAGCCAGGAGGTCATGGAGTATTTGTGAACGGAGAGCAGATAAAGAAGTGTAATACAAGAAGGTGTTGTTTCTTCTAATTGATTGCATGTGTTTCAGGAAGTCAAGTCTCCAGGTTTAATATAACTGCAAAATGCAATGTACAAAATTTGACTAAAACCTAACATAACCCAGCAGAAAAGTCTTTGAAGACCAAACTTTTATCTGGAATGCTGAAACAATGTGAATTCAGTTATTTATTCAATGATGAAGCAAATATTTATACTGTTTTCTCAGTAGTTTGGTGATCAAGGACAAGCATTTGTGTTTAAGTGGGTCAGTTTGGAGGAAATCAAGTGAATTTTCATGACTTTGTAGCCTCAGGTTTTGAGACTCGTTTTATTCATTCTACGAACTGATGCTCCATTATAAACACACAAAACTTTTCATTAATGATGCACAGTACAAAAATGGCAGCTGGCAGACTGCGTTCACCTGGATCTCAGCTTTAAGAGCACATTTAAAGTGTGCAGAGCAAAGCCACAGCGAACAAAAAAAAATCTTTCACTATCTCCATTTGATTTTATTTTGAGAAAGATCCTGGCTAAATGCGTCCTTATAATAGTATAAAAGTGGTTCAAATGTCTTGTGCAATGCATTTTAATCACTCTTAAACCAGCCCAAGATGGTTGTCTGGTCTTCTATGGTCAAACTGACCGTTTGGCTGGATTTTGAGAGGTTTTAACTGGCCAGGCTAGAAGACCAAGTGTAGACCACCTTAAACCAACAAGGACCTTAAACAAAGAAAAAATTCATTCATAGGTTGGCTTGTGGGAATTTATGAATGGATCGTAAGACCTTGCAAGCTGTCGGTAAAATATGGTGTTTGATCTCTACACAATGGATACAAAAGGTGTACAGTCATCATTTTAAGTGAAATGGCAATCGGCAGCCTCTTTAATTTAGATGGAAAAGGAAAAGAAATGAGGCTTGCTCTTCAGCATGCCATTGATCAGTCATTCTCAGAATCCTGAATCTTGATTTTTTGAACTCTTTCTACTGGGAGCACTTTGCCCAGACCTGCGTGCTGCTGGAAAAAATGTCTTGCTGAAAAGCTATTAGTTGCTCCCTTCCCCCTTTCTGGAGTGTTCCAGCCGGGAAAATTAGTCAGGGAGTGAGCTGAACTCTACGTCTGCAGAGAACATTACCTCCCCCTTTCTTGCTCTCTCTCTCTCTCTCTCTTTCTCAGGCTCTTGACTTCTAAAATGAGTAAACGAGAAAAGACAAAACTATGTTGTGAAAATAACGGCCATGAATAAGAAATTGAACAACTTCCAGGTGCATTCCATTAAATATAACTGATAAACAACCATATGCAACTGATTTTTCAAATCTGTCCCAGATGAGAAAGGTGATGTGGAGCTGAATGTTGTGGGATAACTGCAGACCGTCACCGTCCCTTTAAGGACAGCACAAATGTTGCCTTCTAGATAGAAGGAATTCCTTCCCATAGGCTAGTTTATCTGAGTTGAGAGGCTGTCTGGCACCGACATCCTCCTCATACCCTGGAGGTGGAGACTGGGTGATTCATTTCACGAATATGTACACACATTGCCTGCTGATCTGTTGTAGAGGGCTGGGTTCAAAAAAGTGAATGTAAACGTGACGAGAAGCCAAGAAAAATGAAACATTGTAATGACTGAAGTTGGCTATTAATGCTTATATACTGTTTATTTAGCTTCTGTGGACTTAAATATGGGTTTTCTGCATTGGTCCTAAGTTGAGAGGAAGAATGAACATAATATCTAGGGCATGATGTAGCTGTACAGCAATATTGGTTAAAATAAAATCAATAAAATAAAATTACAACAGTAATATGAATTTATTTTAATCGCATCCATTTATAGGCCTACTTATTAATGCATCCTGTTGTTAACTCATTTTAAATTCAGGAACTAAAGTGGGATTTAAAAGCCAATTTGAATAGAAAATCTGATTAGGACACAACCCTGATTTCAGGTGATCCGGTCTTTCATGATAGATGGGTTAGAAACAGATGAAGGAAGTCTGAAAGAGATGAAAATGTTAGTGTCACTGTCTGCGTTTGTGAGTTTTAATTGTTGAATGCAATGTGTGAAATGTCCTTAGGTGAAAAGGCCCAATAACGATACCACATAAACCCCGAAGAGCTGCTATTTCCTGTGGGTTTAACTGCTTGTCTGACTGTTTGAGTTTCATTGGAGGATCTGTTTAGATCTGTGTGGCGCCTCGGACTCTGTAAAGCAAAACTGTGAGAGTTGTCTTAAAAATTCAAGAATATAGAGTTTAGTTAACAACAGGAAAGAAGACCGACTTAATTAGTCTCTAGTATGGACAATCCGAATCCAAACACATTCGTTTGCAAAGTTCCAGTAAGTATTGAAGGAGAAATTAATATTTCCAAAAGTTGACAGATGAGTTCTGTGTATTGATGTTTTCTCTGGATGACCTGTTTGGTACATATTCAGGCTCTATTTTTTAACTCGTTGCCCCCTAAACAGCTCTTTGATCTTGGTTGACCTTTGACCTTAGGACAACTGGGACTCTGGCAGCCATGTTCAGAGGAAAGGAAAACATGATCCGAGAAAAACAATCAGGATTGTGAATCACGGCACATGTGGAAATATGAAAGCTCAGGTTAATGGAAGGGTCGGGGATCGCCATCTAAAGCTTTATATATCTGTGAAATTATCAAAATCTGTCCAACTAAAGACAGGATTATATGGATTATTGTCTTTAAAAGATACAACCTAATCTTTAGTGCAGTTTAGCTGCCTGCAGTGCAATAGGCAACCACAAGATATCACGTATGGAGAGAGTTAGGCCTATTTTCTCTGTTAAGCCTGCTTTTTCCTCAGTGTCTCATTCGGTCCATCACCCCCTTCAGCATTAACAGCATTCTCTATTCTGCAGTGGCCATTACATCAGCTGCGGAGAGACTGTTGAGTCAGCTTCAAGTCAAGCCCAGGTCTGTGTGTGATAGAAGAAGAATAAGAGAGAGAGAGATTGTTTGTTTGTTCCACTCCATCTCGTTCAGACAGAAATGTTAATTGCTGCTAGCTGGACAAAAGAAAAAGTGGGTGAATAGGTGCATTGTGAGAGGAGAAAAAGGAAAATTAAAGAAGAGAGGAAACTGAATTTTTGAATAAACTCTGAACAATCCTGGACTGAAGAGACAGACTTGCAGTGAATCATGCAAAAGCCAAAGAAAGGGAAAGGTGCAGGAGCTTTCAGAGATTTCTTAATGCTTAGCTTCAGCCTTTGTGACACTTTTTGGACAGGGAGAGAGGAAATAAGGAGAAAAAGGCAAATGTGATCAAGGAATGCAACAGGATGCAAGCCAGATTCATAACCCATATATGCAGTGTGGAGCACATCCACTAAATACCAGGCCATCTTATTCTGCTCTACTCTATTTATTCTGTCTCAGTGTTGGCATTACTGTAGTCACAAGAATTATAGTTGTATTTTTATAAAGTGCATGTCTACTAAAAAATAACACACAAAAAAGAATAAACTACCAATTTGTTTGTTTATTTGTTTACACTGGATATGAAAAAAAAGCTTTTTTTTTTTAAGTTTTTATGTTTGAATTTGACAGGGATAAAGTCTGAAACTTTCTATTAACTTTCTGTTAATGTTTACATCAGCTGAAGCTTGAGTTTATATTGTGTTGTATTCTGTTCTATTCTGCCATGAATATTCACTCACTGGTTTTAAATAAGGCTCTCAATGCTTCTTTATACTTTAAAAAAAAATGCATTTGACTTTATTGTGTTGTAATTTACTTTAGTCAGTCATTTGGCCGGTTTTACTTTTTCTGTTCTATTCTATTCTGGTATGTATATTTCTTAAATTAGACTCAATATGCATCTTTATCATTTGACATATTTGAGTAATTTTTTTCAAAAAGTTTTTTTCAATATTTGTATTATGCCTTTCATTTTATTGTGTTGTTATTTACTCTTTGCTTTTTAAATTATTTATATGAATAAATTAGACTTCTATTCTATTCTATTCTTTGCTGTGCCAGATTTGAAACTTTATAAAACCCTTTAACACAAAGGCTTGGGCCTCTCCATCCTCCCATTTTCTATTCTATTCTATTCTTTGCTATTCTTTCTATTCTATTCTATTCTTGCCCGGTTTTTAAAAACTGTACAACCCTTTAACCCAAAAAGGCCTCTCCATCCTCTTTGTCACTTCCACTTGATCTGCAAATATCCCAAAAACTTTGACAAAAGGTCTATGCAAACCACCCACCAGAGATGAAGGAAAAAGAACAGGGGAGGAAAAAGAAAAATGAGGAGAGCTAAGGTTATTGTTTTAAATGTGTCACATTACTCGCTCCAAAATGTGTCATCTGTCAGTGCATTTAGGAATACATCCCGCCTGTAAAAAGCCATAGACTCCGCCCACAACTCCGCCCACTGCCCCGCCCAGCCCTCTGTGGCAGAAGCTTTACAGGAAGCAGCACTCTGGGCTAAGTTCCCTCTGTAGCCACGTCTCGCTTGGCTGAAGCCCAGGCTCACAGGCGGCGGACAATAGCAGGTTTCAACCACAAAATTTAGCGTTTACAGTACCTTTTCCTCATCCGTGACGAGACCGAAAACTCAGAGATGTCGAAATCTTAGTATGTGCTTTATAGAGGACCTTTAAAGATGCTTACAAAGTCCTGTAGCCTTCATATATATATATATATATATATATATATATATCGGAGTAAATCAAGTGTCTACTTGAATACATTTTTCCTCCCTCTATTTTCAACACACATCTGTTAGTGCTTAGAGTGACGCTGCCAAGGCGACCCTCCAGCACTAAAGAATAGAATAAATCTCATCGCTCTCTGTAGCCACATGTGAGATTCAGGCATGATGGGAAGAGGGCCACCAGAAGTCTGCTAGAGGGGAAATAAAGCAAAAGTGGGTGGGATTTGCTAAAAACTGAGGTCAAAGTTCATACCCTTGAAGGTCAATAGTGGCAGCTGCTACAGTGGCCTGGGTGGCTTTTTCTGCTCTTAAAAATGTGCACTGACACCTTCCCTCCCATAATATACCAGTTAATTTTACTTTGGAGGAAAATGTATTTAGTCAGTATTACCTGGATATATTCTCTCAGCCTTGGATCGGTTTGTTACGCTATTTTGTTGAAACCTGATCGCAGACCTGCGGTTCTTCCCAGAGGAACTTTCTACCCCACAGGGCTGTAAATTTCAGACTGTGATGCAGAAGTTTTCTCCATTAGACTGAAGCTCCTCCTCTCCATGGGTGACGACCCTGCACATGGCAGAATGCATACAATCAAGAGCCGAGCACTAGCATACCAGCCCTAGCATTGGCAACATGGCACAAAGCGGTCACTCTTGGCTGCAACAGCTTACGACTTGTTTTGATTCTTTAAAGACCATGATCAAAGGATCCTTGGTCCACGCTCTTAAAATTAGTTTTTGCTGAAACCGGCAAGCAAATTATATACTAAGTGAAAGTCAAGCGAACTACATTTAATTTAGGTTCATTTAATGTGCTCAGCATTTGAATATAGCATATATAATTAGCTATATGCAACAAAACTCAAAAGGGATGAATCCAACAAATTATTAGCCACTTTCAGAATAACTACAGCTGTAGTATTTTGTGAAACTATGCATATTAGTGTTTATTTTTGTTTAAGTTTGTTGGACTTATCCCATTTTTATCCCAGTTGCATTCAGGTAATTACTCTATAGTGATAATATACAAGCACATTTGTACATAACTATTTATCAATTAAAACTATGTATAAATAATTCTAGGCCTTTGTCTGCATTCCTTTATCATGTGACAGAAATGTAGTGCTTTGTGTAGAGGATGAAATGACTGCATGCTGTGTGTCACAAGTGAGCGGCATTACAAGACTCTATAGTTCAAATTTATTTAAGTTTCTGCTTCTGACCTGCAATCATGAATAAACAGTCTCGGCCCATTACAGACTGAGAGCAGAAGCCTGTGAGATGAAACACATGAGAGAGACGGATTAGCTCTCAAAAAAAAAAAAAAAAAGGTTCCACTTCAGTTTTTACATTACGTCTAAAATGGGGAGACCTTCAGACCACACCACAAAAATGTAAGGAACGCCTTGTTTCTTTAGAATAGCCGTTCTCTTAGCCACTCACTCTCATTTCTGTTCTCTATCTATACAAAATGCAACGGAGGATACAAAGGCAAACTAACATATGCGCTCAGTTCTAAAGCCCAGTGAGCTGCCGCCGTAGGCGTCGTTTAAGGCATCACAGACAGACGCCCAAAGTGAAGACTATTCCAAAAGTTAGATACCTTGAGATTTAAGGCTCTGCACACATATATCAAAGGTATAGAAAAATTCCAGAGTGCACTGCAGAGAGCCCAGTCAAAAAGAAAAAAGGGGGGAAATCTTAACAAACCTCAATAACTATTTAGGTAGTGTTCTAAATATGTTTTTAGAATATTTATTATAAATAAATATTCCAAATTATCTTGATTTGTCTGAATATAGAAATATGCTGTATTTCCCTACATTATGCCTGAAGCACAAGAATTTTCTTAAAACTCCAACTTATTCAATACACATAAATATATTAATAAAATCGTAAAGTTATTCAAATATTGTTCTGAATTATGAAAAACCTAACCCCAATTTATGTATCTCATGGCACCTGTAACTAAATTATACACAGTACATATGTGCTGGTAATCAATGAATCGTGATTGCATCCAAAATAAAAGCTTTTGTTTACAATATGTATTTATGTATGTGTACTGTGTTTATTATGTGTATATATATATATATATATATATATATATATATATAAATACACACACATTCAGTATATATTTTGAAAATATTTAAATGCATCTATATATTTATTATTATATTTATATTATTATTATATTATATTATATAAATATATTTAATATATAAACATAACATTTTCTTAAATACATACATGCATGTGTTTGTATTTATTTATATATAATAAATATACACAATACTCATTCATCATGTAAACAAAAAGTTTTATTTTGGATGTGATTAATCGTGATTAATTAGCACTAATATATATATATATATATATATATATATATATATAAAACAAAACGTTAATCTATTAATATGGAAATCTGAGCTCCACAGGCCAGGACTGCTCCAAATGGTACAAATTTATCCAATCATGACCGTATTCAGATTCTGGCCAGTAGAAGCAATCCAGAAACCAAGAGACAAAGTGAGAAAATATGGCTTTCCGATAACGTGGCAGTGTGACGTATAAGTCTTAAGGAAAATCCACACTGCTGAAGATAAAAATACAGACACAGAGAGAGAGAGAGAGAGAGAGAGAGAGATGAAGACAAAACCATAACTGTGATACAATGCAAAATACAGTAAAATGACTTTTAAGCTCCTATTCCCCTGAAGAAGAGAGAAAGAGAGGGAGGAAGGAAAAGTTCAGTGTCACTTTAGACACATATTGCTTGAATTAAACGGCAGAGAACGGGAGGGGGAAGAGGCTTTGAATTCTTTTCCACTGAGATCAGCTCTTTACTGCCTCTCTGACCAGTCTGAGAAAGAAACCTCTACTTTCAGGCAGCTCTCATCCAGCAACAGTGCTGCAGGACAATCCAGGGAAAAAAAACAAAGTTAGAAATGATTCCACCGATGCAAGAAATTAAAGCACAATGTGACGTGTCACAGCTATTTTTTGAGTAATTCAGATCATTTAGAGACTGTAACACTACTAAACAGCTCATAATTGTTCCTTCTGTTTGATTTAACATATCATTCTGTGGTCTTGAGTCATTAAAGTCTGACTAAATCATTTAGAGACATGAGCAGATTTGGGGAAAAGTGAAAGAGGATTTAGAAATAGTTTTGCTGCTTTGCTTAATCTTCAGATCAATAAATGATACTTTAATAGTCATTGTCTATATCATCTATATTCCCAGTAGTTTCGTCTAGTAGTTCAAAGCAATTTGATGATTAAACAACTCTTAAAATCCTTGATGAGAGAAGTGTAAAACATAATTATGATGCCCCAATTAACCACAGCTGAAGCCCATTAGTCCAATTTTATAGATGTTCCCATTTAATGGGTGATATGAAATATGTGTAATTATTCTTTCATCAACTATGTTTTCTAATTTCACTGTTGATCCAAAGCCACTGGTTTATTTGGTTTTCAGATTATAGTTCCTACAAATGCTGTGAAAGGGTGAATCGGAGAAGACAAGGAAGACAAATGCATCACATCCTGCATCCAGCTGAAGATCTTACATGCTGACTGGATCCACATAGACATGGAATAAGTGACTCATGTGAGGAGCTTTTTATGGGAAACAACTCCAGTGACACAACAAACACAACGGATTTCTCCTGCATTAGCATAGCAGCTAGCTAGCTGATACTCTACCAGCACAAACATAGAAAACCTATATATGACTACATTTTTCATCCAATGTAATTCTTCCCTCACCAGTGAATGATAATGTTTTTTTGAGCTTGCTTTACCTGCAGGAACAAAAAAGAAGCTTAGGCTGCAGATACCAAAGTCTGAGGTGAAATTTCTCCAAGAATACTTGCCATGTTATGCCATGCATATTAGTTTCATGAACAATATACACTAAGCGTTTAGATCTAATTTGTCTCTAAGGTGATACTTAAGACACAAACATGACATTTACCTCCTGATTTTCTCACCCTCAATCCATCGATATGACGTTCTTCTGAGGTATATTGAAAAATGTCAGCAGACTTCGTATGTACGAAGTTTTAAACATGGATATTTTTGAGCTGATTCCTGGGGCTGTGTGGAGTAAATATTATGATGGATAGATGCACTTTTTGGGCTTCAAAATCATGAGCATTCACTGCCATTACACATCTTGGAAGAACAAGGATGTTTTTTAATAGAACTCATCATGGGCTAATCGATTTGTATCCATTCCCTTTAAGTCCATTAAGTCTCCTGAGCTACGGAAGGGAAATATTTGAGCAAACACAACCATTATTACGTCATCTTAAATCTTTTTTTTTTTTTTCTAAGAATAATTTATTGCCTACAAATTACTGAGGGAGTCAGGAACAAGTCTACAATATTAAATAACATGAGAAGTGTCAGACAGTGGTGCCTGTGGATTGAAGCAAAACTGACCAGCTTCAGGCTGCGACTGACATTTGTACAGAAGCAAACTGCACTAGTAAGAAAGACCTTCTCAAATGTCAGTATCAGATGTGGTCCTTCTTTTGTTTAAGATACATTTGGTTAAGATATACATTCAAGACACACCCCCCCTGACAGCAGGACAATGCATGAAGATTGGTAACTTTTGATGACAGATGACTAAAAGCAATTATTTTCATGTCTACATTTATTATTGTTGAATGTAAAAAAATTTACTAAAAATAAAACTGGAACAAAATGGAATAAATTAAGAAGAACGTGGAAATATAAAGTAAAAATTAATTTGAAATCTTAATAAAACTATTCTAAAATAACACTGAGAGCAGTTTGAGGTGCTTTACGGAGATCAGGAACTTGAGCTGAAACGCCAGCACTCTGCTCTTCTGTGTCCCAGACCAGCTCCCCAATCCTTATGTAAACACTGCCAGACATCTGGGATTATTCACACACACACACACACACACACACAAGCCACAGCCCATCTTTTTATATATATATATATATGTACCCTTGACATCACCTCAGTACCCCACATCCCCCACTAGTTCTCAAGCTCATACAAACACAAACATATATTGACGCTTTTTCCTTTCTGCCCCCCGCCACACATTTGTCTCTCCCTTTTGCTCTGACACCCCCCCCCACACACACACACACACTTCCCACTCACCCACTCTCTCTCCTTCTATCTATTTCCTTTTCCTTTAAACACTCTCAATCCTTTTTGGAAGTTTGCTAGCAACATACTAGCTAGCAGTCAGTCTTGTAGTGTAAAAAACACTTATTATTGTTTTGGGACACTCCCGATATGGCCTCACAGTCTCTTCTACTCAGTCTACTAAAGCTAGCTGTTTACAATGACTGAACGGGTAGCATACTTTCAGCTCCAAACGGCCTGTGTGAATCCAAACAGTACAATGTTAGAGGCAGCTGCTAAAAAAATTGTTATTTTTTCAGCAAAATGCTACTCTCTTGTATGTGTCTGACTGGTTTGTGGAACAGTCTCAACACTGTTTTGGTTATTGAACTGAATTATAACTCTGGAAAATTCCTCAGACAAACTGAATGACGGTTAATGCAGGTTTCTTTTTCTTCCTTTTCTTAAACACTGAAGAAGCTCGCTCTTTGGTATTTGATTTACAGTAGTGCAACCGTTTCTGTTCCATGAATCATTTGCATTTCAATTTGAACTCACTAAGAGCGACGATAATTTGAGAATTACCAACAAAGAATTGGAAAAAAAATGAGCCTGCGTGGATATTTAATCTCTTCTCTGTCTACCGTCCCTTTCCGTTTTTTGTCTGCCCCACTGCACTGCGCTAAAATTCATCAGCCATTTTATCTCCTTTTAAAAAACTATGTTCACTTTGTTTTCTCACATGACTTATTTGTGTTTATTTGTCAGAGTGTGCAGGGAAAAGGGCATTGAGTTATGGATTGTGTTTACATGAGGAAGTGACGGGGTGCTGCCGCCTGGCCTTTCTGAGGTCACAGCACACCCGGCAGAGACGGACGCACAACTTCATATGATCTCTGATCAAAAAGACACTCATTAAACATCATTTCTAAACTATGTTTTGTTATTGTACATGCATAGAACTTGTACAATAAACTTTAAAGAAAGACATGGAAAAAACAACAAATGTCACACATGAAATTTAAAAGTAAGGCTTACTGAATTTGACAAACTGATGAAAACGTGTACACCCTCAAAAGCTGTCACTAGGGCAGTACATTTTCAAAAGGTACACTTTTGCACATTTTAGGCTCAAATATGTACACTTCAAGTATTAATATGTACCTTTAGGGTACCAAAATGGACCCTTTATGTACAAATATGTAGCTTTTGAAAAGGTACCGGTCCAGTGACAGCTTTTGTACCTTTACTTCTGAGGATGTAAGATAAATCTAAACATCCTTGAGACCTCATGTTTAAACAAAGAATGTTCAAAAGCATCATCAATTGGTCTAATTTACACCACAACTATTGATAACAACACAGGGCAATATTGTAAAAAAGGTGCATCCATTTTCAAAGTGTTTCTTCTTCCTTCCAACTAATGAATGGTAAAACACTCACAGCCAATGAAAATCCGTCTGACAGAAATATATAAAAACTATGTTACTGGCAGTTGGTGTAAATGAAATTTTTTTTTACTGTTGTTAAATAACTTTTAAAAAGAGACTTCTGGTTTTTAGACAAAATGTGACATTTAAGGCATTCAAAAGTGCATTTTTACTAGCAAACACCTATAGAGAAACCCTGTCATTTCCCAGAAAAGCAGACTGTTTCAGATAATTAAAGCTTTAGGACAGAGGGAAAGATGTACAGATGTACTCTTATACAGATGGAGTTCACTGCAGACTCAGATGTTATGTGACCATTTATCAATCTACCAGGTAACAAAAATCCATAAAGTCAAACTGAACTACATGCAGGTAAATACATGTGTAAATCAATATACAGGTTTGTACTGGTATTACTTCCAGTATTACTTATTACTTTGGATTACTTCCCAAAAGGTCTGTTATACCTGGAGAAAGCTAGAATGCATTACTACTTTTGAATAGATGTCAGTGGAGAAAAATGCTTGAACCAGAAATAAAAGTGAACAGAGCCATAACCAGCCTGAAGCCTTGGTTCCAGACGGTATAAAAAAACGTAGAAAAGGGCATCAATGGGTTGCACAGTGTTATTAGGTCTCTCCAAATCTAAATCAATCAATCAAATGAGACAGTGAACAAATGTTTCCATTGAGTTTAACTGATAATACACTGCTTATAAGATATGTTTTTTTGTTGTCTCTGATTTATCAAAATATTTAATTATTTTTATTAATGTTTTGAAATCTTGTCTTATTGTAATTTTGTATCTGGTTATTGCTCGTTATAGTTATTAGGTTACTGTGAATATCTTTGAATAAAAATTAAATAAAAATTTAAATAAATAAAATTTTTGTTGCATTTTAATATTTTGCATTTACTAGAAATTAGTAATGCTTTGAAACATTACTTCAAATGTAAAAAAAATATATATATATTTGAATATAGCCTATGATAAAATGCAATTATGTCAGCATAAAGACTTTAAACTTAATCCTTCAGAAATCATTGTAATATGCTGATTTGGTCAACCATCAATTATTATGTGAAGCTGTCACTGTGCAGTCGACATGTCAGCTGTCAAAGGTCAAACCCTATACAGATGCAACAATGATAAGAAACGAAGATTGCATGACACGATTGTGCCCTAATCAATGCATTTCTGAACCTCACAAGTGCTTTCATTGTACTAGTGTTTATTTATAGGATAGAGTTTATTTATGCCAGATCTTCCAAAAGAGATTCAGTGCAATAAATCATCAAGCTAGAGGCTAAAAGAAAACACCTAATGCACTACAGAAGTATATATCAAACTTTGAAACTTCATACTGAAAGTTTTCTCTTCAGTATCCTAAACTGCCATCAGTATGGACAAATGGTTATACAAAAAAAGATGCAAATTGGATATTAAAAAGCCTAAAGAACTAAAATGCTGATTTTGACCAAAAAAAATAAAAGAAATTATCTTCTCCTTATTTACATTTAATCATTAAAGTATTTCCAAAAGCTAGAAAAAAAGAAAAGCCAGTCCTCAAGGGATCGCAGGATTGGAATTTGGTCAAAATTCCAGTACCCCTTCTTTCTTTCTGACAAAAAGGAGGAGTGGAAAGCTGGCAGATCTTCTCAGTAGCACTTGGAAGCTCATTGATTTGAACTCTGATCAAAACTGCTCTCTGGATATGCCATTTAAAGCTGAGCCTTTCTTCTGTTTTGACAAAAAATATCCAAAAGTGAGAATGTGAACTAGGGAGAGCTTAGTTTGCAGAAAACCCAAGGCAATGCTGATAATCTTTTATGTCAAATAAACCAAGTAAATACAATCTGAAGATGTGATTTCTTTTATTCTTTCATTTTCTACAGTGACACCTACAACTCTGAAAGGTCATCTGTTATTGGCGCTGATAAGCATTCGGAACATTCCTGTCTTAAATAAAGGTTGGGATTTGAGATGTGGATCCCTCAAATTCCTTACAACTGAACACCTGGACCAAAACGGTGGTGATTACAGCCCTTCACACACTTATACCTGGATATCAGGTGTACACCACTGCTCTTACTTATTTCATTGGCTCCAAAAGTCTCAACTCTCCATGTACATTGTGTTGCTCAAAAGTGGCAGAAAAGACATTTAGAATGTCACAAAAGACTTACAGTATATTTAAAATAAGTTATGTTCTTTCATCAAACATCTCGGTATCAAAAAAGAATATTGAGGAGCACAACTGTTTTCAACAGCTGTGAGCACCAAGCACATCAGAATAATTTCTGAATAAGTCTGACTGTGAAAATATAAGAATTTAAAACACATTAATGCCATACTGTGTGAAAACATAGCCTGAAAATAAGTCAACTTGACTTGAGTAGCCAAAGGCCCTGGGATAGAAAAGAGCACATAGTAATTGTTGAGGGCTTGTCTTTGCCTTGGCAGAAGGAAACTCCGTCCAATAAAGGGATGAAAATAAACCGTAAATGAAAGGCTTCACAGACGTGGCTGGACCTCGTAGCCTGGAGCAGATTAGAGCCTACAGACATCCTGACCACCAGAGCCTGTGCTCTCTCTTCAGCTCGCTTTCTCACTCGCTTCAGCTGCTTTTCTCAGGGATGTCTCAATGCCAGTTGCTCAGCTGGCACAGGACCCCCAGTTCATGGTGTTACAGACTATATAATACTTAAAAAACTTAATTAAACTTTATAAATACTGTCATTGTTCCAAATCGTTTTCAATGCAGTCCAAAATTGTCAGACTCCATAATTAAATAGCAAGGTACAAGACTAGAGACCACATTATCTATGAAAGTTTGACTCTGCCACTCATTCCCTTCTGTTTTAGTTAGGCCTCCTTGTAGCTTAAACGTAACCTATGCTGAAACTCCCACCATAAAGAGAAACACTCAGACCAGATGACAGAAGGTTGGTAATCCTGCAAAGTGAAAATCCAGATATCATCTGTGCGGACTGCCAGGTGGATCTGGCACCTTCAATTTGTCCTTCATCACTTGGCCTATCAGTCTGGATGAGCAGTTAATGAAAATGACAGTGTGAAAGAGAAATCTACGAGCATTCAAGCTTCACTTTAAGAAGATTCCAGAAGTGCTGGAAGCTGGAGGCACAGAAATATGCCTCTATCTTCCAAACATTCTTTTGCACCTGGACGGAAAAGTCAAAGAATAGTTGGATCATGGAACTAACCATTTTTAGTCTGATGTAACTATGTATTTATCATAATGCTTTTCAAGACGTGAACTGACCTCATAAACAAGACCCTCAAGCAAGATCAAGAAGAGACCGTAGGACCTGTTTATAGATGGTCACTTCATGAGCTTTCTATGATCGGAGAGCTATCTGATCATGAAAAGATCAGGTGTAAATGCTGTAAATGCATCTAGCTGTTGAAGGCATGAAAAATGTTAAAATAAATAAATGTGTACAATGCATTATGCAGTAGGTTATATGACGTGTCATAGTCAGATATTACAGTGCTAATGCAACCCGCATCACCTTCTGCCTGTAATTACCAAGCAACCCTGAACACCTTGATTAACTGGTTCAGGTGTATTTAATTAGGGTTGGAGATGAAATAGGCTGGATGATAGCTCTCTGGGAGCAAGGTTGGAGACCCCTGATCTAGATACTGTTTATCTAGTTAAAAGATAGAGATCAAGATAAGCCAATTAGTAAGTATGCAAGATCTACATCTAGTCTTTTTGTGCTGGTTGCTGTGCTTGGTTTGGCTTATCCCAGCCCTTCCTTATATGACTGGACCTGATGATGGGAGACAACTGTAAAATTAAAATGATACATCCTTGTATTCGAGAAAAAAACATTAAACCCTTTAAACCCAAACAGCTAGCAGGCACATCTAATGCCAACCCAAATATGGAAAAACACTTATAAAGTAGGTCCCTCTCTTCTGAATGGTGCCCACTCACTTAAAGGTGATTATTTCAGTGGAGTGTGCGTCCCAAGTAATCAAAATAAGCCAGTTACGGGAAAACATACACATGCATAAACAACGCATTTTACCATTATCGCTTGTGGGATAATTGGACATGGTGAACGAGAAAGATCAAACGCAAGATTATTGCAAAAGTGAACAAGCTTCTTCTCATATGCTGTATCGCATGTGATTAGGTGCATGCATTAGAGCCACAGGTAGGGTCTCGATGGATGCTTTCTCAGGAAGCTGCAGGTTATTTCGACCAAACCTGTGTTTTATGACAAACAGCCCAGTTTTACAAACGTGAGGATCAAGGCCAAGTGGGACGAGGCATGTTGGATCCCCCGGTGCGTTAATGGTGGATTGGGGTCTCGGCTCTGGTTTGATGAGCTTCCAGAAAGCAGCAGGGGGCTTCACTGTAAAAATGGGTAGGGGGCTTTGAGAACCTTAGGGGAGAGGTGATATGGGCCAATCATGGAGGAACAAAATCCCTTGACGATGCGGAAAAGGTGCACTGGTTGAGGGACTCATGTCAGCAATACTGTTTATTGCAAAATTCACAGGGTGCGCTAATGAAAACAGGTTGGTTTGTGTTCAGTACAAGTTACAAAAGGAAAGCCTTTGTAAGGAATTTAAAATTGAGTTTTCTTCTAAATGAAAATTCTGTCATTTATTCACTGAAACAGTGGACTCCATAGAGTGCTGCCAATTTTTGTAGACAAAACCCAGAATTTATCATCCTGGTTCGCTCAGATTTAGGACAGGGATCCTCAAATCTGGTTCTGGACAGTGTTGCCAACTGCTTTCAATTGAATGTAGCTACAACTGGTAACTAAATATTACTACTGTACATGACATCATATTGGCAAATTCACTGATCTATATATAGATGAATAGTTCAGTGGGCAAGATGACCAATTAGATAAGGTTTGCCCAAGAGGTTGCTATATTTGTCCCTAAACTTTTGAAAATAGTCTGGATATGAAATATGATTTCATTGGCTTTTGGATTATTGCAGAAAATAAGCTCAATGACCAATGAACGTTTTTGATGTTTTGTTCATATTCTTCACAAGTGAACACAGATTTCATGAAATTTAAAGCCTAAATACAATCGGGCCATAAACAATCTATTTACACCATATACATACACCTTTAAAAATCACAGGAACTTCATTTAAAATTTTGGTAAGTCTGAGTTTGAATAGATGGCAAGATTGTGAGTATAAACAGAGAGATCGTAAAAGTAAAGTAGATGAGTTTTCCTAGATTTATCCACCTGTTAGCTGTTGTTGTGGCAAATATATTTTATGCCTACACTCTGAAGAATAAAGATTCTAAATTAAGGTTTTTTACTGTGATGTCATAGAAAAAACATTTTTGGTTCCTTAAAGATCCTTTCAGTTAACAGTTCTAAAAAGAACCATTTTTTTTAGTGCGAGGAACATTTTAATTATCTAAAGGTTTCCTTTAAAAAGAATCTTTCAAGCAATGAAAAGGTTCGATGGATGTTAAAGGATCTTCATGTAACCATAGATGCCAATTAAAAAAAATAAATAAATAAACGTGTACTGTGCTAGTTTATCTACCAAGCATGACTAGACTGTTGCTAACCTTTCAACAAGCTATGCCATCCTACTGTAACATCACCTGTCAATGAATTCTGGCTACATCATTTCCTCCAGTGGTCCACCTATGACCACATTACCCAGTAACTACCATCCTCTTCTCATGTTAAGTGGCACTGGGCACATCAGAGGCTTCCAGTGGCCTCTGGGCTGGCAGGAAGCAGTTTGACCTCCAGCAGCGGTGCCCTCTTTCCATTCTCAAACAGAAGCTTTCATTAGCTTGCCTAAGAGAAGGCCCTCATTAGGACCAACGATCATGGTGATATCCTACGCTCAAGGCCCTTTTTGCAAGCGACCAGAGACTTCAAAGATGCCTACGGACCCCTCTGTGGCTCCAGAGCCCGGCTCCCTGTAAACCCCCTTCACTGAAGCCTGGTGCGATAATAGGCAGCAGAAGGTAGGTAAAATGAGAAAGATGGTGCAGCGGGCTTTATGTTTTATGACTTTCCAAGCCGGTGGAAACAAGTTGTTTTAAAGGCTTGGGACTTGCACCATCAACAGGCTAGAAACACAAAGGGGGATCCCTGTTAAAAATGCCCATAAATAACCAGAGACTCCACTCCTATCTGATGGCCCAGCCAACGTGGCACACCCGCTAACCTGATTTTGCAAAGTGCAAGATGTCCGTTTGTGGTCCCATTGTGATTAGCCAATCAGATTTGAAGAAACGGTTTACAGTTCTTGTTAAGTTTATTGTTACAATCACTGTTTGTTGCTTGTACATCAGTGTCAGTCATCTATCATTTCCTCTGATTTCAGGCATTACTCATGGGTAAGGTTAGGTTTAGGTGTAGAGATATGGTCAAGACTATATTTTTGCATTAAAATGTTGTCCCACCTAGGGACTATTGTGCTTCATTGTTTTGTTTTGTTTTTATTGCTGAAGAGTATTGTACTTTCTTATCCTGCATTCTACTTTACAGATGGGAATTTACTTTTTCTTCACCCTGAGGTTTATTCGTGAAATTTCTTGGTGTGCTTTTACATTTGCTATAAATAGAACTTCTTATATTAAAAACAAACATTCAAGTTCTGTCCACATTTTTAAAAAAGTAACGTAAAAGTAATGCAAAAGTAACGCAAAAGTAACATAATGCATTACTTTCCATAAAAACTAACTAATTAATGTACTTTTTTAGGGAGTAAAGCAATATTGCAATGCATTAATTTTAAATCAGACTTCCAGATCAACTAAAAATATATGAACTTTGAAGCATTTTCATTCAAAAATGTCAGATCGCACACACACACAAACAAACACGCACACACACACACACAACTATTTTCAATAAATGCTGTTCTTTTGAACTTTCCATATATCAGAGAATCCTATAAAAAACATATCCTAGTTTAACAAAAAAAAATCAAGCAGTGCAATCATTTGACAGTGATAATTATAAGAAGTGTTCCTTGAGCACCAAATTTTAGATAATAAAAGCACATTAGCATAAGCATAACAAAAGTACATCAGAATGATTTCTGAAGGATCATGTGAGACTGAAGACTGGAGTAAGCCTGCAACTGAAAATATAATTAAAAAAATCAGATTGGGTTTTTTTTGTAATAAAGTTTTACTGTATTTTTGGACTAAATAAACAGTGAGCAATAGAGACTTTCAAAAATATTTAAAATATTACTGACCCCAAACGTTAAATTGATAGTGTACACTGGATAATATATGGTCAACAGAGATCATCAAGAGCCAAAAAATTGTTAGCACCATAATACCCTATCCTGGACAAAATCTGTTTCCAATGAATAGGCTATGCTCAACTTAAGACAAAATGTGTTATAAAAAGTGCAGTTAAAGAAGTCTCTGTGAAGTTAAAAATATCCAACCAATTCATGATATAGCAATTGGTTTTAACTGAGCAGGACAAATATAAATTCAAGTACATACACTATTTTATGAGTGTAGCAGGAGGAAGTTCCTCATCCAGACTGCATGCACTTGTCTACAAAGGAAGAACGTTTCTGGCACATCGCCCCCTAGGGTTGGTATGAAATAATACATCCACATAAGTAAGTGCAAGTAAAACGTGCATGTGTGCATGACTGTGTGTCTCTGGAGAGAAGCTACAGAAAAAAAAGTTTTCATTGTCGTGCAGCCCAAGACAAGACAGACCCCCAAACCAACATAACACACTTCCCAGGCGTCAAATCAAAAAAAAAAAAAAAAAGCTGGGTATAAAATAAATTTCAAACGACCTCCATGTTACACTACTTCTACTTAAGGTGTCAACAGCTTCAGATATAAAACAAGTACAAATGCAATGATTAGAAACGCTTACTTTCTTTCATTGCATCTTTACAATGAACATTTTCTCTGCAAACAGAAAAAATGTTACTGCACTTAAAAGCGCGAGGTTACAGTATGTGTGATCAGATGCATACAGCTTAACATTTGTCTACTGGGTCTTAAGTAGGTCAGAGGAACATATTAAATGAATTAACAAAATAGCATGATTATTTTTACACATGCAGCATTGGTTTAATCTGTAAAGTGAAAATTCATCTACCCAACTAACATTACTAAAACAAGGGGATGTCTACCTTCCCCTCCCATTTATGTTGTTCATTTGCATTTATAAATTCAGTCTGATTTCAACATAGAAGACATTTCCCTCCTGAAAGCTGGCCTTTTTGTTTTTCGCTCTGCCCCCAACCCTTTCTCTCTGTCTCTGTTTTTCCATGACTCATGAAAGACGAATTACAGAGGTCTCAAGACATGGAAAAACTCAGCTGTATGACTGACCACAAGCGCTGACCTGAAATCAGCTGTGTGCTCTTCTGACATGTGATTCAGGCACTCGAGCTGATCTCACATCAGAGATAGCCCCCCTAACAGTTGTGTCTGGAGCGAACAAGAACGTAGATGTGGAATGGAGGAGGGGTGTAAACCAAAGCTTTCTGTAACGGTGGAGGAGGGATGTACTGTGTGTATCCCAGATTTGTCCCCCTGGTGGTGTTGGTGCAACAAGGTTAAATGACACAGTGCAACCCCAAAATCAAGCAAATGGATCAAACAAACCTGCGAGGAGAGAAAAAACTCCAAATGCAAAGCTGAATGCGTTTGTGGATACCACAGGGTGTGGGACTCACGTGCAGTAGAAAGGAAGAAGGGGATACAGGGTGGGTTTATTACATGGATAGGCGGGACGATACGTAGCATGCAGAATTTTAACTGGTCGAGGTTTGACACCCACTACAAGATGAGCGGTTTCTACTGCTCCATCTGTTATTTCTCTTTTGCTTTTCTTTTTTTTCTCTGCTTTTTCCTCTCCCACACTCATTCTTTTGTTCATCTGTGAGCCAAAACAAAACTCAAACTCCCCCTGTCATTCACAGGAAGAATCAACATGATTTTCACTAATAGTCCATGCATTATGTACCATGAACTAACAAAGCATTTAAAGCATTAAATGCAGTAATTGATTTGAACATTTTTTAAACTAAACGTGGCATCTACAGAAACAAACAATAACCAAGAAATGCCTTTCTGTTCAAAAGTCTGTATGTTTGTTTGTGTTTAAATGAATATTAAATGTAATACTTTTCTTCAGCAAGGATGCATTAATTTAATCAGAAGTGCAAACATGTATAATGTTACAAGAAATATATATAGGAATAAAAATATTCCTATATTTTTTCTTTTTTTTTATAACTTTCTATTCATTTTCCACAAAAATATTAAGCATCAAAACTCTATTTAAGTCTGTGATTTTATGTAAAAAAACAACAAACAAAAAAACAACAAATAAACAAAAACCTGTAAATGACCAAAAATGACTTCAGCTGGGTCACAAATATTTCTGAAGTATCACCGATTACAAAATAATAATAATAATAATAAAAATTATTACTTAAAATGTTATATATATATGCATCTATAACTCATTTGATATTAGCCATACATATTATATATATATATATATATATATATATATATATATATATAGGTACAAAATTTTACATTTTACAGGAAGACATTAAAATCACATTCACAGGCATATTACATATTTATGGACGTCATTCCTTTGTTTGAATAATATGACATATATTCCTCCTCCCTCCCTCTTCCACTGTAGCTAAACTACTGCCACATCAACACTAGGAGTATGTCAGAGCATGAGGGAAGACAGTAATGAAAGGGAAAAAAACTGTTGGGGGGAGCAGATGTCCTGAAGTCGAACTCAGAGGAGGACTGAAGAGAAGACAGACACACGCCTTGAAGTAGATCTCTCTTCAGAAAGAGGTCAGGAGGAGGAGAGAGGCGAAGGGTTTAAGAAAAGAGTAGAATTAAAGGTAAATAAACATTAGCACAATTAAAAACGTCAGTGTAGTTAAGTGAAGTAACTGTGGAGGATGAACACAAAGATAACATCCATGAAAACGCCATTCTGGTGACATTCGGTTCTCAAGAACAACTCTTTGCGCACAAAGCCTTGATCTGCTGGTAATTTCTGGAATAGAGAGTCGGTTAACTGTTGGTTTTCAGATTCAGGAGGGAATAACAGACCATTTATTTTCTTCTAAATAATCTGCACATCTGGCAAAAATGTGCCGACATGAAATACACCGAATCAGATAATTGACATTTATTTAGTTTTTTTTTTCTATCTGTAACTCTCTCTGTAATTACCAAATAATTTGTTGTTTAATCTTAAAATTTCTGAGGGAAAACAAAAACAAACAAACTAGAAATTTGTCTTAATGTTCTTAAAATGTTTTATCCTGTTCTGAATAAAAAAAAAAAAAAGAAACTTTGGTAACTATTATCTACTAGCAAATTTTTTTTAATACAATATTAAAAGTTCAGTATGTTTTGTAATACTTTAACTTTTTTGTGATTAATATTCTTAATATTATTAAAATTTCTTAATAATTTTATTCAGCAATGATGCATCAAGTAGGTCAAAACAGGTAAGGCATTTATAATGGTGAAAAGATTTCTATTAAAAATAAATGCTGTTCTTAACTTTCTAATCAAACAACCTTCAAAAAAATCATTGTTTCCATAAAAAAATATGAAGCAGCTTAAACGTTATAAACATGGATAATAAGAATGTATTCTTATTCAATATTTCTTGCTCAAACTGGGAAACGTTTTGGACCCTCATTCATTCGACAGCCCAAACTCTGACTGGGCTCAAACTCCTTACTCCTTACAGTCTTTTTGTGAGACCCTGAAAAAAAGCTAATCTCACACACAAACAGGAGAGGGGGACAGAGATTAGCTCCACACACGGACATCACGTAAACAAACCCTCAAGACCACACCACTGGAGAACAATGGTCGCCGTTATTTTGACAAGAGAGACATGATCCTGGATCAATATTACTGTCCTAAAATATAGACTTATCCCAATACCTACCCCTATCCAAAATGTATGCCTAAAATCAGTTGGAAATTATAGCTGATTAACAAGAGTGTAGAAGCACCTAACCCTGATCATAAGCCTGAAACAGATATTTACAGAAAAATTAGCCCTCAATTCTGGTTGATTGAAATGTTGTCTTGATGTAAAATTGTTTATACATGGAGGTCTATAAAGGACTATAGGTTTAGTGATATAGAATTACACCTTTAAATCTCCTCTGTGACTTTCTGACACCGCTTGCTTGCCTCTACCTGCCTGCAGCATAACTGAAGTGCCTTCATTCTTTCCCTCCCTCCTGAAGTCACTCATTACAGACTCCCAAATCACTTACAATCAGCTGTAAATATTAGTTCAGTAACAACATACTCAAACAGTAACTGGACTGCAGCCACACTATAATACTTATATATAGCTTGAACAACAACTAAAAAAACAAGATCATAGATTTTCTTCATACTTTTGATTACAGAAGATGCATGTGGCCAAGTAGGGTGACCCATACTCAGAATTTGTGCTCTACATTTAACCCATCCAAGTGCACAAACACAATAGTAAACACAGTTGTTGTATTAACAACTAAGCCACAATTGTTCCCAATAATAATCTTAATTACTATTAGTGAATCTAGATTAACTACAAATTACCACATACATACAGAAGATAATGCAGTTTTTTTGTTTAATGTAGTGCTGTCAAAAATAAACTAAAATAAAAGTTTTTGTTTGTGTATATTTATTTTGTATATACAAATGCACATACACTGTGTTCAGAAAAATAGGTAATTTTTATATATGAAATATTTATAATATAAATTATAGACAGGTATATATACGTAAATATTTTCAAAATACATATATGTGTGCATTTATATACATAATAAATATACACAGAGCACACATATTATGCTAACAAAAACTTAATGGTGATTAATTTGACAGCACTAGTTTAATGCAATAATTTATTCTGCCTTTGTGGACAAAAAAAACAAAACAATGACAATTAAATAACTAAACTTTAAAAAAAAAGAATAATAATTATATATGCAGGGCGAGAATAAAAGACGCTTTTATAGAGAAAAAACAGCACTTAGAAGCTGGACTCTCACATTCTCCTCCAGACTTACTGACATTCCTCAGTGGGCTTTGGAAAGAAGGATGATGATCTTCCCACTTTCTCGGCTCCTTAGCTTTCTTCCTGTGCTGCAATCTGATCAGGAGTCTTGGAAGAGTGTTTTATTAGAGCGCTAAGCTGTGCTGTCAATTCACCTGACAGAATAGAAGCGAGTATCTCTTACTGACCTTCATTTAGTATCATACACAGTCCTCATAATTCTAAAGCCCCAGGACTGGGTCAGTTTAATGAGGATACAGAACTCATTTCTTCTTATTATTATTATTACTACAAGCCATATATTGCAGCATATACTGTAGGTTTTAAACAGAACGCTTGATAAATATCTGTCAGTCTGGCGAGGCAGTGTGGACGATTTATTTTTTAAAAGTAAAAGCTAAACTCAGCACAGTAGCCCATTCACATTCTTCAATCAAGCCTATATTTCAAGATTTTAAAATCTCAAATGACACCTCACTAGATCGTACTGATTAGCAGATCTGAAACTAAAGAAAAGGAGGACAAATAAATGTATTTTCATCAACAGCAGTGAAACACAGCATGACTGACGCCCTCTACTGGCCCTCCAATACTAAACATCAAAAACCTCAAGAGCTTCAAATGAAGTAAACTAATCTGAGATGAGATCTTAACACCTGAATAAATTATTAAAAGCATGTAAAAGGGTATTATCCATAAGCAGCACTTTTGTACTGAAGTGTTTCGTGCTTGTGGACCTGTAACAAAGGATTGTCCTTCAAATCAGTTGACAAGTCTAAGACTTGAATATTTATCACAATTGTGCTTTAATCTTGAATTTGCAGTGTCTGATCTAAGGTGGAAGAGGAAAGAAAGGAATTCTCTGTAACATAGTACAAACATCTAACAGGAAGTAACTTGATTTCCTTTTTCTAGCACAACCAATCACACATCTACACATGCTTGATGCATTTCTTTTCTTTCATACTGTATTCACAACCACAAATGCTTACAGTAAAAAATATCTTGCTTTCCTGTTTACTGTGAATCTTTCAGCATCTCTCTGCCAATTACTTTCAGTCTTTTCTTCATCTTTTTCTTCATCTTTTAGATGTGTGTGTAAAGTTTATATATATATATATATATATATATATATATATATATATATAAAACAGGCAATATTTTGAAAAAATAATGTATGAAACCGAAGTGAAGAGATGCACAATCTGATTTTTAAAAAATTAAAACTAAAATTAAAGAAAGAAAGAAAGAAAGAAAGAAAAGAAACAAACAAACAAACTGCAAAGTCTGAAGGAATGAATGGAAAGAGAACGGAAAAAGTTGCTGTTATTCTAGTAATAGTGTCATCCAACCAGATTCCCACAGTATACTGACTGCTGTCAAATAAACAAGTACACAACCAGAAGAGAGAGAGAAATAGAGAGGGAGAGGCTGATTTAAACATGTATATAACAGTATAATAACTACTGCTCTATCAATCATCATGCATGAATCCACACCCAATAACCTCACACACACACACACACTTTTAATGCCCTGCAGGCATCACCTGTGTGTGTGTGTGGGTGGAGAGGATAAGGACGTGGTAATGTGGTAGAGACTAATTATAGCGTTTGAGACATATTCTATCATTTTTTTCTGAACTGAGCGAATTTGATTAAGAAAAATAGTTGCTAAAATATTAAAACAGATCTCAAACCTTCAGAGCAAATACTACAGTATATCAGATATTGAAAGTCAAGATGTACATTCATTAGAAAGACTGTTATGTACTCTGAGGGTTTCATCTCTGTGAAATATTCAGTGTCGTCTAGTTGCACTCGGCCACCCACAGGGTGTCTGCTGGAGTCATGCTGGCCTGACATGTCCGGTGCAGACGGCAGGACGGAGATCAGTGTTTCTCAGGATTCTCTAGAAATAACAAACCAGCTCTTCTCTCCCTCACAGCTTCTCTGTTTTCCAGCCTCTCTGAGTGAGAGACTGAAGCTAAGTTCAAAAGAACAGTAGAGTTAATCACAGATTAAGATTAAAAGAGAAAAAAAGATTAACAAGATGTTACTTTGTAGGACAAATCGCTGCTGTTGTTATTAGATTGAGTAAACTTATTGAGCTTCAAACTGGAGATCTGTTTGGGGAGAATGTCCAAATCGGGAACTCTTCCGTATTATAGTTTTGTTTAATATGAGTTTAGTACACACACCATAAGATACCACTACCAGCTAAAAGGTTTTTAAAGTAAATAAGATATGTGTGCTGATAAGCATGTGTCCTAATCTATTGCCCCAGATCTCTCCTGTATCGGAGGGAGCAGTATTCTCAGCATACATTTAATAATACAGGAAATAAACATATAGGGCCGGGTTCCCGAAAAGGGTTTAAGACTAGTCCTAGATTAAAATAAATGTTAAGAGCTGTCTAAACTGGAAAAGGCTTGCACTGAGATATCT
>JAUCMS010000062.1:16671697-16692487 GCA_032357445.1 Enteromius radiatus | reverse complement strand
TGGTGGGGACATTTCAATGGTCGGAGGATATTGGTGGGGACACATCCCCTCCGTCCACCCTAAATCTACGCCCCTGGCTATAAGTAATTATTCAATAAAGAGATCAATAAACGTGTGTTAGTTAGTCAGTAAAACGAAATGATCTGAAGATGCACAGTAAAGAGACATAAACAAACTCAGTGTTTATTATATGCTTTGACTACGCTTATGGCTTATTTCAGCCCAAAAAAATCTGAATTAATTTTTCACTATAATGCAGTTTGACTACTTTATTATACATGTTATTATAAGTTTATTTCAGACATTAAATTCTGCATTTGGAAATATAAGAACCAAACCAATAACATATTTGCCCACTGGTAACTTTAGTTGCCACACAGTCAAATATAATTTTCATGAAAAATAACAAAAACCTGTTCACATAGGATACTATTAACATGATTATATGCATGAAACCAGGATGTTAACCGAGAAGTTTTTGTTTAAGGACCAAAAGAGAAAAGTACATCTTCGGTAAGAATTTAATGTAATTCTAGTCAAATAAATGTTATTCACTTTTAATGTATGTAAAAATAAAATTTCTATATTTCAACCCCAATATTTTGGTGAAGTAAATAGTTTTTTAGTGCTTAAGAGACTTAACCGGGTTATAGGTTATGCTGGTTAATTTTAATCTTAAAATAATTAATAATTAGTCCTAATTCATAATGGATAATTCAATGGATAATAAATCTATTTCAGTGCTCCTTATGATGGTTAAATGTGCTCTGATTATCTTTAATATTTAAACAATAGTTTAACACAAGACGTGGTTTGTAGTACCATATCCAACCGTCTTTCATGCCGCACCTTCTAGAAACTTATATAAAGAACTTTTTGTAACGTAAATAGAACGTTCCATTAACCTACAGTGACTGTTCTATTTATGTTAAGTTAAAAACTTTCTTGGCTAACCAAAAGGAAACGTTCTTGAGAACATTTTGGGAACATGTTGCTTTCCCAGATCGTTCTAGGAACAAAAAATTGTTATCTGGGCCTCAGTGTCACATTTTGGGAGAAGAACATTAGGAAATTAAAAATAACTGATTTCAAAAGACCAATCTTTATTCATAAATAAATATATTATGTAAAAAGTAGAAGAACATTCGATGCAAACACAAAAAAACAATACCTAGCCTACACATAACCTAATCTTGTGTTACTGACAATATGCTAATCGGGTGATTTTAGGTGATCCGATTTCTAGTTCTAATTTCTAATTGTCTTTAAGGGCCAGAATGCCTGTTATTTTTAGCTCAAGCTAGATTTCTCAGCAGTCGATGTACTTTATGAAAGGCTCAATATCAGTTCACCCAAAATTTCAAAATAGAATTGTAATGTTATTTTACCTACCTTTCTGTTTTGAGCTGAAAATAGGTTAATGTCCTATTTTAAAAATATTTAGTAAATTCTTTTTGTCCCATACATATGTTTATGTGTGTTATGCTAAATGAATGAGCGTGCTCATAAACGATACTGATACTGGAGTGGAGGCTTGGACCCAGTATGTTAAGTCATGACGTAGGCTAGCTACAGGCTAATATTTAACTATTAGGCCTATTTGTTATTTGCATCCTATTTTGCATTTGATCAGAAATTAATAAAATGAAACTTTGTCTCCTGTAGCCTGTTGTCGACCTCAGAAAAAAATATTTATTATATCATAACTTTTTTATAGGAACAAACGAAAAAGAATCGCGTACAACAAGAGCTATTATTAAAGTCACATGCTACCTGTTAAGTTATTATCAGATAAAAAAAACTGGCATCATATTCCTGACTAACAGGAAATCGATTTATTTATACAGCTATAAGTAGACATAGGCTAATAACCAAAGCAAATATAATAATCAAGCAAGTTGGAAAATAACAATATTAATAAAATACTACCATACAACGCAACCAATAACTAGACTGACTATTCCACGACATAAACCCGCGTTTCAAAGTCCAGGGTATAGCCTAATGTGTAAAACGCATATTACAAGAAAGCTAACTTGGCTTGACAATATATTTGTTAATAAAATATCTACGAATAATATGATTGGCATTAATTGAAAATAGTCCATGTATAGATTAGATTGCTGTACTAACAAACCATTTAGATATTGAACTCACCTTAATTCATCAGGAAACACAGGCTGCTCAAACTCAAACAGGTGAAGCAGCGATCCTCAAACCCGCACGACAAGTTGGTTCAGTATCAGGTATTCCTGAATAGCTCATAAAAGTCTCTTTTGGTTTAGTTTTCTTGCAAAACTTTAGGGTGTGTCTCACACAATATAAATAACTGCAAATACGGCATTGCATGAACATGACTAATATGTTATAGGCCTAATTGTTTGAATTTATAATCAATTATTTCAACTAGACTGACAAAGTACATAAATCCATAACTTGAGTGAAAATATAGATACCACTGGTCAAATATCACTCCATTACAAGTGAAAGTTTTAAACACAAATTTTTACTTGTGAAAGCACAGAAGTTATGAATTACGAGTAAAGTAGGCTCCTCTCTATCCTCTGCACTTCTATAACTGTCTGGTTCGGCTCAGCTTCAAAACCTTATCTCAGTAGACTGCAGAGGGTGGTCAGGACTGCTGAGAGAATCACTGGAACATCCCTCCCCACTCTTGAAGAACTGTACTTATCCAGAGTGAGCAAAAGGGCTAAGAAAATCACTCTGGACCCCTCACACCCAGCACACTCGCTCTTTAATCTGTTGCCATCTGGTCGACGCTACAGAGCACTTAGCACCAAAACGACCAAATACAGGAACAGTTTCTTCCCTCAGGCAGTCCATACCATGAACACTTAACAACAACGTCAGTTTTGCACGTATCATCATACATGCACAAACACTTCATACCTGTTCTCACTTAAATGTCTATATTATTTATTGTGTTTTTGTGCTACTTTGTACACTATTTTGTATATAATTCTTTTTATTATTTGTGTCTTGTCACTCATTCTGTTGCACTGCAGAGCTCTGTCACTAAAACAAATTCCTGGTATGTGCAAACATACCTGGCAATAAAAGCTCATTCTGATTCTGATTCTGAATAAATAGTTACACTAGCGTTGCATTGTTGTATGTTGTACTTGCAATACCTCGTGCCTCTGAAGCAACCTACTGAATACACTGACTAGTTTGTAATTTCTATGTAATAAGGAGTTTTTAAGAATGTTAAAAAACAATAGAAATTAAACAACTGAACATCTTTCAGAAAAAATACTTTGGGGGAGTCAGTCATTTTCTTTAGTGAACACACCTACCCACCCTCACAAAACAGCATGGTAGTTTTTACACAGCTGTAGCAGTGTGTACACACGTCGAAGTGTATTCATTGATCCATATTTTAACCAAGTGTACAGTGAAATGTCTTTAATCAGAAATTTTGTTTTTAAATAAAAACAAATGCTGCTACAGCATCTAAAAAAAACCTGCTAACTCAACTACACAGCCATAGATTTATAACAGCCCAATTGCGACACTGCGTTACACAAAACATTTTATTTTGAATACAATTATACTGTCTCTTACAGGTCACTGACAGGCTGTCTATCACTTGTAAAAACACCAATCACATTCAGAGAAGAAAAAAGAAATCACCCACTGTCTTTAAAGCTGCTGCATATAAACTGCTACATAGTCTTTCTGCTTTGAGGAGTGAAAAGTACAAAATTTGTGTTTCAGATGTAGTGAAGTTAAAGTCAAAAGTTTCCAGAAAAAATAAAACTCAAGTACAGTACAGATACTCAAAAAAAAAAGTACTTAAGTACAATACTCAAGTAAATGTACTTCACTGCTGTCCGCCTCTGCAACTAGGCGAATGCATGTTTATGACCTACAGTAAAAACACCTTGTATTTTAGAACACAAATTTCCATTCTAGCACCCTGTGAACCAATAACATGAGATGACGTCGCATGAGATGCAGGTGTCACATTCAAACTGCACTGCCTCACCTTTTCTGTGAGCCCCAGCATTAAACTCACATTTCTTGTTCTCAGCATAATGAATTCCACTCTTCCGTTCCATTGAACGTGTGGAGATGTTGAAACACACAAAACCATCTTGAGTAACACAAAAGAAGATATTTAGTTCAAACGTTGTTTTCTTTTTCCCCATATAGTAAATATAGATGAGGTTCACAGGACAATGACTCAAAACCTCAACATTCCTTCTGACACTAGTCTTATGGGTTTGGAATGACATTGGCATTGTTACCAATAGCACTTAAAAACACAGCTAAGACATAATACAGCGTGTGAGGCAGGGATTGTTTTCATGACCCTTGAGGTTGCTGAAGCGGTTTTGCTTCTGTTGCGATGTGAGAGCAGAAAGAGTCAGGAAGGCACTTGGCGTACTCCACCAGCTCGTAAGACTCACGGATATCTGAAAGGCCGAGCCAGAATACAATCCAGTGACCATTTACGAAACTGCCATCACAGTGCTTGAAGTACCTGAGGATTTTAAAGCAGAATGAGATGGGCAAAAACGGAGAAATATCACAACAGGGCAATCTAGAAGGGAAGACAGACCAGGGATTGATGCGGTTTGTAGCGTGGGATCTCCAGAAGAGCTTGCCCAGATCCTGACGAATACACTCCCACAAGATCTGACCGGTTCCTTGGCCTTGTTTACTGCTGCTGACCACAAATTTATCCAGGTACGGAGTGCCGCTGTTCACAGGCTCTGTGGTGATTATAGCAGCCGCGCTGTACCTGCAACAAAATGCAAGCAGAATGTTCACCACAAAATAAACCATTTAAAAACAACACAACTGTGGCATGCAGCAGATTGTGCTTGGGTTGCATTTAATCTTGTATGTCACATGTATAAGCTGCATGTACATGAGAAAATTATGAAATACAAATTAATTCACTGACTTATGAAAACATTAATTCTTCCATTCGTTTTTTCTCATTTCCAATGACTCGACATTCTGGTTGCATGGAGCACGATGTGTCAGGTTGTTTTTCTTAAGCTATGCTTGACATTCAGAAACAATGCCCTTACCCCTGAGACAGATAAATGGAATGCAGTCTACCCTTAAGAGAAGCTATATAATCCTCTCTCAGGTTCTTCTCAAAAGACTTGTTAATCAGAACCAAGAGACGGTCAATATCAATGTCATCCAGGCTACTGTATCTGTGAAGAAAGAAGATCCTCACATGAGAGATATAATAAAAGAACGACTGAGCAAAACAGAAGTTACTCATCTACAGTATATACCAGTTTAACACAGGCCACGACCAATTCTTACGTATTTTACGTATTCGTGCTAATTCGATTTCGTACCCCAGTAACGGGTAGGTTTAGGTGTAGGTCATTAGTACAAATTTGTATGAACTGGCAACTCGTAGAATTGATAGAAATTAGCCAACTCGTAAAATATGTACAAACTGCCGTGAGATCGGGCGGCCCAGTCCCAAACATTTAGAAGATTATTTATTCAGGTCTTACCTGCTAAAAACAACAACAACAAAAATGCAAGCATAAAAGAAAGGTTTCCATTAAAATACCATTAACTTTGTGTGTGTGTGTGTGTGTGTGTGTGTGTAGTGTGTTTGTGGGCATTTGTCCAATAGTATTTAACATCCCACCAACAGAATCCATCACATACCACCATTATACTTTCAATTAAAACCAATACAATTCCCATTATAACCATTAAACCCATTACATTTTCTAAGATTGTGTTTTTGGCAGGTTTATATTGTTTTTGTTATTTTTAAACAAAGACTTTAATTTTGTAACTGCTGTAATATTAAGTATTACAACAGCTTTGTATGAAGAAGAGACCAGAATCGACTTCCCGATCTCATGAATGCGCGTATAAACTGTAAGTTACGCCAAAAAACGCAAAAAAAGTTATACTTTGTAACGCAAAGTATAGTAATGCAAAAATTGACTTTGTCGTGTATATGCTACGCAGTGGGTATAGGATGAGTTGTGGGGTAGACGCGTACGCGAAAACCTTGAGTTGTACATTCAAACACGTGAAAGGTTCCGTAGATTCTATATGGCGGATGGATGGAATGTGACTTTTTTCTGATCTTCAAAGGGACACACTGAATAGAATTAATCTCATACCTGTGAATGGGATCTCCATTTTTAAAAAGGGTGCCTGAGCCTGAAACACGAATAAAAAATGCATACTTTAGGTTTATGACATACAAATGAGGAAAACATTGATCTATTTACGGTTCCAATGTTATCGCTAACTCTAAATCATTATCGGTCAACCTTGTTTTATCCAGCAGCTGTGGGTCGTATGTGTGCTAACAAATTTGCCGGTCTGCGTGTGATGTCCTTTGACTTCGAACTTTGACTGTGATAAGTCGTATTTATCTAAGCAAATGAGTTTTATCTCCTCTCTCACCCTTATGGCTGAAGAGCTCTGTGAGAAGGGTGTCGGCTGAGATGAGAACAGCTGAACTCTCCGCCGGAAGCAAGTGGAGCAGCTGCGCTACGGCTCTGATGCGTCTGTGCTCCACGTCACTCAGCCATTTCGCAGAACTCAGACCTGACAGATCTCCCGGCAATGACACCAAACCCAACACCTGAACAAATAAAGCATGATTTTAATAAGGAGCCATTTCACAATACCATGGCTTTTCAAATTTAACATATGTTGACCTTTTTAAGTAGACAGTAAATGTACAGCCATTGTCAAAAGTTTTGAGTGTGACTCAATCATACATTTTCAAGTCTGCTGCTTCTGTGTTTTTAGATCTGATAAGGCTAATTATACAGTATGTTTTTCATAAGTTTCGAGACTTTTATTGACAATTAGAAATATTTGCAGGGTTGACCCTTCTTTTTCAAGACAATTCGCTCTGGAATGCTGTCAGTCAATTTCTGGGCCACATCCTGACTGATGGCTGCTAATTCTTGCACAAATTATTGCCATTTAACCACTAGATGATTACATGGTTTTTCAAAAAGTATTTTTTTTGCGCGCAGCAGTGCAAACTTGGTTCTCTATTTACTTACTAATATTTTAAGTTGGGGTTTTTTTATGTTGTTGATTTAAGTAGCAAATGAGAATCTCTAAAATTACTGCATATATTTTAAGACAATGGTCACCTTAACAATTTTCAGTTTTGTTTGATAATTAAAGCAACAGATTTTACATAATGAAATATTTAAAGGTATGGTATTTGGTGAAAAAAAGCGCCCTTGCTGTTGGGGATAAAGGCGCACAGTAATTAACAAGATGATTAATAGATGGCTGACTTTTCTATTTGTTGACATGACATAGTTAGATTCAGATGTTAAATATCATATATTATGTTGGATGTCTATAAATAAATCACCATGTTTAGAATGAAACCATCATATTTAAAAACAACATATCATATAAGAAGCTAACATTTGTTGTGTTAATACTGTAAATCTATATTAAATTATTATGGGATCTCCCTATGCTTTCAGAATCTTTGTTTGTTTCGGTGTTCTAAAACATATTTTATATTTACATATTTTAATTACATATTAAACAAAAATAATATACAAACCTGATTCCAAAAAAAGTTTGTGAATAAAATCTGAATGCAATGATGTGGAAGTTTTTACTGCAGGCTGGCCATTTCAGTGCCTGGATCCTTCTTCTAAAAAATATGTAAGTTTATGAGATTTGTAAATTATTGCATTCGTTTTTTATTCACAATTTGTACAGTGTCCCAACTTTTTTGGAATCAGGGTTTTTAATAATAATAATTGTATTTTTTCAAAATAAGCAGAAAATACAAACTTTGCTAAAGTGATTGTTTTAAATAAGTATTAACTTGGACATTATTTACAATATAGCTGAAATATTTGTATCAATCATTTGTACCGTGTGCCTTTTACCGTGAATAGTCTTTTGCTGACTCTACTTTGAAGCTTATGCTTAGCCTGTCATACAGAAATTTCAATCACGTGTAACATCAAATCGCAACATTACCACCTTGTGTTCACTTCACGTGTTGATCCTTGATCCTAATGACTTTTGTATTGAACCATATTTTTATTTAGGAAATAATTTGGCCCATATTGCTATATGACAATTTAGAAATATATCTGTGTGTTGACACATAATTTGTTACTTTAACCATAGTGAATAGGCTTATTATATATATATATATATATATATATATAAGCACACAGCTAAAATAAGAAAGCAGTGGCTTCACAACAACTCCGTTGAATGGCCCAGCCAGAGCCCTGACTTAAACCCAAGCATCTCTGGAGAGACCTAAAAATGGCTGTCCACCAACGTTTACCATCCATCCAGGTGTGAGAAACTTATTGCATCTTTCCCAAAAAGACTCATGTATTCGATCAGAAGGGTGCTTTTTTCAAAGGTTTTTCTTTTTTAATAAATCTGCAAAAAAGTCAACAATTCTGTGTTTTTCTGTCAATATGGGGTGCTGTGTGTACATTAATGAGGAAAAAATTAACTTAAATGATTTTAGCAAATGGCTGCAATATAACAAAGAGTACAATCATTTAAGGGGGTCTGAATACTTTCTGTACCCACTGTATGTCTCATGTTACTGCTTCCATGTGCTAGAAATAGCCACACACTTTAAATTATTTCTTAGATTAGGTTGTTATATTTTAAATGAGATAAAGTCAGATTTATATTTAAAATGTTATATTTAAGCTTATTATTCTGTGAGCTTGCATGGCGAAACTACATCCTAATATATCTTCGATGTCCTAATCAAGAGGTGATACAGATGAATGGTGCATTTGCGACTAGTTTTGCCATATAATGACATATAATGTGTCATATGTCTAAAAAGCCCCAATCACAGCTCTCAAAAGAGACATTGATCGAAATCCTAGCCCTATCTGTTATAGCGAAATTGACTCACCCCCAGCGCGCTAGCCACGGTTGGATCACAAAGGATTGTGAACAAATACAATAATAATTATGTATTATTCCACCCATGTGTTAAAATTGAAGGTCTTCTGTGTCAAATTAAACCATTTTACCCATTTAGCTCAAACTTTGTAGATATGAGAAGTGTTTAAATTCGGGTATGCCTGATCTCTCAAAAATAGGAAAATAGAGACCCCTAGAGGACACTTTGCCTCCCTACAATTAAATATTGCCTTTTTAAAAATAATAGACTGCCTTTTAGTGAAATCAAATGAAATCTCATAAAGGGAGATAATAACAGACTTTCAAAAAATTAATTTTTTAATTAAAAATTAGATTATTTATTTGTGTTTATCATAAAATTATTAAATTATATATATATATATATATATGCATTATTCACCCCTGTTTGTTGAAATGTGGGCTATTCTCTGTAAATGAGGCCATTTTTATTAATTTACTCCAAAATATTTGATTAAGGCACCATTTTAAATTCAGGTATGCAAAAGTCAAGGGATTAAATAAATAGTTGCCTCAAGAATTACCCCAATTACCCCCCAAGCAGTTTACGTTATACATCATCATATGTCGAGTGCATGTGGAAGTCAGTTATTTACATTATAATTTTTAAACTAGAAATATTTTTCTTTCAAAAACCCATCAATCTGCTTCAGAAGACATGTGATCACTCCTGAACGTTTATAGTTTTACGTTGCAGTACTTGGTGATATATCCATTTACTGAGCTTCAAAATCATGGCCATTATCCACCATCATTACCAACATCGTGCTGCTCAATATTTTTGAAAACCATGAAATTTATTATTGTTATTATTATTATGGATGAATAGAAACTTGAAAAGAAAAGTAACAGACTTCAAACTTTAAAATGGTAGTATGTAACAGAGGACAGACACACACACACACACACACACATTAATATAATTAAATAGTATGATGCTTTCTGTTAATCACGTTCACATCTTGGCCCTACCTTGTGGTTCTGGTTGCGGATGCCCCCTGAGCTGTTCAGGAATATGACTTTGAGAGGCTGCAGTGACTGCGAGATGGCTGCTGTGACCTGGATCGGACTGAGCACAGAAGAGCGGCCAGCTGCGTCACGGCCCACCGGACAGACCAGAGGAATCACTCTGCAGTCCAGAGTCCACTGCAGAAGAGCCGAATCCACGACCACAGAGGGAGCACTGCTCATATGCGCAGACAGAGACCACACAGACACAGTCAGAGAGATAAGAGACGCCATTATCAGCCCATTATCACTGGGTTAAAGTGGCTGCTCAACCTGCTCTCGTCCTGAGCGAGCTGCTGCTGTAAGAGGGCCTCGGAGCTAAAGAAGGGCATCACATTGGCTGAGTTCTGCTGAAGTGCTTCTGTTAAAGCCTGACAGTGTTTCACCATCGTAGCCCTGGCGAGGGAGGATTCAGTCCCGGTTTTGCCGCTGTCCTCTTCCTCTATCTCAGGAGGCAGCCCCATCACCACCACAAGCTTCATATCCATCCGCTGCAGGAACGAGAGCCCAAAGGCCAGACTCTGAACCATCTCACGGCTATCAAACACTGAAGTGTCTACCTGCAGATGAAGCAAAAATCTGCATCAGACTCTACATAAAAAATAATGTCATTTTAATATAAATGAAAGTATAAGATATGCACATGTTAGAAATGCATTTTTGAAGTTGTAAATAAAGATTTATATTGGAGTGCTGTTTTATAAGAACACAATTTTTACTTCAAAACAGGCCCGGTTGCACAGACAGGGCTTAGCCTAAGCCAGGATTAGGCCATAGTTCAATTAGAACATTTAAGTAATTTTTATAAACATGCATTAGAAATAAGCATTACTGGTGTGTCAGCCTACTGACTACTCAGATTTACATTTTAGTCTAGGACTAGGCTTAATCTTAGAAACTAGGGGACATATGTGTTACTCACCTTTTTTCTGCATAAAACTTTTATTTTTATTTTAATATATAAAATGTCATGACCCCAAGAAATATTTAAAAAAAAATCATGACTACAATGTCTGCTATTAAGAGGTCAGATATCTGCAGTGTAGCCTACCTAATTAGTTAATTTTGCTTGACCAGTGATCCTGAAACAGAAAAAGGCTCAATTGTCTACAGAGTCAACAAACCAAAACAGATGACAGAAAGGATCTGTACACTCATGCACAATTCATGCAGCAGCCTGGATGAAGAGTCAGCACAGTCTTCACAAAAAAAAAAATCTAATTCAGCTTCTGATTAATCTTGGTTACAATGTACAAACATGCCACATATAAAACAATTTATATATTTATATTAATATTTATTACAAATGAATTAGTATTAATAAAAATAATATAAATATGCATTTATAGTATATAAAGTCCTAAATTTTAACATCTAGATGTGAAAGTTTTTATGCAAATGTATCAAATAATTATATATATATATATACAGTATATGTGTGTGTGTGTAAACATAATTGACATTATCAAAATGTAAAATAATACAATATATTGAAATAAAGACATGTAGGCTATTTAGTTATTTATCTAAACTTTGTTGGACTCTCAGGCTGATCATACACTGGGCAACTTTTCTTTTGAGCAATGGTGCTTGGGTACTTTCCTACTGAGAATGTAACGTTTTTTCTGTCTACTTTAGTGTCTTAGCAACGTTAATGTTGCCCGTCAAAAAAGTTGCCCTGTGTACCATCAGCCTCACTCTTTTCGCAGGACGCGCACCTCCAGAACCGCAAACGCTGGAAATGAACCGGCCCGCTGGAAGTGCGTTAACCAGTAGCGAGCCTCCCGTGGATCTCCTCCAATCTCGTTGAGAAAAGCCTTCACATCTCTGTAGATCAGAGCTCGGTTGGACCAGGGGTAGTTGGGGAGCTCCTGCTGGCTCCACGCCGAGTTTTTGCCCCCGTGTCCCGCGGCGCTGGATGCCCTCATGCGCTGGTTCACTGAGGCTAGTTTCCGCTGATGCTGAGCGCTCCTCTGCTGCCTCAGGGCTGGCGGTCTCGTCCAAAACTGGCCAGCCATGACCACGGCCCTGCAACCGGACGAACCGCTATTGACTTTGGCCATAAGAAGAGCCGCTGAGAGAGTGAGAGCGAAAAGCTGGCTACATCCGGGTGTTACGAGATTTTTGTTTTCTTAACTTTTCGGTTTGAGTGGGCGGAGCTTACATGAATCACACAAAAAGTTTAATTAGTTTACAAAAAGGCCGTATCAAATACAACCTCAGACCAAAATTGGATATATAGATTGGACATTGCTTTAACTAGGAATCGAGAAACTGTGATACTCGCATATTATGCAGTTATATATCTTTTCTTTTGTTTTCTTTTGTCTAAAGTCAATCCCTGAACAATTAAACCCTCTACTGCAAAACCACATCTGGTTTGAAGCTTATAAGTGTAAATATGTTATCTTGTGAACTATAAAGCTAAATGTAAATTATTCGATTATCTGAATTGACTATTTGTTCTAAGCAGCAAATATTGACAAATGTTCAACAACATTATTGGTTCACAACTTTGATCAGATATTGGAATATATCCATTCATACATGTCAGACAGAAAGGAGTAAAAAATAGTCTTATTTAGGCCGTGTGAATTCAACTTGAAAGCTGGTATTTCCCTGAAGAAAGAGATATGCCAGTCCCCAGTTTGGTAAGCTGATGCTGTCAGTGAGAGATCCATATGGTGCCAAACACTCACTGACCTGGATTTCTTCACTTTCTCCGTCCACACAAATCTGCTTAAACTCCAGAGGTTTAAAGCCCAGCCTGGTCTAACATGTCTTATTTTGTCCATATCTTGTTTTAATAGAGAGCAATGTAACAACCTGGAGGAGCCCCCCCCCCCCCCAAACGCAACAGCATTAAATCTATCATTAAATTAAGGTTTGAAAGTTCAATCAGGGTTCTGGAGGAGCCATGCGCATTAACTGATGTGTAATCCTTTGACAGCAGCTGCAGAGATTTGGGCTTTGAGGCTTTACAGTCAACCAGAAAGAAATGAATTTAACAGGCTGTTTTGAGCACATAAGGACAGATAGAGGTTTGTTTAAAGAAAGGCTATGGAAATATGTTGTTTTTATTGTACTAAAGAATATAATTATTGACATGCATTCATTTTCTATTGAAACTATAAAACATCAAAACCACTACTTAAGGGGAAAACATTTGTTATGTAAAAAAAGAAGAAAATATTAGAAGACAAAATCTGATCACAGGAAAGGAAAACTGCTCAAATAAAATAGTATAAAAAATAATATAATCATAAAAATCAAATCAAATATAAAATAATTATCATGCAATTTTATGCAAATGTTTTTCAATTGTTATTTTTAAAGAAGTCTCTTCTGCTCACGAAAGCTGCATTTATTTGATCAAAAATACAGTAAAAACAAAAAACTTCTGAGTAAAAAAAAAAAAATATATTTATCTGGGGTAATAAGGTAGTTTGTGTTTAACTGTTGCAAATCAGCAACACCTGCCTTTAAAGGGCTATTCCTGTGATGTAAAGCTCTAGTTTTAACATAATCACCCACATGATCCTTCAGAAATGAACATGATGATTTGATGTTTAAGAAATATTGTTTATCATCAGTGTTGAAAACTATTATTAAATAATAATTTCATCATTTTTTCATGACTCTTTGATGAAAAAAAGGTAAAGAACAGCATGTTTTTACTGTCATTTTTGATCAATTTGATGCATTCTTGCTGAATAAAAGAATATTTGCTGAATATTTTAATCTATTACACATCTAATTGGTTATCTAGAACAGATTCTAATCTTAATGCATCCTAGATTACAAAATTTTCTACCAGGTCTAAGTTACCAAATACGTTTGTTCAAAGTTTGCGAATTGCATCTTAAGAGTTTCAGTTTCTATCACTGCATTAACTCAATTCATCGTATCAGTCTAGCAGATTTGCCCTTTGTTGGGGAAAAAAACGGTCAAAGGAGGATGTTTTATCTGTTTTCATAGTCCAAAAGAGAAAATGTCTTAACCTCTTGCAAAATGGCCTTACTGCTCTTGCGGTTCCCCCTCATTCTGTTCCCAGTATTTTTGCTTCTTGCGTTTACGCTCCGCCACGACCAAGGCACCAAACACGGTCACAATCACAGTAGCGGTGATGACTAACACAGTGACGGTCTCAGCCACACACAGCTGGCTGTCCACCCAAGCCAAAGAAGCTCCGGCGAGCTGCCAAGGCTCCCGACAAGTTACGTTGCGATAGTCGTCCACGTGGAGGTGCCGCACGCTGAGCAGCTTGCTGAAGACACGGTGCAGGTCGCAGTCACAGTTCCAGGGGTTCCCGGCCAACTGCAGGTGCGTAGCCGCTGTGTGCAAGCTCAGGAACGTCTTGAAGTTCAGGTGCTTCAGATGATTCCCCTCCAAACCCAACAGAGACAGACTGTGCAATGGCGCTAGTGCGTTGACCTCGATCCCAGAGATGTTGTTGTTGCCCAGGAGCAGGACTTCCAGGGCGGGCATCATGGTGAGGGTTCCGTCTCGCAAGACACCCAGGAGGTTCCCTTGGAGGTAAAGGTGGCGCAGGCGGGACAGGCCACGGAATGCACCTGGCTCAAGAGATCGGATGCGATTGTGGCTGAGGTCCAGCTTCTCCAGGTTCTCCAGATGCTCAAGACCTGGAGCTTTCAACAGCACCAGTGCATTGTGGTCCAGACGCAGCTCGCGCAGGGAAGACAGGCTCTCTGAGAAGTTAGGAGGTATATGAGTGAGGTTATTACGGCTCATGTCTAGCTTCTCCAAGAAGGACAGAGAGAAGAAGGCCTGTGTGGGGAAAACAGACATTTGGGTAATGCTAATATTTTTAACTCATAATCCAAAACTAGATTTCACAGTGCAAATCCCAACTGATAAAACAAAGCTGTGTGGATTGAATAAATCTGATGTGTCCAGTTCTGTAGAGATCTAATTTCCTGCAGAGTTCATCGCCAACCCTCTCTTAAAGTTATAGTTCACTCTAAAATGAACTACTTTATTAAAAACATTTATTTAAAGTTTACTAATTCATTTAACAAAAAAGGATTTACTTTTGGACCATCCAAGATGTAGATGAGCTTGTCTCTTCAGGGGAACGGATTTTGAAAAGTTTAGCGTTCTATCACTCGCTCAGTAATGGATTCTTTGCAGTGAATGGGTGCCGTCAGAATGAGAGCCCAAACAACTGATAAAAACGTCAAAATAATCCACATGGCCCTAATTCATCATTCAAAATAGTCCATAATCCATTGTAATACATCTTCCAGTGCAATAGTCCATCCCTTGTCCTCTCAAAATCCACTAGAGCTGCTGTCTATACAGTATGTCCCACCTTATCCAAACAAGATTACATTTATTTTTTTCTTCAGAAGAAATCAATATTATAGATAGAGGATTAATATCTGGAGTTAAAACGGTGTGTGGACTATTACTTGATTACTTAATTACTTGTGGACTATATGTTTTTATCAGCTGTTGGACTCTCATTCTGATGGCACCCATTCACTGCAGAGGATCCACTGGTGAGCAAGTGATATAATGCTACATTTCTCAAAATCTGTTCCAAAAAAAAAACTAATTAAAACAAATCAAATTATTCAGCAAATATTAATATTTTAAATTGAGCTATCACTTTAATTGAAGCTGGTTCAGGTGCATTACAGATCTCCAGGACACAGGCTTGTGCACCCCTGGAATAAGTGATGTTACCTGTGTTTGAAGAGCCTGGATGCTGCTGTCTGAGAGCACTAGAATACGCAAAGACCAAAGGCCAGCAAAAGCTCGGTTCCGGATTTCCTTGAGCTTGTTTCCTCCCAGATCTAGCAGCCAGGTCCCGTGGGGAAGTCCATGCGGGACATCCTTCAATCCTCTGGCGTGGCAGTCCACCAGCTCTGAGTGTTCATAGCACCGGCAGAGGTGACTACACAACCTCGAGCTCCTCGACGGGGACAGAAAGAGTAAAAACAGCGTGATGGACAGCAACATGATGCGATGACAGCTTCAAGAGAGCTAACAGGAGCTCTGCAGAGCGCCAAATTGCTGTCCAGGACTCTGCATGCGGCGCTTTCTCTTGGAGAGGAACGAGATCCCTGTGATAAACGCTTACAGTTTCTATGAAATGTTTCCGTGTCGAGATGGCAAAACAAGCTTTTACAGATGAGCAGAATATTCGCAGTGCAGCTGAAATGATCAGAAGCATTTAATCGCCTTAAAACCATATGCGACTCAATTTCTTTCTTTTTTCCCCCACTCACACAACACAAATACAAGCGTGTAGAGGAGAACTTACTGTCTTTGCCAATGGAAAATTAAAACTGTACTACCACTAGCACATTTAATGAGTATATCCAGTCGTTGAAAGCTATTGTTTTATCCCTTTCTTCCACTAAATAGAAAGAAAAACGTGGTTCTCTTAGTCAATAAGAACAGTCTGATTTCTCAGTTATTCAGTCAGGCTCCACACCAGCATGCACAGAGAACTAGTGAAGAGAAGATTCGTTTCCGCGAATCGGTTCTTTCAAACATGTTTCAAAGAACCGGGAAATAAATAAATAAATGATTACGTCACAAGGTAACGTTATGTTTTCATACCGCCTAGGGGTAAAAAAAAAAAAATTAATTAAATAAATAAATAAATAAATGATTACGTCACAAGGTAATGTTATGTTTTCATACCGCCTAGAGGTAAAAAAAAAAAAAAAAAGAGAGACATCCACGCTCCAAAACAGTCCACAAAGTTGCATGTATTGTATCCTACATATTTAGCCTATTGTTATTATTGTGTCAGTTCAGTTCATCTCAAATAATTAATTTAGAACATTTAATTTACATTAAATTGTACAAAAATAATGATCAATCTGCTTTCGCTTTAAGCAAGCTATTTTTAAATTTACTAAAATTAGCCTTTCTGCATTTCCTTCGATAAAATGTCATGGAAACATTTCCAGAGCTTGTTATATAGCTTACTGTCATGTATATGATAAACAGTTTTTGTGACTCGGTTCAAGATTTATTAAAAAGATCCGACTCAAAATAACAATTCGTGCGCTCAGAAATGCAGCTGTCACATTTGGTCATAATCCAACACGCATTAGGCCTAAACCTCGACTATCCTGGTATTACCCCTGTATTCTTTTCCTTTTTTTTCTTCTGATGAAACTCCAGTGCGATTGCATTACGCGCTACAGTCTAAATATAGAAATATGTCGTCGTCAATACCACCTCGGCTCAAATCTCATCTAATACAGTTATTACATAATAAATTACTAGCGTATATCCCCGTCTCAAGTGTGCGATTTATGAACTGATTTCTCCGTTTTACCTTATTATAAAACTTACAAATCGTGCCGCCTATAGCAACTTAAAGGAACATCACACCCAAAACGAAAAATGTCACTATTTACAGTATTTATAGACGTGTAGATCTATATGTTATTAAAGACCAAACACATTTGAAATTTCTTTTTATACATAATGGCAACCTCGTTCATCACTGTATGTCCATAAAAAATAAAATCCCAATAAATCTCGACTGAGACTGACCGTGCCTCACATTTATATTTGTGTTTTACATAAGAATAAATAAATAAGCATAGGTAGGATTGTTACATCTGAGTGAACGTGCTATATCTCACTGCTAAAGTTACGCCTACGTGCTCAGGTTAACTGCAAACTAAAGTGACCCAACACCACGTCCTATAACCTGGTCAAGTGCAGAAACACGAGACGACGCGTGATTAAATAATGCATACGTTTGTACGTGAATAATGGAAAAACTTCAGCATCAATGATTCATTCCAGTCAAGGCTGTATATATTCAATCAAACTCATTAAACAATGGCAAGGGATCCCCTTTGATTCCCTGACAAAATGATTCACTAACTTTTCTCCACCCTCTAGGCATCCATGTTGACTAGGATATACCATTTTAATTAACACAGTGGTGGCCAAAATGATCAGAACACTAATATTTCACTAGCCAAACATGGTTTAAAGTCAGCTGTTTTTATCTTTTGGTGTATAGTGTCATTAGGAAATATAGTAGCTTTGCAGGTAGGTTTCTTGAAGCATCTTGGAGACGATGGCACAGTTCTTCTGGATTTAGGCCGTCTCAGTTTGTTCAGTTTCTTCATGTCATTCAAAAAAACCTTGATGATCAGATCAGATCTCTGTGTGGAGCACTGGCTGTTGTCAGACAAAAAAACTCACTGGATTATTATAACTAACGGCAAAATGAATGTTTGGAAATGTAAACTGATATTTCCTATTTACGCTACTTACACAATAACTGACTTAAAACCACTTTTAGTTGGTGAACATTTTGGGCACCACTGTATGGGTGTATTTGACCCTGAAACACAAAAGCAGTCTGAAGTTGCTGGGGTATTTTTGTAGCAGTAGCCAACAAAACATTGTATGGGTCAAAATTATAGATTTTTCTTTTATGCCAAAAATCATCTGGATATTAAGTAAACATCATCCATTTGATACATTTCCTTCTGTAAATATTATAAACGTAATTTTGTATCAATAATATGCATTGCTAAAATAATAGTAATAGCATTGCTACATCATTTTGTGCACCCTCACTTAGATATTCAAATAATAATAGTATTTTGGCCAAATATTGTGCAATCCTAACAAACCTTACATCAATGTAGAGCTTATTTAATCTGCTTTTCAATACACTCTGTAACAAACTGACCTTTTTAACTGGTTTTGTGGTCCCCACACAAACATACAGTATATAGCTATACTGTTTATCTCCTCATGAGCAAATATTGTAGAATATAAAGATTAACACCCGTACAAGTACGATTTTTCTCTTTTTTATTTCTTCATTACTATTTAAAAATAAAAAATAAAATACTGCGAAAAAAAACCTATAGGCGAACAGCAACCCCCGTTAACACAGCGATATAAACTGGTATGAACGCGGGTGCCCGTCACAGCTTGGCGCCACTGCTAGAGCCTCCACCAGGCTACAAGGTTCACGAGGCTGGGATGGGGAGGATTTCGGCTTTTAGCCAGTACTGCCATCCCCCCTGTCCCAGTCTCTTAACATGGCAAGATATCGCTTTTAACATTTCCTTTTCCCAAAAAGGTGATTACAAATATTCCTGTTCAGAAAAGAGATCAGTCCCGTCGCGAGAGATGAGCAAGATATGAGCCGTTTAACGTTGACACATACCAAAGCTGCAATATCAAAGAAATGCGAGTCTCTCATCGGTCACTGCATGTACCCTTCCAGTTTGGATGTGTTCGGAAACAATGACAATAATACAAACATTCCATCGTAGAAAGTGGTCCCACTATGGAAGAGGTACTCATGGCAAGGACCAAATATGGAAGAAAGTTACAACATAATATATTACACGTAAACTGAAAGGATGCTTACAGTACTCAAGAGTGTTACTCCTTCGTCTATCACTTAAAAAGTGACATTTTAAAGTAAAACAAGGGAGTTACGTATAATAAAAAAAATTGGAATATGAGATGTTGGGTAGATGCTAAGTGCAATTCAATTTCCCCTTACTCCACCTTCAGTTCAATCCAAAAATCAAGCGCTAAGGAAAACAACTGTATTTATCCAGCCTAAACAGCTTTATAACTTAGGAAAATAGTTTTTTGTTCTACCCTCACACACTTAGTGCCACATTTTGTAGTAGGAAGATTATGGATTAGACGAGAAAATGCGACTTCTTCTTTGTTGGCTATCAAAGTAAGATGAAATAAACAAGTGAGTTATTTGATGACAGGAGGAAAAAATCAAAAGAGATTTGTCGGGGTGGGGTTGGGAAGGGTTGAGTGATGTAGGAAAGGGTTTCAAATGTTTTCTACATGAAATGATTTTCTAAGACGGCGCTCTATTTTTGCCCTCTCTTTTGTCAGTGGAAGCAGATTCAGATGTGTAGGACCGTCATCCCTGCTCAAAACGCTGAGTATCAGCTATCTCAACCTTGGTCTGGCGATTGGTTAAAAAAAAAAAAAAAAAAAAAAAAAAAAAAAAAAAACTTCAGTAAAAATTAATTTAAAACAAACAACACTTCCTTTGTCAGCATAAATGTTCCCTCTCTCTCTCTGTGCCTGGGCTCATGATGATAAAGCAGAGTCTTTCTGTGTTTGTTGAGCTTGCTGTGAATGCTGCACTGATTTTTGGCTCTCCACATCTCGAAAATGTTTCTCCACCTGTGAACAGAGAGCACAAAGATTAGCACAGCAAAACACCTGACACAAAACAGACATTACATCAATTCATATAAATGGTAAATGTTTTGGCCATCTGTCATCTGCATGGAATTGGAATTAAAGCTTACGTGTTGTCTGTCTACAGTATATTACAAAATTCTCAGGTAAATAATACTGATATATATATTTTTTTTTACATTTTAAATTTAAAATCAAATTTCTCTGAAATTAAAGACTCCAGTAACAACCCCATCAGGTGTCTTTTCTGTGCCAATGTATTTCAAAAAGTAACTTTTTTTTTAAGCTAGTAGTCTTTTAATATCCACAAGCCAATAATTTACTGCTTGCCCAAGCAAACACAACCACTTTAATAGCATTCAAAAGGAAATAAAAGCATGTAATAAAAAGCTACCTATTTGACAAAATGAATATTTTTGTGCAGCTGAATGAATATTTCTGAAATGATATTATAGAAACGAAAACTACCTAGACGATCAAGATATTATAGGCTTAAAATCATGGGCTGAAGCTCACTAAAGACACTAATATTCTTTTATCTTCTCAAAAAAAAATAAATAAATATAGCTGCAAGCAGCAATTACCGGGGTTCGAGAATTTGAAGGGTTTTGAGGTTGTTTAGGGCAACCTGGATGC
>JAUCMS010000062.1:16654746-16671597 GCA_032357445.1 Enteromius radiatus | reverse complement strand
AATAATAAATAATAATAATAAAAATTCTTACAATTACAATAGGGTTTCAGCGCTACGCGCTCGAACCCCTAATAATTATATATATATATATATATATATATATAGTTCAGATGCAAAAAGCCTATAAAAGCCACCTTGGTCAAAAATGAGAATGATACTGTTCATCAGGTACTTTCTCTTCAAATGTGCTAAATGCCAGCCTCAAGCCACTGAGAAGTTCCAGTACTTACATAGTAGCCAGAAAGAAATGCTAATTCTAAAGAAAAACACTGGATGTACTTAGAGGCTTTTGCATCTGAACTCTTCATACACACACACACACACACACACATACACACATAAACAATTTAATTTAATTCTGTACGGTCAAAAATCATTCTAATATGCTGATTTGGTGCTCAAGCAACCTCTTTATTTATTTTACTACCGTTTAAAACAGCATCTTTATATTAAGTGATGCATTTCCACAAGCATTCTTTGATGGAATAGAACTAGTGTCAATCACCCTTGCTGAATTAAAAAAAAAAATACAAATCTTACAGACCTCACTAGTGTAAAACAGAGTTGAGACGACTCACTATTTTCCGCACGTGGCTTAAAGCGCTGCCCTCCTTGCCTTTACAGTTGTCCACTTGATATGGCGGACTGATGACCACATCATCCATCACTATTATGTTTTTCTCCTGCCATTTGCAGTCTTTGATGCTGAGGGTGAAGACAAAGAGGAAGAAAGTGAACCAATGATAAGAATATATTGTGTGAAAACAAGTGCCCCTATTATGGGTAATGAAAGGTTCATATATTGGTGTCCCGAATAACAGGCTGACATGCATGCAAGGTCAGAAAACACTTTCTTTGTCTTATAATATGAATTCATTTTTACGACTCCCAAACAATTCACTCAATTAATTTTTCCCTCCGGTGCGTGACGCTAATCTGCACTGATTGTTCCAAACGGTCTTATTTTTAATTCATCATGCTTGTAATGCTGGATAAAGCAGAATTAGTGAGAGAAGGTGCATTGTGTGCAGTGTTATTGGGGAAACCGCTATTTTTCCCGCTCCAAAAGCAGCACCAAGTGGTGAAGAATAATTTTGCCTTTTCATTCAGACCAGCATAAAGACCAACAAGTGGGAGGGAAATATGCTAATCTTTCATGTTGAGGTCAACATAAACCTGCTTAAGATTCCTTTTAAAACAACTCGTTTCAATGATTCAGAGTCCACTTTTTCTTTTGAGAGACAATAACTTTATACACGGTGTACTTTCAGGTGTAAAACTTTCCAGGATGTTTTCAGAGCTGTGTTACACACTGCATGAAAGGTCACTTATTTAAAACCCCATAATATAGGCACTTGAACCCAAAGATAAGCATTTCAGTACTCCCATCACTTACGTTTTATGAATGGTCTGGAACAGCTGTTGGCCCTCTACAGAGACTCCAGCACTAACTGCATAAGCTTGCGACAACTTGTCTTCCTTTTCCGCCCGTGCTCTATTTACAAGCTGCTCAGGGATGAAGAAATAGAAAGACGTTACAAATAACAAATAAACAACATGCACATGGAATAGGTCATCATTCGACCTTACCTTGTTAAAATTGAGAGGTGCTAAAGGGGGAGGAGTTTCAGCCCGGTCACTGATGATGTTCACATCCGACACGTAGGCCAAGTTCACGAGCACCACATCACTGAGATTGGGTTTACCGCTGGACGGGGCACATTCTGATGACACGAGTCAAGGCAGTTGTTTGGCAAATATGTATTTATTAAAATAAAGCATGAGAGATGGAAGCCACCTAGATAGGTATTATCATGGGATCAGTGTTGGATATTAGCTGTAAAACACACTCCACTCTAGTTTCATGTTTAGCATCTCATGTTAACAAACAGGATAAAATGACATCAGCGTCTGTCAGCAAGGAGATGAGTGTCATGGTGAAAGCTGATTACTAGCATGACAGAGTGCAAACAGATATGAGCCGCGTTCAACTGAGGAGAGAGTCCTGTGGTCACTCAAGCTGACTTTAAAGAGGTCACGAACTGCCTTTTTTTGTACTATTCATCTTATATGATTTATACACTAAGAATCAAAATATAGAAGTAATAAGCTATTTTCGGTGCTGTTTTTTTTTGCAGGGGTGCCATAGCCCTGCAGAGTTTAGATCAGGGGTTTAGATCAGAACCTGATCCAGCTAGTCAAGTCATTTAGGCTGGCTAGAAAACTTCATGGTATGTGAGATGGAGCAGGGTTGGAACAAAACTCTGCAGGGCTCTGGCTCTCCAGGAACTGAGCTTGACAGCCCTGGGCTAAGATTTGTGCATGCCTATGTCAGGGGTGGGGAACATTGATCCTGGAGTGCCATTCTCCTGTGGAGTTTAGCTGCAACCCTGTAAAACCACATCCTGAAGACCTTGATTAGCTGGTTCAGGTGTGTTTAATTAGGGTTGGAGCAAAACGCTACAGGTTCAACGTCATGGTTGGAGCATGCAGGAAGGTAGCCCTCCAGGAACAGGGTTGTTCACCCCCTGGCCTATATCCTTCAGATGCTGCTGCGATTTAGATTAAAAATACATAAATACTTGATGCATATCAAACAATCTGTAATAACAGTTAAGCACAATCTGTTTGTTAAGTGGTGACTTTAGAAGCGCTGTCTCTGGGTCTAAGCCTCCACTCGTTTCACTTGAGAATACTAGTTCAGCAGCTGTTTATGAGCACCGTTTAATCATATTAATAAACATTTCAGCTAAATGTTTTCAAACTTACGGTGTACACTACAGTCTCAATGCTCACAGCGTCCCAAACACAAACATTTTTTTATATTTAGGAAGCTTGGTCATGGTTTAAACATAAGCAACCCTGTTTCCAGTCCAAATTCTCAGAAGTAGCCTGGATATGACGGTTTTTCTGATGCATTATGTAAACAATTCTTAAAACTACAAACAGAAAGAAAAGTGAAGCAGCAAGAGCTGGTGATGACTGCAAAATCAACACTGCTTAGGCTTTACTTTTCAATGCAACACTACTACGCAACTACTTTTGTTTCATTGAGACTAACATTACAAGAAGAGATGACTTCATTAGATATTCAATGGCTTTGGGAATCCTGACAATCATAGCAATGCCATGGAGAGCTGTTTAAACTCAACTAAACTTGAATGCACAATTTATTTGTATAATTCACTAAACCAATGTATTTTGTAATTAATTAACCTGTGGCCAATGTTAAATGAGTTTCTTTTGGTGATTGTTAAGAGTCACTTGCTGAGCTAATCATTTGAAGAGGTCGGACAATAACATCACTGTCATGTTAAATTTTAGAAATTTCCTTAGGAGCTTCTCGACCAAAGTATTCTGGCATTCTGTGACAGTTATTTGAACATTTAACAGGAATTGACAGGTTAGCAAGCACACCACGGGGAACTCAATGTGACTGAACGACTGCAATGAGCAAAACAGGACATGATAACGTTACATAGGATACATTTTTCTTAAAGAGTGTACGTTATGTAAAAACACACTGAAATGCCTCATTAAGAACAGTTATTGGTCATCAGGATGCGCATTTTGTGTCAGGCAGAGACTGGGCTGTTAGCGTTCAGGCTAGCTGACGCCCCCTAAGCACGCATGCGCACATCACTGTACGACAGAGCAGCAATGCTGTATTTGACAGCCTGTCCACTCCCATTCACTTCCATTACGGCTCTGTAACTGCAGTTCAAAAGATACTGCAAATAAACGCTTTAAAGTAGCATGCATGTCTTCTAAATCGGCTTTTTATGACTTATGTATGTTTTTTTCTGTTTGAGATTACTGCTAATAATGACGGAGCCAAGCGAAGGCTTGAAAGTGTGTGTGTTTTTTTTTTTTTAAATAATTTTAGCAAACGAATCATTCTAGCTCACCTCTATGCACCAACTCGTTTTTCTTTCTCTGAAATCTCAGGATTCTTAGCAAAATAAGTAAAATTACAAACATTTTTTTTTTTCATTATACCGCATGTCTTTTAATATTTAAAGGGACAAAAAATGTAAAAATGTAAAGTATGACAGATGACGATCACCATTATAAAAATTACATTTAACTACGTTAAAATGATCATTATGTTTTAGGGTATTTTGTCGTACTTTCTTCACAATTTAATATCTATTATTTAAATTGCGAAGGTAATTATAAAAAAATGCACTTGTGACAAGCGAATGATTCAAAAGAGTCGACTCCCTGAGATGAATCAAAATCTCTACAACTAAAAAAACCGTCAATTTGACATCACCGCGGCTTTGCATCTATTTAATGCTCCACAAGCGCTACACAAGTGAGCAAAATCTACCAATAACTAGACGCTGTATTTAAATTCAGTACAGGAATTATCCTATTAACGCGCATATTAAACCCAGGTGTTCTACGTGAACACGAGGACCGAGTAGTACAATGATTATTAATACTATCAACTGAAACACTACAATACTAAAAACATCTCTCAATTCCATTTTGTGCGAGTACAAAAGAGTGCATGAATTACACGCTTTTAAAACGCCGTAACCAATCGGAGATTCAACCGGGCAGCACCTGACTCAGCACGCGCTAAACCCGGAAGCGAAGGGCGAGTGGACTGTCTTCGCCGTGCTGGAAATGTCTTTGGCTTTAGCCCAGACCAGGCCTCTTGCAATTGTGGATCCCGATGACTCAATGACAAGCCGAGATGACAAAAGGATACTCAAAGTCAGCATCTTGGAAGGGTAGTCAAAAGCGACGACCTCTCCTTGCAGGCACTGCTCCAGGCAGGTGATGCAGGAGACATGGCTCCCGACGCTGAAATACTCCCCTGGACCAGGAGCCGCCATCTTCTCCGCCAGGAAACGGGAGCCGTCGCCTCACGTAAACACGCGCAGCCGCGTCAGCACGGGTGGATGCGCGAGGAGGCGTTCCGCACGAATGAATGAAGTGACGCTGAGAACCAAGCCACGCCCACTTTACTATGGAGTAGTAGATCAGGAATATCTTACTACAGTGCACTACACGCCCTCATTCATGCACTTCTCACTTACTCATCTTCCTGGTTTATGCTCAAGGATGCTTGAAAACACAAGAGCGCCTGTTTTTACTTTGAGACCTAAATCAGGCCTTTTTGATAGTTTTTGTTGCTCCAGACACGCCAGTATGATGGACACACTTGCAAAGGACCCCCTTAAAGGCAGTATTAAGTATAAAAAAAATATTAATCACTGAAAAACTGAAATATTATTTTGTTACATTAAACTCTCTTTTTGTTTACCCACCATAAAAGTAGAAACGCCTTAATACACCTAAAGAGAAACGCTGACTGTAGAGTAACATGATTCTCCGTAATAGTCAAATAATGTAGTTTATAATAAAAATAAATACAATTATACATAAATCTTATTTTTTACACTGTAATTTCCCATAGACAATTTAAAACCTAAATAATAATAATAAAAAAACATTAGAATAAGTAAAATTAAATAAATAATGTATGGGCTATAAATGTACCTCACTCACAATATGCTAATTTTTGTTGTGTACATATTTTGTCTATTGCAAAAAAAAAAAAAAAAAAAAATAAAATGAACAAATAAACATTATATATATATATATATATATATATAAATCAATATGATTTTGTGTAGCAATATATGTTCCCATATACATTTTTTCCAAAAACTATGGAATTTTTTTTTACAATTATTATTAAAATATGAATTACTAAAATAATTTTATATAAATTCTAATAATAATATTTTATTAAAAATTAAAAGTGATTTAATTATTTAAAGAATCATTAAAATATTACAAGATTAATTACATGAAGCTGAATGAAATTACATCAGGATTATTGCTTAAAAAAAAAAACATCCGTGCATTATTATTATTATTTACCAATTTAAGATATGTAGAGCAAATACAGATAACACTGCAGAAAGATAGAGAGAAAAGGAAAAAAGTACTGTATACTGTATCACTATTGGCTCCAAGGATCCTCATTATAGGTTGAGCTGTGTTTACACAAATTGGGAAAAACAAACGACCAGCAGGATTCAAAGGGACAGCAATTTTTAATGATTAATAGTCACAGTAATAGATTGCTCAAATAGCGTGTATTGCACATGTGTACACATATATGCACCCTATATACACGTGTGTAGCAGTTAGTATACACACCTTTGTATTGTCGCAACATGAAAGCATCGAAAGAACACAATAAATCAGGGAATGTGCTTTGATAATTTCAGATAACTTCTGCATATCAATATGACCAGAAGATAGACAAGAAAGAGAGGAGAGTCGAGAGCGAGAGAGAGAAAAAAGACCTTAAAAATCCAAGGTTAAAAGATCTCACAAATTGAAACACCCAATCACAACGAGTGATGTAGCGAAACAGCAAAGAAATGAAGAGACAGTTAAGGAGACACAACCTCTCTTTCAAAAAAGTCAAAAAATATACAAGCACTCTTTGAACCTCGACGATCATAGGTCACTACATATACACAACATATGAATTATCAATAAATATACATATTTACCCAATAGCAAAATATGTGGCAGAGACAGTAAAGCTATCTTCCACGGCGAATGTCGATGTCTTTTACACATACAGAGGTTTCCCGGTGTCCATCATAAGGCCCTGTCCACGCCGCTGACGTGGTTTTCTTTGTCGTTGCAAAAGAGGACGCGTTGGAAAACGTCCATTAAGAAAAGCAAACCGTCCCCCTCGGCACCTCCTTTAAGAAAGCCAAGCGTCGTACTTTATTACATCTGAGCGATCATTTCCCCTCTCTATGTATTGCTCAACCCAACGCACCCGAAGAGAAGGTTTAGGTCTCAAAAAAAGGGACTTCTCCGGGTCCATCCAGAAAAGTATAAGAGAAACGGAAAAGAAACGGAGTAAAAGCGTTCACCACCAACTGCACGGTCAAGAAACTGTTTGACGCCATTTAAGGTGAAAATACAAAACTCTGCACAAATGGTTGGTGATCTACATCCAAACGTTACGAAACCTGATCACAGTAGTTCCTGATTCAGACAGCACATCCCATAGCCACATAGAAGAGGGAAAATCTCTTAAGTGTATATTACAGTATCTAAATACAGAGGCTAGTGCTAGCCCGGTTTTTCACAAAGTGTTTGTTTCCTGTTTCTCTTTAACCGCGAAAAGCAAGTCGATGCGCTTGACGGTAATAACAACAGACGCTTTGAGACTGATTGAAGGTGGTGTTAGTGTTGAAAAAACAGCACGTATAAATACTTTATCAGACGATGACGTAACAAACTGACGACTGTTGTAGTTGTGAAAAAAAAAAAACTGGCCGTTCGCTTTTAGCTATTGTAATATTTCTTTTAAAAAAAGTTATTGCCCAAAGGCTATGAGGCCGTCGAAGAGACGTGAAGTAATTTTTCATCGGTTTACAATGAGACAAACATCGATCCATAAGCAACGCAACGGTCGTTTCTGACTCTAAATAAATAAATCAAAAGTGAGCAGAGTCGAGAAACGCGCAGCGAAAATTTCTAACGTTTCAACATCATCAAGTTCATCGCGAATCGATGGACGTACAAAAAAAAAGAAAAACGCTGATGTTTGCTGAGATTAATTCACTCTGCTTTTAATGCCTCTTAATTTGCGTCGGAGAACCTGAAAGTAAAAAAAAAAACAAAAAAAACCCCCACGTGATTAGGTTCGGACCTACAGTGTAGTTATTAGTGCAAGATGCTCGAAGCCCGATTCAGTCTCGTAATAATAAAAAAAAAGTAACGTTAACGTTACTTGCCATTAGAAAGGTCGTCACCTCTCAGAACAGGTACTGTGACGCTGCTAAAGCAAGAGGGTGACGTAAATAAAGACGCAGCGGATTAAATTGAATTTGGCCCCCAAAAAGCTGTTGTGTCACACTGTGAAAATGTAATGAAGGATCGTTATTTCAGGGTCATAAACAAGCCGTTGCATTTCATCCACAAGTGCACAAGTGATTAACCAGCATACAGCTATCAGACGACTGTCAACAATTATGAACAATACTAATGAGTCTGGTGAAAAATAACCGTATCCATAGCATAAAAGCTATATCAAAAGATGAATGAAATCTAACCATTATTTTAGTGTTAGAAGAAAAAGTGGTAGTCACTCATTGCCTGAAAGAAATATTGTTAAATCCTGAAAAAGGACAATTCCAAATAAACCGCACAGTGACATAAATCAACATCATTGATAATATCTGTACCACGCTGTACATTCCTTATCAGAGAATACTTCAAATCAAATGACGAAATTAACACTGATACAGACGTTTTTCTTTTCTTTTACATTTTTGTACAAAAAAAGTCGTAATAAAAAAAAAAAAAAAAAAAAACTCACCGATAACACTCTCTCGCCAATGGAAATAAAACAAGTTTCAAATAAAAGAGCTTAAGGGAGCCAAACAAATAATTGTACAAAGGAAGGTGAGGCTAAACAGGTTGGTCACAACATCGTCAGTGTTTCCAAACAATCATGTCACGTGCTCGTCTACGGCACACGACTGATAAATAAAACAATCGCTGAATTTCTTTCATTCGTTCTTTTGTTAACAGTAAAACAATAATAACAATAAAAAAAAAAAGTATCAAAACGGTTTACCAAGAACAACACATACGCCCCCTAACAAACAAAAGAAATGGAAAGAAAGTGGGGCAGGAGGAGGATGATAATCATTTTGTGCTCTCCGTCGTTCATGGCTAAAATTCGTTTTCTCTGAAAAAATTAAGGCAATTTGAAAAAACAAACAAACCAATGAAAGTTAAGTCTGAGGAGTCTCGATTCGTTAAGTATTGGTGTTGTCAAATGTTTTCCTTAGTATAAAAGGCACCAAGTTCTTGGAAGAAAAAAAAAAAAAAAAAAAAAAAAGTATTTCTTGAGACATTACCATCCTTGTCCTCCACCGACGGTCGAGATGTGGACGCTTTGAAAATCCTCTCCTCGTATTTTACACCTTTGTCGTAAAACGGATGGCTTGCCGTTATTTACGTTTATGTGCGAGTATGTCATAGCAAAGCCGTAGGTTCCAAAAAAAGTACTGTTTTCTCTGAGAGAAAAGAAATGCTTCTGGGGGGAAAAAAGGCTAGCCAGCGTTCTTCCACGTTTGGATAAAAGTCTGTAGGCTCTGTATGTACAACCACAGCTGATAAGAAAATGTTCCATAGGGGATATAAAGTACTTATATTTTTTGTATATTCAAATGTGTATACGGTACACACAAACCTACATATATATGCTTATATATATATATGTATGTATATTCATATATATTATATACTTATAGTTCTCTTATGTTTGTGTGCTTTTCATAACAGGCTATTATACAGATGAACAAGTATACCAAAAAAATCGACACGGTACAGTGTAAACGGGTATACTTGTCTGCAAAAGGTGTTTTGACGCAGCACGTTCCTCTTTTGGGAAGCGTGTTGCTCATGAATGAGTGTATAAGTGTGTTTGTGCTGAAGTATTTTTGCTGCTTGTTGGCTTTTTTTGGAACTTTGTACATATACTTTGTACAGAAAACAAAGCTTTTCGCGGCCCTCTGAGCGACAACATCCCTGTGCTGTTGCATTGTTTTTCCCTTCCTCCTCTTCTTTAGATTTTTTTTTATAGTTTTTCGCATTTTCTTCTTTACCTCCTCAGTCCAATACGATGAGAAAATGAAATCGAAGGCCTCTCTCTGAAGAACACTCCATTGTTTGGCCGGTCCAGCTGCGTAACCCTCACTGGAGCGGTCCTGTAATTACTCATCATGCCTTGCCGTCCCCTTTCGGCAACAGTTTGCTATGCTTTAACCTCTGAAAAGCCAAAGTGGGTGGGCTGTGAACGTGTCAGTCAAGCACCTGGAAATGAGTGAAGGACCGAGGGAACCAATCAAAGAGCTGGGAGGAGGAACATGAGGCGTGACGTCAGGGTGACCAGTGCCAAGCACGCATGGACAAGAAGGTAGGAGCAGTGATGCACTGTAGTCGCTCTTCTACAACAAGGGCTCCTCCTCCATCGGCTCTTCTGCTGATCTGAGGAAGTAGCGATTGGTTAACGGTTACTGAAGGGTCACATGATGTATACATAACAGCAGGCAGTAGGCTGTGGAGTTGCAGTACCTGCTGGTTTCTGTGGAGGTCTTTTGCTGATCATTGTCCACAGTGAGAGAGGCCATGGCGGTTAAAGTGTCTGCCTCGTCCTTCTCCCGTCTCTGAGCGTCCATTAGAGAGTGACCCACTGTTGGAGCCAACCTCTGCAGAGACATCCAGTGTTTACCTGCAGACCACCAGAAGACAAATAATGATGAATATCGTTACGTCATTAATACCGCAACACCAGGGTTATTTTAGTTAACTAGAACTGAAATTAAAATCAAAACCATTCAATTGTGTGCTACCTGGAAAAAAAACAAAAAAACATAACTGAAATAAAGCATTAAAGTTTCTTTCAGCTAGCAGCCAAGGCAACATTGAAAAATTTAGTTTGAAAATTCCAATAAGTTTAAATTCTAAAAATGACAAGATCACATAACACAATTAGTAAAACTGTACATTTAAAATAAAAAAGGAAAATATAAATAACATCCCATGGCAGAAATATAGAAAAAGATGAATTATTATATAAGATCTTTAAAAATAATACATAATGTAAAATTCTATAGTTTTTCATGTTTTTTTTTTATGTCTATTAAAGATATTTCTGAATAAAACCATTACCACAATACTGATATTTAATACTCTTTCATATCAAGTTAAATAATGAATACATGAATGAAGGAATATAGAAATTAATACAATATGTAAAGAAAAAAAAAACACATTTCTCTCAAATATACACGTGATCCTGTAACACTAGCACTACAACTTCTACTTCTATTTTATCTACTTGTTTTCTTTTTAGTGATTAAAAACACCATCTTGACCCTCTAACACTTGCACTCTATTTCTACTCCACCTACTTTGACCATTCTTTATACTTTTTCTATTCCATCTACTCATTTTCACTTTACTGCACAGCACAGCATGCACTTTTATTGTGTGTGTATATATATATATATATAGTCATATTCTATTTTTGTTTATTTATTAATTAATTATTATTTTTTTATTTTATTTTATTGCTAGTTTATTTTTTGTGTTATATTTATTTACTGTACTTATTTTTCTATTTCTATTTTGTTTTTTATTTAAGGTTTTTCTTAAAGTGTTGTTTTACAAGTGTTGTCAATTTGTCGGGCAGTCGTGCAATAAATTTCACTTCATGTCGTACTGTGTGAATGTGACCAAAAAAAAAAATGTAATTTGAAATTTGAATTTCTTTTTTATTTATTATTAAACAAAAACTTGCTAAATGTACTGCATTAGACTAATCAAGACTAGTCACACCAAATCTCGCTATTAATTATTTACTTATTATTAACACATTGGCTGTTTATTAGTACGTATAAAGAACATGCCTAATTCTACCCATTACCTAAACTTAACAACTACTTTACTAACTATTAATAAGAAGCAAATTATCAGTTTACTGAGATTTATTAATAGAGAGAACTGGTCCTTAAAATAAAGTGTGACCTATTGCTGTTTTGTTGCTTAGCTTTGGATAAAAGAGTGTGAAGTAAATGTAAACAGTGCAATCTTTTTCACTTACTCTGAATCTCGATGACCCTCTCTAGAGAGGCTGTGGCTTTTGGACATGGTTTCTGTTGAAGCACTGTCAGTGGTAGATCCAACTGCAACACACAAAATATACAAAAATAAACAAATTTATGATCACTTCATAAATAGGAACATAAAAACTAATATAAAAAACAAAACATAATATTGACATTGCTGTTCTTTTTATGTTGAAAGTCCCAGAGACCTTAATTATGTATGTGTAAAAATAATATTGAATAATATTAAATAATAAATATTTGCCCTTTAAATAGTTCAAATATGTTCTTCTGAACTAATTAAATCCAATTAGGCACATATCATTGAAGCTTAAAACATTTGTTTTATCACCAAGACCACAAAATAAAACATAAGGGGTTAAAACAGAAGCACTGAGTTATGCAGCTCAAGTATAATAATATGATGTACTGTTGAGATGTGTGTGAATGAATGACAGGCACCTCATCTCCAAGCAATGCAGCCACGCAGGACTCGGATGCGTCACAGATGGCGGTGAGGTCGTGACCTCCTTCCAGCGCCAAAACCACACGGCCGCCAGCCAGCTTCATCAGCTGCTTAGTGAGATGGCCGAAACCTACACAGAGAGCCAGGAGCATGCTGGGTAATTCATGATCTATAAACAAACTCAGAAGCCTTCAGCAAACATTTATGCCCCCCAATTTTAACAGAATTATTCTATTGCTCTAGTTGTACTACCAGCATGACACCAATATTTACTGCTGACCCCAAAGCAATGACCTACTGAGGTAGTCCAAGTTCAAATAAATAAATGGACTGTTTGTGTATAATGCAACCCGTTTATGCAATCAAAGGGAAAACAGCATTTGTGACCTCTAGTACTGAAAACAGAGAAACAGTAAACTCACATTTGGCTGTGACATTATATCCACCCAGGGGGGACTGATGGCCCTCCACAGCGTCAAAACCAGCTGACACTAGCACTACATCCGGGGAGAACTCATTGGCTATGGGCATCACCACCGTTCTGCAAACACAAAGACAGCAAGACTCTGGTTTACAAATGATCTGCACATGAAACAACATCTGTATACAGGTCTACTCCAGAAACTCAATATATTCTTAAAGAGCAATCGCTTTGATTACCTGCCTCTAAAAAGCACTTACACTATATGTGTGTGTATAAATATACACAGTACACACCCATATATTATGCAAATAAAAACTATTTTTGGATGTGATTAATCATTTGACAGAATATATATATATATATATATATATACATATATATATGCATATGCTAAAATGTATATGCTATTCTAAAAAGAATATTAGATTAAAATAAATTATAATAAAATCCTCAAACTATTTCATGTGTTCTAAGAAACATATTAATGGTAAAATTGGGGCAATATTTTCTCAGATAGACAGGAAGTGCAGATCTCACCTGAAGGCGGTTAGATACTCCACATCACCCATAGGTGGCTCCACTCCACCTGTCCAGGCAATGTTAACATTGAAACCCTCTCCTGGACCTACACCCACCTAGAGAGGAGTCCACAAGATGGCCAGTTAGAAATAAAAGACCGTTTTGGTCATGTGACTACATGAGGTCACTATTCCCACAGTGAGTGAAATGTTGTTACCTCCTCAGGAGCTCCGCTGCCTGGGAAAAAGTTACCATCGTCATAACGGTGCAGTGAAATATACAACACATTGGGGTCATTATAGAAGGCCTGCTGGGTCCCGTTTCCATGGTGAATATCCTATGAAAAGGATTGGAAGATGTTTTTGTAACTTAAGTCTGGTTTTGTTCTTTGTTGCTTTATTAACAATAAAATTCATTTTCGGAGGAGATTTGTCTTCTCTAAATTCAGCTAAACTGAATAAGTACGATAAAACTGCTCGTCACATGTGGACTGTAACATACTAATCCCCTCCTAAAAACTCACCCAGTCTATGATCAGGATCTTGCCCACCCCGAGTTTCTGCTGCAGGAGTTTGGCAGTGATGGCCACTGAGTTGAAGAAACAGAAACCCCTGCCAAAGTACACACAGAGCAGTGGACGGTTATTCATGTGAACACGCATAAATGATTTATCCATCTAGATAACACAAAACTCACACCAAGACATACAGTAGAAGCCCACACATGAATCATTAAAATGCATTTTCTTGCTTTATGTGGAGTAAATATGATGAAGTAAACGACTTTGCATGATGAATTTAAATGTTTTTAATAATATATTGTACACAGACTCTCAGAGACTACTTACATGGCAGTTGATTCCTCCGCGTGATGACCAGGGGGACGGACCACAGCAAACCCGTTCTATCCATCAGACAAAAACAGACCAGGAGGTAGATGAGCATGACAGGAGAGCACTGAATATTTATGCCAGGACATCAATTAAACATGAAGCTGTGGTAAGAGAAATGAATATGAACCTTTAGTTCTCCAGCAGCAACTTTAAACGCCAGCTCAATGACGCAGCCCACCGCCATCCGGACCGCTCCTGACGAGTGCATCTCGTTCCACACCGTGTCACTGTCCACCTACAGGACATTACATCATTCCTTCATATAAGTATCCTAGTTTTTATTGCATGACGATTCATCAGTGCAAAACCCCAAGTAGTAGTAGCAGTAGTAATAAAAAATGTATTTATTAATATATTGTAAAAAATAAAAAATATATATTCTTGTTGTTGTTTTTATTTTAATATTATACTCTAATAACATTAATGAATATTATTTAGATGATTTTTATAAAATGTGTATATATATATATATATATATTTAATAATAATAATAATAATAATAATGATGATGATGATGATGATGATCATATAAAACTAATATATTTCAAAACATCACTATTATTGAAAGGTTTTGTTTTAATTTAATATTATACTTTAATAATAGTAATGCATATTACAATCTAACAACAATACAATAAACAATAACTTCATTATTTTTACTAATTAATTTAAATAAAAAAATGTTTGATAGTATTACTGTTATGGTGTGCCGGGGAATGGAGAACGCAGGAGTTGTAGATTTTAAACAATAATAGTCTTTTAATGATTAACAGAAATGTTGGAGAGTAACATAATATCTAACATAAAGAAAACATTAAGTATAACATTCAACATCTAACATGAATTGACCCACAACGAAAAACACAGACCTTAAATCTAAAATCAAACACAAGGAGAACTCAAAACACCTGTAAGACACTACTGGGAGATAATGAACTAATAATCACATTACCAACAGGAAATACCAAAAAAGGACATACACGTGGAAATCAAAACGAAACCAAAACATGAAGACATGAAAAACTAAACTAAACGGACAGGCTACGTAACAAACTACTACTAATAATTATTTTATGTTATTGTATACTTTAATAACAACATCAGCAACAATACTAATGATAAAAATAATTTTGATGTTTTATTATAATCTAAGTATTTATAATAATACTTATATTATTCATAATAATGTTCATAGTAAATGTCTAATAATGTTATATTATATTATATTAAAAGATAAAACGTGTAGATACTACTACTAATAACTAAGGACCAAATGTAAGTAAGGTTGCACAGTCAAAGCAAAACTAAAAATCCAATGGCCTACTTTGAACAATCCAAATAAATCCTAACTGACAAATTCCTGCCTACATTATTTGCCAGAATATTCTGTTTTTGTTTTTGATAAATACTTCCTGTTATTTACAGTTACATACATTGTGGATGGCATTTCACTCTGTATTAAAGAAGTGTGATGACTAAACAGATGAATGGACAAAACGTACCCCAATGCCTCCACAGGGTAGGACAGCATACATTTTCTGACTTATTGGACCTAGAGAAAAAGAAAAAAAGAAAAAAAAAGGCAAATCAGAAGCTGATCTGAAGGAGTGTTATGTTTAGGCGCACATCTGTTGTTCACACATTATCTATTCAGTTAATGGAATAATTGGCTATGCTAATTCAGTCTCGAGGATGCTCATTGGATGACGCTGACGCAACCATCATCTGTCTCGCTGCTCTACAAAGAGCACTCAAGGTCAAAACAGCCTGCACTTCTTCAAAGTGTGTCTCACATAAAAGTGGAGGTGGTGGAGTGATGGCAACTCTGTCCGCAGCTGAACCTTCTCACCCTCACACACACACTTCGCTGGTGACTCAGAAGCGGGGGTGGGCAAATGTCTAGAACCTAAAAAAAGCCTAGGCGTCTGTCAAAGGAGATTTGCTTAAGCAAGCCATTAGATTGGAAGAAAGCAAGGGAAGCTTTTTGTGGATGGTGTACTGGGTGGAGAATCCTGTTTTGGTGTCCTAAAATCAAGACAGCAGGAACTACTTCCACCTCAACAGAGAGCTTCCAAAACACACCTAAAAGTTTCTTGCTGTCCAGCTTCTGTCGGTTCAGTGGACTGGTGCCGTAGAGCAGCGTGTGATACTCAGAATGAACAGTTTGGATTTCATCTAGCGTGGCCTTCCTTCCCCTGATCCTCTGCACACAAACAAACAAACACACAAGCACATTGAGTTCCCACTCTTAAATTCATTTACATGACTCTTCTATAATACACATTACAGACATTTGCGATTAAAGCTTTTTTTAAATTATTATTTTGGTTGAGAGTCATAAATTATAAATAAATGCCATTTAAAATCTGGTATTTTCCGTTTTCGTTGACTGAACTCTAAATTAAATTCTGTAGCTGTGAAATCTTACCACTAAATGATTGGTTAAATGATTTTATATTATAAAACTAAAATATTTAACAATTGGGTACAGTATCATTCAAGACTTTTAAAGGTTTTAAAATAATTATCTTATGCTCCGGATTTATTTAAACTATATTTAAAAGTATTATTAGAACTTTAAATATTTACTATTTTAATATATTTTAAAATGTTATTTATTCTTGTGATACAAAGCTGAATTGTACTCCAATCTTCAGTGTCACACGATCCTCCAGAAATCATTCTAAATTGCTTATATTGTGCTCAAAAAAAACTTTCTTATCAATGTTGAAAACACTTGTGCTACTTAATGTTTTTTGTGGAAACCATTTTTTCAGGCATTTGTTGATAGATAGAGTTTAAAGGTGCCATAGAATACATTGAGAGAATATTTTAAATTGTTGTCTGATATGTACATAGAAGGTATGTAGCTTAG
>JAUCMS010000062.1:16612460-16642527 GCA_032357445.1 Enteromius radiatus | reverse complement strand
GAAAAACTTTTATTTTGGTTGCGATTAATCGCGATTAATCATTGCCCAGCACTAATATATATATATATATATATATATATATATATATAAATATACACAGTACCGAGCAATATGTAAAGAAAAAACGTTTTAATCATTTGATAGCATTGTCATAAAATGACAAAAAATAAATACAATTTTAAAATGAAAACTGATTGATTATTAATAAAATCTATAGCAGTCTCTCAATGGTATTAAAGGAGCAATGCTCTGAATTGTGTGTTTGTGTGTAGGTCCACTGTTCCGATGACTCATTATGACTCACACCTGCAGACTCCTCACTTCATACCTACACACACACACACACACACACCCTTGCATCTTCTGTGACACCTCTGCAGTGTTGAACAGCTCAAACTTCTCCACACAAAACCGCTGGTGACTCCACAACAGAACAGCGTCATTCATGCAAACACTCATGCACAGGCTTATTCAATCCACTGATGATTTATAATGAAGTGCCAATGTCACTTAGCTATTACTCATTAAAACAAATTATTAAGATAACAAAAATATCCGCATTTGCATTTTCCCAGAGGAAACACAAGTGCTTGCAAAACAGTAAAAGGATAGTGTTTACTGGTCAAATGATCCAAAAAAGATAAGGGAGATAATGCCACCCAGCTGACCTCACAGTAAAGCAACAGTGTATTTTATACAAATAAGAATCCTACTCACCGGTTTTACGGAGAGGGAAGTCATCCTTGCCCTCGTAGGACCCTAACAGTGGGGGGAGCTTGTAGGTGGGCGGCGTGCCCGGTGTGTTGCTCTGTGGAGGGGAGCTCTGCTCCAGGGACGCGTGGTGTGCCCCCCTAAAAACAAAAACACAGTCCATTACAAAGACTCATCAATCACAATTCAAACGAGAGCCATAAACATGATGAAGCATCAGTGTGATCATGGAATTAATTATGGATCATACTGCAGGGAAATTATGCACATTGAACCTGTCTCTGATTAACTAAATTAAAAATAGTTGAGAGGGTGCAGCTTGTATTGGGTTTACCAGCCCAGAATAAGACTAGCAAGGTTGCTCTCACCAGCACTTCTGGGGGAAGGAATGGTTGAGTCCACCGGGGCCCGGTTCTTTTTTGCTCAACAGAAACTCCTGCAGCTTCAGTTTGACCTCAGTACTAGCGATAGCACCTGAGAACAGGACATCATAAACATACGTATCTGTGTGTATATTTATTACAACTGAGAATTTACAATTGTACTTATTCGTTTGAATTTTAAAAACAGTAATATTTTGAAATAATGTTACAATTTAAAACAGGATTTTCTGCAGCCGTTACACGAAAACATTATCAATGTTGAAGAGGTTTTCTGTGTTGCTTAATATTTTTGTGTAAATTGTGATAAATAGGGTATGATTAAAAAATTCAAAGAAACGGCAATTATTTGATGAAGAAATATTTTGTAACAGTAAAAATAAAAATAAATAAAAACATAAATAAAATGACAGATCCCAAACTTTTGAACTTTCCAATAACAAAAACAAATAATAAAAATGTGTTATTTTAATTATTACTAACTAAACAATACACATCTATAATATATATATATATATATATACAAACACATATTTTTTTATTATAGTGAAATTACCATTATAGCTTACATTAATCTTCCAGATTGTTAGCTTAAATGAATAGTTCGCCCAATAATTCTGTCATCATTTAATCACCCTGTAATACTGAAGATATTTTGAAACCAGGCTGTTGTTCGTCACCATTGACATCCACAGTACGAAAACATCTTAAATATCTTCCTTTGTGTTCGGCAGAACAAAGAAATTTATACAGGTTTGGAACCATTTGAGGGTGAGTAAATAATGACAGAATTTTCATTTTTGGGTGAACTATTCCTTTAAGAACATAAAACTCCACTGATATTAATAACGAGTCATGTGAGTGCTGTACATAATAGCTGCTTATGTGTGGACTTCTGAGGTTACTATAGGATATTACGTAGGCAGTAGGCAGCTTACTAGGTTTTGGAAACGATCCAGTATGTTAATTTTGTGGTGCAATAATGCCTAGTACTGCATTGTGTCATTTCTAAGTGTAAACAACCAAAGATGAGAAATAATGGAGCAATTTGTGCCTACTGTGCCTAAAGTAATCCAAGGGATATCCATGACAGTGTGTAATTATAGCAGCAAACAACAATAAATGTTAGCTAAGTACTGCTCAGCAAGGTGTTTATTCATTGAACTAAAAGGTGAATGGCACATTTAAGCTATTTGCATTTAGGAAATCAGCATCAGAACAAGCAAAAGGAAATGATGAGTGGTGACCATGCCGTGAAAAAAAAACAAACAAACTGTAAATTTACTGTAGAGCATTTAATGGATAGATTAATAGAGATACGTACTCTCTTTACCCTTCTCTTTGTTCCGCAGCATGATGAGCTGTTGCTCCAGTCTCTGCTTCTCCATCTCTTCGTGACGCTGCTGTTCCAACTTCCTCTTCTGCTCCAGCTCCTGCTGGCGCTTGGCGGCAAGGATCTCCTGCTGTTGCTGTTTAGGAAGAGTTCAGAGGTCAAGTACCACAGTCCAAGGAGATGAAGTGAGCAAAGAGAACTGAGAGGGTCGTACCTTCAGATGTTCCTGTAGCTGCACTTCATGCTGGCGTGTCAAAACCTCGTGCTGCTTCTGGAACTCGGCGAACAGCAGCTGTTTCTGCAGCTCTTGCTGTTGTTTGAGCAAGAGCAGCTCGTGCTGTAGCTGTTTTTCCCTCAGCGACGGGTCCACGGTGCTTAGCACGCTCAGACGCGGGTCCGTACGCAGATCCACCGGCCCTCCACTGCCTCCGCCCTGATCTCCTCCACCACCCACCGGGCTCTGCATCCCAGAGGGAAGCAAGGTCTTCACATCCACTGCTGGAGAGACCGAGACAGTCATGACAATAATGAAAATAAAAGTTTGGTTTAACTTGAAGAAACTCTATGTAAATATATTATTTAAATTTAATGATAGTAATAATCTAATAATTTTTATTAAGTAGTATTTAATAGGGAATTATTTATCAGAATGTATGTACCAGGGAAAAAAGAAAATGCACAGTATTTCTGGAAATGAATAAATAAATAAACTAAAAAGAAACTTATTTAAAAAAAAAAAAGAAAGAATAATAATTAACTACAGTTGCTTTTAGTTATTAAAATGTAATTAAGTCATTGAAGGAAAACAAAATTTGTTTTAATGGAGTCTTAAAAATATTATTTTCGGCTAATACATTTTAATTTAAACATTAAAACAAAAATTAAAAATGTAAAAAAAATAAATAAATAACAAATATGGAATTTGGGAAAAAATAAAGCAGAATTCATACATGCTAGCATAGCAGGCTAAAAAGTTAATGGTATGCTAAAACAGAAGGTTAATTATTTTTCAGAAGGCCAAATAAAAGACTAATGGTTACTAAGATGCTAATCTAACAGGCTTATATGAGAGCAGTGTACACTGTACAGTAGTGGAAGAAAAAAAAAAAGTGTTGTAATTTAACAATGAACATCTCTCTATATACATATGTTACAATTATATCATCTAGGTTTTAAAGGATAAACTGGACTGCTTCAGAACTTAATTTAGCACTAGAATGAAATAAATCTGTACAATTTAACATTAAAGACTTTCGGGTCAGAAATACTCTCTTGTCATTACTTATTAATACTTAAACACATTAATGGCTTTATTTTCTCAATTAAATGCTATTCCTAAGATTGCCTAAATGTATCAAGGCTTCCACAAAACTAACTCGTTTCAACACTGATAATACTGAGAAATGTTTCTTAAGCAGCAAATCAGCATATTACAATGATTTCTGAAGGATCAAGTGACACTTAAGACCGAAACGAACCCAAACATCTGCCGGTCTGTATTTATGTATATACATAGACTTGTTGCACTTTTATTCTGTAGGGGGTCACCTCTGCATGAGTTCAAACTTGTTTCCTCAACCTTTCTGCTAGTACTACTTAAAATAGCATGATGACACATAAATTTACAATCAGTTTAGAGCACACAGTTACATAAGGAAAGGCCATGTGTGCATTTGCAATCGTACTATATAGTTCATGTACGTTGCATCTGCAAATGCTGGGCTGACAGACAAATGTCAGCCCAGCATTCGTAACCAAGTGTGTGGGCTCAAATGTCGACAGGCTAGTGGAAGCTGCCGTCTTTTGTATCACGAGCCAGCTAGGAATTCATCCAACTGAGCAAAACCAGCTGAAACTGAAAAATACCAAAGCTGGTGTAAAACCAGTGTAAAAGGGCATCAGTAATGAGAAAAAGTATCAGCCAAGGTCAGCCTTATAGTAGTACACTGTACTGGTGAAGAGAGCATGCTGTTATAAACTAGTGGGGAGGCCAAGGTGATGTCCTGAGGCTCGTTCTAAAAAGCAGTCCAACCAATCACTTGTTCTCCATCTCCGATATTTCCAATAGCACCACCACCAATTGTTAATGGTACTAAAAAGGCCCTACAAACCCATCATTCCTGCTTTTGTTGGGGTTACTACTATTTTTTCCCTCCTCAAATAGTCTTTTTAGTTTCACTGCATTTAAGGTGGCATTAATGAGTTGTCATGGGGATAGCGATGTGTTTTCTGCCTCTTGTGCAAGTTAGTTTTAGCTCTCTCCAAAGGCATTCAGACAGGAAAACAGAGCGCTCCCATTAAAGACGACCAGGTCAGCTTCCGAACCTTAGTGCGAATCAAAGAAGTGCACCTCAAAAGGTGCTGGCGAACAAAAAGAGCGTGCTTCTTACTCCAAGACCAGTTTTGAAGATTTTCTTGGCCCTTTGTGGGTTTGCATTGAGTACAGAATGCTTATGGGCTGCAGCTCAAAAACTTTAGTACACATTAAAGTTACCTCAACAACATCAAGTAATTTGAGGAATTTATCTATATATACTGATAAATAAATAAAGTGAAATTATGTCTTTTTTTCAAATATGTTTGGCTTGAGTTGCATGATGTGTTTTGGACTTTGATGACATTGCAAAAAAATATTTAGTCAGTTATTTCAAAATATTATATAGGATTGTTTTATGATAAATATGTAAGCTAACCAATTGTAAATAATGATTTTGAACAAATAACATATGATTTTGCATTAAAACAATACTGTTGTATATTTTTATCATTAGGGTTACTGGAATGCCCTAGCCTTTAAATAAAAGCACTGATGAAGAAGTCAACCCAAAACATTTTGCACTTTCATGGCATTTTTTCTATGAAATAAATCTATATGAACTTTTGCCTATATTTTTGTGGACAGATCCTTGTTTCAAATACTGAGTAGTACATTTGTTTTCCTCAGAAAGTTAAACAGCATTTAAAACACATTGTCACGGTCACTTTTCCCTAATTTAAATGTACCTTGAATAAAAGTCGTAATAATTAAAAATAATAATAATAAAGATAAAACCTAATTTCAAAAACACAATCTCAAATCCATGTCAAAAGTGCCTGAAGAACAACGCATGGATTGAAAAATGTATACCTTTAATGCAACACTAAGTCAGTTTGGATAAAAGTGCCTGCTAAATTCAGAAATGCATTGTGACAGCCCTAGTGTAATTCATTACTATTAATGAGTAGATGAAAAATAATCAATTTAGGCCAATACTTTACAAAAAGCATGCCCTTTTCACACTATAAAAACAACATTACCTGGCCATCACTGGCATCATTTGTTTCCCCTTTCAAATGATTTGAGATAACAGTGAAGTGCTTGAAATTCTTGAATTTGTGTACAAATGTTAATTAAGAACATGTTTCTGTACAAAGCTATACTTCGTCTCTTCAAATGCCGAAGAGTCCTCAGGGTGTCCTTGAGTCTGCAGGGACCTCAAGTGTAGGTAGGACAGCACTACGCGGGGGCCCCTCACCGCTGAGAACACATTAACCCACATGTCACTCAGCCTGTACCGTCGCCTGGCTCGCCCTCTCAGTATCAGCTAAAGTTTACCAACATGCTAATGATCCGGTTTCTTTGCTGGATGCCTGGCGGAAGCATTCGGCTTACGTGAAAATCAGATTACTCCCCCTTTATCAGTCGGGGCTAAATATAGCTTTCCTCGCACCCTCGGGCTGATTGACTGTGTCAAGCCTTTGACGTCAGAGCTTGGCCAGTCGAGGTCGCCAGGGCTACCGCTCCTGTTACTGACCAGATGAGCTTAGCATACATTTCCCTAGACGACTTCCAGGAGAAGAACAGGGTTCTTCCTATATATAAAGTTCAGCTGTGTCTGCAACAAATGACTCTTTAGCTAACAAAGCTAAAACATAAGATTATGGGTGAATTTTATGTAAAAAAAAATATATATTTATATATATATATATATATATATATATATATAAAGATGATTTTAAAGATTATGAAACAATACTAAGGAAAGAAGGGTTTCAGGGGCTGCATGCAAAAACAAACAAGTTGCATGAACACTGCAGTCTGATTCTCAATGCAAGACTAGATGACTAAATGATCCTGTTACTACTAGTTGACAACAAACTAAAATACCAATCAAGCTTGTTTATAGGCAGTTATAATAAGGATTATGAGGGAAATACCAGTAAAACTTTATACAGACTTAAAAAGGGCAACATCATGAATGAAACAAACTCAACAACAGGTGTTATATCAACATCTTAATCAAAACCCCTAAAATAACACAGTTGCTGTCAGGTTTCTTGCAATTTTGTATGAGAATCACGTTCAAACCCAGACGCCCAACAACAGCTCCCTGACATGTGATGACTTTGGTTAGCTTACTTTTATTTGAAGAATTCGTTTTATATTAGGCTATTAAGTTTGTACTGATTTCAGAATGGGATTTGACTGTTTCAATCACAGATTAAAGGAAGAGATCAGCCAAAATGTAAATGTTGTTATTATTTATTCACCCTCATGTCCTTCCAAACCTGGAAGATCTTCAGAACACAAATGACAAAAAACACAAACTGAACACAGAAAAGATATTTCTGATCAAATCCGAAAGCCTTCTGACCTTGGAGAGACAGCAATGCAACTACCAAGAAAGGTTAAGGACATTATTAAAATAGCCATCTGACGTAAGTGCTTCAACTGCAATTTTACGAAGCTACGAGAATACTTTTTGTGTGCAAAGAAAATCAAAATAACCACTTTCTGTTCCGAAGATACAACAAAAGGTCTTAAGGGTGATATATTAATAAAAGAGCTTCAGTTTTAGGTCAATGTATTTTTAACTATTTTTTAAGTCACTTATTTTTTCAAGGGCGTTTGTTAAGACTAGTCTAATTCCAAGTTTTACATTTAAAGAAATTATAAAATTATTTATGGAGCACTTCCATCTTTATTTATTTTTTTAAATAAATTGTTCAAAAAGTAAAAGTAAGTCACGAGTAAGCAATCTGAATCAGTCTAACAAATTCTTCATGATCTCCTTGTCGCAAAACGTACATTTCTTTCACATCTGTCCATACGCCATTTGGTAAAAACAACAAAAAAATGATCTGAAATAAATATTTAACGAATATAGAGGAAGTAGAAGAGTTCTAGAGCGTATAGAAAGCAATTGATGGTTTTAAAATGCCAGGTAAATAAACAAAGCATTTCTGTGAATGAACATACAGTACAACTGTACCTACGACTGCGAAACATTCTTACTCCTTAGCTCTATTAATACTCAAACTTGGTTACAGCTATTAAATGTTTTGTTAACATGTTTGTTCACAGTCTAGCGTGTACACAGCAGCAGCACCACAGATCAGTAATCAGTCCAAACACAACATCCATGTGACAGACTCCCACATCCCTACGGAAAACTCCTTTGAGGTGATAATTAGCAAGCACAGGGACTATTAAAGACAACCTTCCTATCAACTCCTTCCTGTCCAACAAAAGAAAACGGCAATTCCGTCACAGCTAATGTCTATCCTTTTTCAAACTTCTCGTCCATTTTAAATATCACCCGCCTCCAAATTGGTAGTTACTCATCAAGGACCTGTTTTTAAGTTGAAAGGAGGAGATGAAAAACGCATGAAGGACAAAAACAGAAAAAGGGGAGGTACTCTGGGATTGGAGCCTTCGAGGAAGTCCTCGGTGTGGAGGTTGGGCAGACTGAGGGGGTTTCCAGGCAATTTCCCTTGGAGAGCTCTCACCAAAGTGGAGACTCGACTGATTACTAGCGCCCACACGCACTGCACATACACAAACTTGCAGAGCAATATAAACAGAATCAAGCTTTCGTGATGTGTACTGTAAAAGATCGTATAATCAGTGCTGTTTTCTGCTCAAAATATGTAAACATTCTTAAAATAAGATGCAAGACTATTCAAGTCTGCAAAAATATGCAAATGAGAAAAAAATTATTTATATTTAAATTTGAAATATTAAACGTTTGCTTCTCAAGCAACAATTTTATAAGGATGTTTAGCTACTTTCAATGCAAAATAACATACTAGGGATGAATGAAATAAAATTACAATTCACCAATAAGCAGCAAATGAATCATTAAAATACATAATATTACAATTATATACTTTTTTGTTTAAATAGAAAATACTAAATCAATTATTTACAAGAAAAAGAAAATTATGCATCACAATACTGTAGACGACATTTGGAGCAAAAAAGTTAATAAATTTGTCCTAAGACAAGAATGCATTTAGGTTTTAGGACAACTTTGATTAAAAGGTTTTGATCCACTTCAATTGTTGACTACTGTATAATAATGTACAGTATGAAAAATGAATATAGAGATTAGCTAAATATTTTATTTTAATTATATTATTAATGATTTTGAGATTACATTTGAGTGTTAGATGACAGAGAAATAATCAAAATGTAAAATGAGCATACCCAATTAAATACTAAATGAATAAAGAGCCCATCTGATAACATTTTTTTTTTATGATTTCTCCACACATACAAAAACACATCTTTCCATGTTGTTTTACGGTTTGTCTGGTTTTTTTCCAGGTGATGCATAAATGAGGACAATGGTGATCGTGTCCCAAGAGAAAAGCATGAAAAAAAGCAAAAAAACATTCCTGCAGAGGCACTTACCATGTATTAAAAACGAGGTAAGAGCATTGTAACCTGACAGGATGAAAATAGAAGAGAGAGAGAGGTACCTCCTCATTAAAAATAAAAGAAAGTGTTGCATAAGCTATGGGTGAGGTTTGGTGAGCGAGACAAGGCGGCAGGAGTGAGAGACGACAGACTGAGTAAAACTGGGTGATGTTTTTTGAATAAAAAGCCAAGCAGGACTAATCAATGGAGTGTCTGGAAGAGGGCCAGAGAATGCTTGAGTAGCCAGATTTACCTCTCATCAGATTATATCGTACTCCCTGGATTACGCTAATCGCCTGCTGGAAGGACTAGAAATAGCTTCCTCTCACTCCATGTCACTGGCATTAAGAGCAAGGTGCCAGTGTGTGTGTACTGTATACGTGTGTGTTTATCTACACTTGATCTCCTTATGCAGCAGTTAGCTGAAGTTTGTTTATAAGCAGTTGGGCAGTTGTTAATCACAATTCCCAGCTCAATTTGAATTTGACAGTAAGACTAGAGCACACAGTAATGACTGGAATCAGTCTAGATGCACAGTTGAATTCAGGAACATGTCAAAAGCAAATTGTTTCCGTTATAATCAATCAGCAAGTCTATTGCATACTGCAAAAGAAAAAATAACCGTATTTAACATCTCATGAGGAGTTTTATTATGGTTACTCTTCTTAAATCTCGATGATGTACGTGGCCGACAAATGTGACCTAATAATAATTATTATTATTTATTTACTAAATAATAAAACTTTTATTTTATATTATTTAATTCATATTATTATTTATCTATCTATCTATCTGATCTATGTATTTTATTTAGCTGAAATCCCCTGCCACAGTTCCAGACACCAACAAATAAATTATTATTAGCCGTATCAGTATTAGTAATACAATGACAAAATCTCTAAAAATAAAACAAAAATTACAAAAATAATATTAATTGATTCTTTACTTGTTGGGTATTTTTCATGTGCTTTTAATTGTAGTTCTTCTATACAGGTGAAAAATTTTGTCCATTTTCATTCAATGGTTTGAGACGCTTCCACAATCACAGCAGACAAGCATCTGGAGAGACCCAAACGTGCAATAGTCAGCTTATGGGAAGTTGTTTATCACACTAAGGAATTCTCTTTAACATTTCAGTCAACACAAAGAAATCCAAAGACGAAATCATGCTGCCTTTTCCCTCGTCTTTTGCAAGCTATGTATTGAAATAGCTGCCCCATTTCCACCGTAGCAGGGGGTCTTTCCTGGCTTCAAACTCCTTCCCCCCTGTCTTCCTCGCTTTCCTCTACACCTTCGCCTCCTCCTCATCCTCCCCGGCCCCCGTCCTCCCCTTCACTCCCAGAAGAGATTAAACACAAGCAGCGACAGAACACAGTCTGCCTGCGAAAAGCGCAGTTATAAATAGCCCTGGATTAATAATGCTCTGGGGGGAGCGGAGGGGTGGGTGGGGGATGGGGGGCACGCTGCGCTTTTAAAAGTGCGCGAATCTATTTTAGGACGCTACATTTCCAGGCGGCTCTCTGTGCATCTCTCTGCTCGCTCTTTCCCATCTTGCTATAGATGTCTGGGATGAATGCGCTGTGCAGTTTCCTTACAAAGATGGCCTTTGACCCTTATGAAAAGCATGCCGATAGCCTGTCAATAATGTGATAAAAGCTCCGCCCAGGGATTGTAATCATGGACAATCCATAGATGCTAACTAATGCGCTTTGATCCAAACCGAATAGTACAATGAAGCTGAAACACTAAAACATGTTTAAGGATAACTTTCCAGTGAAAAATAGTGTTTAAGTTGACATCTGACCGCTGTATCCTCTGGGATGTCATCCCTCATGGCAGCAACAACCTAACGCTCTCCTCTCCTCTCTCCCGAAGGGCTGTCCTTTTGTTTTCAGAGCTCAGTTGAAAGAGAAACTTACAGCTGACACAATTTGCTGACACCATTTCCTGCTTTCATTCCAGCCCGGGGAGCTTTATTTTAGCAGTTAGTCCAAAGCCCTGTTGTGCAGAGACAAAGAGAGACGGTGACAAAGAGAGAAAAAGAGTAGGGATGCTCCAGTGTGTGTGTGTGTGTGTGTGTGTTAATCTTGACAAATTTAGTGTGTTAATGTGGGCAATTTATTTTTTCAGTTTAACAGTGTAATACTTTGTTTTTTTCTACTTTAATTTGAAATAACATATTTAAAACTATAATGTTGGGATTAATCAATTAATTTTAGAAAAAAATGTGCGATTAATTCGGTTTTTTTTTATGAATTAGTTACATGATGTGTCGATTAATTAATTTAATTAATCACAAAATAAATCAGGATTATTTGATGAAGAGGATTTTTTTTTTAATTAGGCATTTTTTGTAAAATTGCAAATGTATTTTTTTATTGCAATTTATTGCATCCTTGCTAAATAAAAACATGATTTTTTTAAAAAAATGTTGAAACGTGTAAACTCTATGTAAACTTAAAATGTTCTAAATGTTTAAATATATTCTAATACTAATTCTATTGTCATAAGTAGAAAATCGAGCAAGAAAAGTATAGTATATATTAATATTGTTAGACTAATAAATTAAGATTTAATATGTAATTTAACAATTAAAAGTATACTGTATATCACACGGAGAGAGTAAAATCTCTATAAGGGAGACAGAGAAAGAAGACAAAGTGAGGACACTGAGAGGTAGGACCTCGAGGACAGTCATTAATAAATGTGCCTCCACTTCCCTCTGTTCTGCAGAAGGGTCTCTGTTGGTAAGCTTTGGGACACAGCAGTGAATCATGGGACGTGTTTCCCCAGCACAGAAACAAACTAGAGGCTGAGAAGGTGCAGACCTGTGATATATTATAACAGAGACCGTTCACACTCACAGACCCATGGCAAGAGCGAGATAAATTTGTACTATAAACCAACAATCATCAGGACAGAACGGAAAAAAAGCTAAATGTATTAGGAGTCCATGGTGGTTTGCCTTCAAATAAAAACTGTCAGTGGAAACCACACGGCAATGAGCAAATAATCGCTGTAAGAAAAAGTTGCAATCAATCAATTAAGACTTTAGTACAAGAGTGACGTTTTCCGAACCGACGAGACTGATTGCTTTTCCCTTAAAAGTGCTTCATTTTTATAAATAGTTTGCGGTTTCTTATTGATTTTACAGCTTTTTTGGACTGAAATGGGCTCCTGCATCCGCAGCCTCCCTGGAGGAACCATTTATTATTTGAGCTCTACAGGCGCTTTCTACCATCCCCCTGTTTTAAAGTCTATTTTGCAGAGAGCCCGGCTTACGTCATGGTTATTTTCTTTAGCAACGGTACACCAGCTACGCTTTAGAGAAACGAGCTGGAGAGAGAGAAAAAAAGCATGAATATTGCTTTCCAGAAATAGCACATAGCGACGTGCGGTAGGCTGCCCTGTCAAATCGGTTCTGCATCCTCTCCTTGTTAACGGCACATAGATGAACGAGCGCAAGGGAACTCGCAGAGAGAGAGAGGGAGAGAGACAGAGAGAGAGAATCAAATGGAGTCGGTCAGATCCAGCCAATGGTTTGGCGACACTGCCACCAAAACTGTGCATGTTGAGGTGAAATAAAAAGAGGTGAAGAAAAGCTGGGTGATATTTACATCCTTTGGAAGAGCTTCTTGGCAGCTTAAACTTGGGGTTTCAAGCTGGTAAGGGAGAGTTACAAATAGCCAGTGTGATTTATGGGCCCCAGGAACCTCCGATGCCTTGGCAGGCCTAAAGGAGGGGTAGATCCCCTCGCTCTGGGAAAACAAGAAACCAGCAGTTCTTTGGTGGAAGCCCAAAAAAAAGAAAAAAAAAGAAAAAGACAGCTGTAAAAAAGCAAAAGAGAGCGCTTGTGCACCGCATGATGTTTGTTCATAACTCTTGATCTATAAGACATGCGCACGATGACGTCAATTAAAGTGGATAATGACACTGCTGGAAGTGAGCAGCGTTTATCGGCTAATGCATGCTGATTTGTTCATGTCACGCACGCTGAATGGAGCTATTCTCGATTGTAGTAAAGAGAACAGAGCTTTTTTTTTTATTGTTGGCCTTTTAATTATTTATAGGACAGTCGAGAGATGACAAGAAGTGATGGGGGAAAAGAGGGGCTAGCGGTATTGGGATATCAAGTTAATTTGAGCACATGCACTAATTGCTAGACTCACTTTTCTTTTTTATTACTACTGGCATGACAACTAGTTTTATTAGTAGACTAGTTAAGGCTGCTGTGGCTGATGAATAGACACCAACAAATAACTGGCATTTACGAAATAAATAAATAAATGACAATTAAGGGTAAACATAATAAAATGAAATAAATAATTTTAAATTAAAATATTAAATTAAATTAAACTTAGCCTTGTTTAAACTAAGTGTGAAAGCAGAAATGAAATCAGCATTCTCAGTTAAATTTCCAATGCTGGTCAATATTGAACATTTAACTGTGAAAGTTATGTTTTCTAAAATTTTTACATGCACTCATCAAATATTATGGATTCATAGCAGTTGTTACAGTATTGTTTTAGTAACACTGTTCAATGTAATCTATCTGTAGCAAATTTTATTGCCATTTACCTGCTTACCGTTATCAGTAGCGGCAGAACTAGTCAACCGCAAACATATGAACTAAAACAACATCTGACTGTATTGTTCTTTGTAGGCGTCACATGGCACTAAACTCGGGCCACCAACTCAATTTCCTATCACCCCCCCTCCTTCCCCATCAGCCCCAAAACAGTGTCCCATTCAACAGCGAAACCTCCACCAATCATACCGTGAGCTGCGTATGCCCAACCGCCATTCCTTAGGGCTCTAGTTCAAATGGGACAACCTTTCATGAGCAGGAAAAAAAGCAGAGAAGAAGAAGAAGCCGCATGCAAAGCATAAACATTCAGACGATGAAATGTCATCGCTAAGTAGCAGGCTGAGTGCCGGCCACTGTTTACAGGTTCTATAAATGCACCAGCATTGACGTCAAACGCTTGCATGAGAGGAATGTTGTTTTCTGGGTAAACTTCAATGTGTGGTGCGGAATTCATCTCACACCACTTTTTAGAAAGAAGCAAAGAGGGGGTCGCAGGGTGTATTCCAGCAGAAAAAGTGGGGTTTTTTTCAACATGAAATATATATTAAGGTAGTGAAGCGTTTTTGTAATAATTACGGATGCTGGTAGCAGGACGTTCACAACACCAACACTATTTTAATGGGGGGAAAAAAACAAAAAACAAAACACCTCCAGAAACAGAAACAGGTGGATCACAAAATGCACCGTTCCTGACAAAATGCCACCAAAATAAGCAGTTTCAATGACTTCTCTGAAATTAACTGTTTCTGATGGGTACAAAAATTCACCCACACAGCCCCAATTCCCCCAGCACTTTCGATTCTTCTTATTCTTACCCTTTCACTACACTAGCATTGACTGGCAGTTGGGAAAGCCAGAGCAGGAACTAGATCTTCGAATAGGAGCCTCCGCTCCGCACAGCTCCTGAGGGGTTTGATGGCATGTGTCGTAGAAAGGTTATTCCTTTTCTTATGAAACTATTTCCAGTAAAGGATATTAAAAGATATCAGGAATTTGAAGTCATGGGTCATTTGGCAAGAGGCAAGAACAACAAAATGGCCTGCATGTATCTTTGAACAGTCTGCACCATGCTTCATGCTGTCACTTATTAAGATGAGAAGGGCAATAAAGATGAGGAGGTAAACGAAGGAGCGGCAAGTCATTCTTCAATAGCAGAATATCAAATAAACCATGGCTGGCGCATGACAAAAAAGCTGTCGTGTGTGTCACTTGAGACTCGGCGCGCGACAAAGATGAAATGCATATTCGCAGACAGGTTAAATAATACAGGGTACCTTTCCTGCGAGATCTTACAGTACAAATGACTGAACACTAAGAATCGACACATCAGATTTACAGAAATGCTGGATGTGGCAGGCCGACACAAAGAGCAGCCAGAAATTCAAAACCATTGTTTTTATATGAATGTGTGAACATCATTATTGAGTGCCCATTGATGGCGCCAAGGGAGAAATTTGGAAGCCACACAACTTTTCTTTCATGCCACTTACATAATTTTACATTAAATACAAACAAAACCTTAAGAAAGGAGGTCTTATTATAAACTTGCTGTGCCTTAATCTGCACATTTCCACCTATGACACTGTCGTAAGTGACAACAGTGTACCAGATCTAATGCCATGGCAGACGTTCAAGCTAAGCTTGCTAACTGTTCTGTCTGTGGCTGCACAGATAAGTCCCAGCTTCAGAGGAGACAAGAGAGCAGTGGATTTATTGATTTATTTATTGTATATCACTGTTACCACACAGATCTAATGTAAACATGCCATTTCTTTCCCAGCTGTTTAAATTCACAGACGTCACTGAATGTTTTTGTAACTCGTGTGTTTAAACGTGTCCGTATTTGAGACTTTAAGCACTGTAAGACATGAAAGAGAACTTAGTTTAGTGCTTATACGCCACTTTCTGTGCATGTGCTTCAGATCAGTGCACTCAGAAAACCCTAGAAGTTATCAGAAGTTTAAATATGGTTTAAAATGAATTTCAGTGCAATAGACATGACTTTTTTTTTTTTTAGTTGATTGTTGATTGATGATGTTTTTTTAGCAAAGTATCTGTGGCACAAACTGTAAAGGCACAGCACTATTCTGGAAAAACGGGGCAGGGAGCAGCAGCTAATTTGCATTTAAAGAGACAGGCAAAGCAGTTTTCTTTTTTCAATCAAAACAGCCATTTTCAAAACAATATAACAGACGATCTGTGGGGCATTTTGGGCTGAAACGTCACAGACACATTCTGGGGAAACCGGAGACTTATATTACATAATGTAAAAAGGGGCATGATAGGTCTCCTTTAAAATAAATAAAGAAACATTATATACATATAAATGCTTGTTGTGTTACAGCTTAATTAAAGCCTAAGACACATTATTTAAACCATATTAATAATGAAAAAAATATTTAGACTCTGCCTTAAAAATTAGTAAATGAAGATCAAATGGGCAAATAAATTACACTGGATGTACCCCGATGTGGCACTTTTGACTTACAGTAGGCTGTAAGGAATCACCCAAAAACCACTTAGAGATGCACTACCAACTCGAACACCCTACCAACGATAAGCTCAAAAACAGACAGGGCTGTAAAGAGGCCTCACCGCTCACCAAATTTATACATACTGTTGTCTACAATAATATCTTGCCTCCAGAAATATCCCTGAGCACCATAATAGGACTATCCTATACTAAAACCCAATAATAGAAGATAGTAAAATGAGACCAGAGAGATATTAATAGCTCATGTGTAGGGTACAAACAGAACAGCTTGGAGTATATACATCTTCTATTTCCACTCGACTGCACAATGTTCTCAGACTAAACTGAATGTTTCCGATGTCGGCTATGATCTCCTGATAATGAACTACTGCTGGAGTACATTTTAATATTCATTGTTTTCTATTATATTTTTGCGTCATCCTCCCATTGTTGTCGCTAAGGCACTTTTGTAACCCGTCAAATGAACACCTACACGAATGCAACATCGATAACCGCAAGACAGATAAACAACCGATCATTTGAATCATCCACTGAATCAATGTCTGAATCACTGATTGACTGACTCATGTTTGTTTCATTTAGATCGTCTGTCAGGCATGACATGAAGCGCACTGCAGTTTGAGAATAGACCTCAAAGTAGGTGCTGAAAGGTTATAAAGTGGGTGGGGTTGATGCATTCCCATAGTGCCCTATAAAAGCTCCAGTTGCCATTCAAGACATGGGGGTGAGACCATACGCCTGTAAACAGCCACAACATGCCTGGTGCTTATTATAGCATGGGGCATCACTGGGGAGACATAGTTGACTAACCGTAGTGGGAACGATACGGCTAAATTTAGAGAAACTCTTAATTTGGGTGACAATAAGAAGTAGGCAAACTTTGTATGAAAATTATTGCCTAAGAATAAAAAGACCTTATTTGTGTGCTTACAAAATCAGAATTCACCCTATATTTATTATTTGTTCCAAAAAACAAACAAAAACCAACTTGTTCTGAAATGACTTTCCTTGTCCTTAACCTTTTTTATTTCTTTCACTCCAACACTTCATATGAACGCGTTAATGAGAATGTGCTAAAAACTACACACCAATAATGTTTTCCAGTAATAGTGTGTTTTATGTGGCTACAATATAGCTGCCTGAAATTATATAAATAATAATACAAAATTATTTAAATAAAATATTTTAAATAATTAAATTAGCTGAAAAACATTTCTAGCACAATTAAAGAACATTACTAAAACTAAAAATGGATCATTCTTATGTGGTGGGGCTGTTATACAACAAGTTTATTTTTTATAATTTTCCCATTAAATGCAAAAATAAACTTAATGGGCCGATTTCCCGGATAGGAATTAGATTAAGCCAGGACTAGACCTTTGCTAATTTTGGACATTTAAGAATTTTTAGAAACACAAAAATGCATTATCTGTGAGCATTTTAAGACCAAACAATGGCAATGATGTATTTTAAGATATCTCAGTGCAAGCCTTTTCCGGTTTAGACAGCTCTTAACGTTTATTTTAATCTAGGACTAGTCTTAAACCCTGTTCGGGAAACCGGCCCAAAGAGATGAAAAAAAAAAATAAATAAAACACATGGTATTTTTCATAACAAATGTCTTTTTGTGGTTTGACATCTTAAATGAACATAGACTACATTAAAATAAAGTGCATACCAAATATACTAAATAAGCGTTCTCGAACTCAAGACACCTAACATTGCATGGTTTGTTGAGGAAATAATTTTCTAGCAAATTTGAAGGAAAAAAAAAAAAAAAAAAGGTTATTACTAAAAATAAATGTGATCGTTCTTTGGTGATGGGACTAATAAAAATGCTGGCAGATGAATAAAAATTTTAACAACTGGCTCAACCTGTAAGCCAGCAGAAAAAACACAGATAAAAATAAATGTTTCATATCCGAAAATTACAACAGATTACAGAAGCGCAGTGGGTTATGCTTTGTTTTTCACATAGACTTGTGAGTCAGGGCCTTTTTTACATGACCATCCATTTGCAATGTTTTCCTGTGCCAAATGGCAGCATGGCCTTGCATGACAATTCCAGACTGTTGGCTAAATCCATTAGCTAATTTTGGCATATACCTCAGATGCCACGTGCATGCCCAACACGCCACCCAGCATCATTGATGTAGCATTGTTTGCATGTCCCATTTCTCACCGAAAGAAGAATATTGACATTGCAGCAATTGACATTTAGCAAACTTGCCAGAGATATTAATATGCGCTTTATGAGACTAACATAAATGACATCACATCTAAAGCATCTAAAGAATGTAGGAGAGCCGGGGGACCATCAGCATCTGGATGTGATGCCATGACATCGATTCAATGCATTTCTGCAATGTTTCGGCATCAGTGTTGGCAGTTTCTGTCACCGCTTTGAAAGATACTGTTCTTTGCTTTTGTTTGAAGTGACTGACACAATACAAACTGCTATTAAGGTCTACATTTCTGCAATGCAGTTTAAACACAGACCACAGAACAAAGGAGGTTCGATTGTCTGAATATATTTCCAATCACAGGCGTTAAATAATAGCAGGGGTTCTCTTCCTTTTGAAGTCCACCAGTTAAAAGTTCCATTTTTAAATTCTCTAGGGCTGTTTTACCGTCACATATTTTCAGTCAGATAAAAGCTCGGACAAGCAGCCACCGGTCAGTTGACAAATCTGCAATCCACCTAATCCATAATGATTCAGCATGATGTTGCAAGGCTTTTTCCATTACATAACGCAGGTATAATTAATTAAAAACCTCCTCAGGGAGTATCGACTTATAATGATTCGATCCCAGTTCAGCAAGTTTAGAAGATCGGCTCAGCTTATCCAGGAAATTCATCCTAACTTGCAAAATCTGCAAAAGAAATGTCCTGGCCTCAATCATAAAAAGGTGCACTAAGTATTTTGGGACCAATTTCTGAATATTTGTTTGTAGAGTTTGGATAGTCAAAGATGTCTGCTTGAACAAAATCACCAACACGTGTAAGACCCCCTATAAAGAGCAGCATATGTATGTCTAGACGAGCACAAAAATTGTGCAAACCCAGACGCTACCTATAGATTGTGTTGCATAATCAGGCCGCATGCTGTACATAATGTGTTACAGCAGATGTGGATGAGTGTCGTGTTTCCTCTGGGACAATTAAACATATCAGCACTCTTGTACACTAGTGTTGAAGAGTAAACAACAACGGCTCATGCTAAAATGCTTAGCATGTTTCGTTAAAGGAGAAGTTTCTGCTTCTTTGATGCTTTTTTTGTCTAGTCCTAGTATATTAAAAAAATCTTTAAGGAATTTAATTGGATTCTAATCCTCATAACACTTTGGAATGAAGGCATCCCGGGAATTTTTGACAGGATTTCAACAAAGCACAGAATAAAACTGGAACTATTAAAAACGGTGGTAACTTTACAATAAGGTTTAATTGTTTAACAATACTTAAAGCTTTATGTCTTGCATTTCTGTTAATTCATGTTTGTTCATAACACAGTAACAGGTGTTAATTTATACAACTTCAAACGTTTTAAATGCATCTGTACGATACCATTTGGGATCAGTAAAAGTTTAAATGAAAAGAAATAAATACTTTTTTTTTTTTTGTTTTTATAGTCATAAAAATATTACAAGAATAACTGTTGTTCTTTTATATTCTGAAAAAAAATAAATAAATCTATCAGGGTTTACACAAAAAAATATTAAGCCACTTAAATTTTTTTTTTTTTAAATTATTGAGCACCAATTCGGCATATTAGATGAAGGATCATGTGACACTGAAGACTGGAGTAATGATGCTGAAAATTCTATTTTGCTATCACAGACAACATAAATTACTTTGTAAAATATAGAAAATATATTCCACTATACTATACTATAATATTTTTATGATAATATTGTTTCAGTTGTATAAAAAAAATAATAATAATAAAATAAATAAATAAAAATAAAACCCTACTGACCCCCAGAATTTGATCAGCATGTGTAGAAATTAACATTAAAAAATAAATAATTGCTGTAAAGGTATTACTCATTGATAGTTTATAATACCTAACGTATTAACTGGTGTAAACAAATCAAATTGTAACAAAAATACCCATAAATAACCCACAAAATAACATTATCAGTGTACATGAAAACAGTTCTGGATTTTTAAATTCCTAGTCCTTGCCATCGAGTTCACTTTAATTTGACACTTTCAATATATTATTCCAAAACAACAACAACAAAAAATCAGTCCATGCAGTAAGATCTTACAGGAACCTTAAAGAGGTTTTTTGATCCTTCAGGATTGGTTCCAAATTGAAATTCCAACGGGAATCATGGACACATTGCTTTAGGATTTTGTGTGATTACGCTCTTGACTACATGATCATGGTACATGCCATGGAAAGTTGTGATTAACAACATTTCACAAGAACTTGTTTCTTTTTCTCCGTTTTAATATAAAAGAGTATTTTTTGTTAATTAAGTTATGCAAAGACAAGGAATAAACCAATAAAAATAAATTCAAAAGCACAAATAGTCTCCACGTCTAAACTCTACTCTACAATGTGTCCACTTGGCAGTACTTCCAATTCTCAAGAACTGTCTGTTAAGAACTCACTTAATAAATTACAAACCGATACAAAGGGTTACAGTTAAGGAGGTGCATGGCTCGAAAATACCAGCGTATCTATCTATTTGAACAGTTGACAGATAAACAGGCCCGGTGCGAGGAAAAGAAGCGGCTGCACACCCACACACTGTTATATAGTCATTCCTCTGTGTTGATTCAAGTGCAGGTGAGAGATGGCCGAACCTCGCAAAGCTCTGACGGGAATGTTGACGTCACTTCTGACAAGTTTACTCTGCCAAAATAAAGCTGAGAGCCTCTCAAATTCTGAGGCGCAAAATGATATCATTTTACACATCTAACAACATAAACAGCAAGACTTTATTTTACAGTTTCCTTGCTACACATTACATGTACTTTCTATAGTAATAACAGTAAATTATGTATAATTACATACAAAAAAACCTACAGTAAGTACATGCTGTTGATTCAAACCAGTATGAGTTAAAGTCTTATGTTAAACGATAAAGAAGATATTTTGAAGACTGTTTAGTGACAAACATTGTTCAAAATATCTTCATTTGTGTTTAGCTAAAGAACAAAACTCATACAGAGTTATGCAAAAATGTACATTTTTGGTGAGCTATTCCTTTAAAACCCTTTTGAACTAAGACACTGGAAAACAAAGTGCAACCAAAAACAGTTGAAAGTCAAGTCCTCAAGTTGAAAGTCATTCGCGACTGACATAACACATTTGCGTCTACCGGGTTAAACACTTAGAAGAGCATTCGAAACCACATGGCTGACCATATTAACTTAACGAACTTAAAAGATTAATTAGCCTAAGAGAATGCAATGAGAAAATGTGCAAAAGAGTGACGTTAATCACGGTACATGCGTAAAGGAAAAGCAGGCACATTTGTTTAGAGATGCCCAATCCAGGTTTACACTGTGACCCTCGTGGTTTTACCCAAATAGAGTTTGACCCAGACGAAACAAAGCCAAAATGTAGCCACAGCACGTTTGTTTGATAGAACAACAGCCATCAACAACCTTAGACTTCAAAGACTCTTCAACTGCAAGCAACGCAAGCACGTTTTCACACACCCAACCCTCGTTCTCCTTTTCAAAACAAGGAAGGTTTCTTCACGCACGCTTGTGTTTGTGCATCAGCTCATCTTCAACTCACCGGTGCTGGGCATGCTGGTGCTTCTGGACTGAGAAAGCAGCTCCACGGGTCGCTCTCTGCTGGACGTGCTGTCTGAAGAGAAGCAGGACTCTGTCTCATAGATCGTCTGCAACATCGCGCACAGTCCCGGTACAGTTGGCTTCAAAAGCATGCCAGTCTCAAAAATATCGCCGCTCGATCAATGCAAAAACTAATTAACATGAAAAAGGAGATGCCCCACTCTCTCCCGTCTAAAAAAATGAATGCATTTGAAGCAAGAGGGGGGGGGGAAGCAGCTTGTGCTTTATCGAAAGGTACATGCATGCAAAAAATCGACGAGTGCTTTGTCTGTTAATTCCATGGTCCTAAAACAATAAAAATCAGAATAAGCAGGTATCCGTGAAAAGAAGCGCTGCAGACAAATCCTTAAATCGTCCACTCAAACTGTCAGCTTCACAGCCGCACAAGCGAGTCTACTCATAAACCACATCACCTTCTTCGTCTAATTGTCGATGTCAACAAACAAACTGCTAATTCACGGCGACAAGTCCAAGTGTGGCTTGTATCCAAGACCCTGGATCCTGAAGTCACTCATGTGCCATCGGTGGACTCCGAAAGAGCGACTTCCCCATGGCGAACGCGACGGGACGAGATGAAAGCCACAGAACAGGAGAAAGAGACGATCACTGCCGGTCCCCTCTCTCCCTTCTTCTCTCCTGATGAATGGGCTTAAAGTGAACGTCTGATCGCCCCGTTTAGTGCGATTGTGTTGCTTTTATGTAATTGTTCAAAGCCGAATCTCTGCACCCTCACCCACGGTGCGCGGCGAACGAGAGAGCAGAGGTATAGAGACGTGGAGTTTACAAACAGACTGGAGCTGCTTCAGGCTGCTGGAAATAGCTGCCGAGCGACAGGGGAGGGGCGGGACTGTGCTATAAATAGAGTCGGGAGCTGAGAGCTCGCTCAGAGAAACAGAGAGAGCGAGAGAGAGAGAGAGAGAGAGCGAGAGGGGAGGGGGGAGAGAGAGAGAGAGAGAGACGGGAGATGGAAGAGAGGGGATGGTTGATTGTTTATCTCACGTAAATAAAGGAGCCAAAAACAATAATAGGAGCCAAAAAAGGAGCCAATCAGACACAAGACCATGACTGGAGACTGGAGGAGTGAGACCAAACTGAGTTTAACTCGATAATACAAGCCAGCACGAGGGCAAATGGGATACAAAACAACACGAGAGCTGTTAAATTTGTGGCAGTGCACGCTGTAATGAATGGAAGTCATTTGTACATATAATATAAATACATAGAAATACAGAGGGTCGCTTGCTTCTTACATAAGGAGTTTGCGTCAGCACTATTGACACAGAGAACACAAGGGTTACCGTTTCACAAGCGCATGTGGGTCAAAAGACTAGGACGGTCAATGCTGCATTAACAATCCTGTGACATGCCAAGTTCTGTAAGGACACTCTATTTATCAGTCAAATCAACACCAGACAAATAAACAGTGAAATAAGTATCGATTACAACATGGGAATAATTTGTTAAACAAATTGCGTTCAAACTATCTCCCAAAAATGTGTTATGATTGTATAATATATTTCATTTATTGGCTCATTTATGTATAAATAAAATAAAAATTATCATTTAAAAAAAACTAAATATGTTTATATGACTTACCATGCATAACATATTAAATTAGCAAATATGAAATTATATAAATTGCATTTAAATCAAAATGTAAAATATATATTTAATTTACTTACAAATTTAATACATCATTTTCTAATGAAGAGCTTTGAAATAAAATCAATTAAGAAAAAATAATTTTTTTTTACTAAAACTAATAAATATTATTGAATTACTACAAACTAAAACAAAATTAGTACTATTAATATGCAAGATGTGTGTAAAATGAACTGGTAAATAAAAAAAAAATAAAAATACAGGACTCATGTGCTGTTGAAAGGCAATTTTCTAATTGATAATGAAGACCTACTCCATTTCAATATTTAAAAAGACCAGAATGATGTTTGGAGGTGAGTTTAAATCAGTAATGCACTAAATCTTTCTGATGTGAGGGCACCACAATGCATTCATTGTGAATGTGCATTGATTTCATGCCCTATGGGTAGACATATGACAAGGTTATCGGTCATCGGATGTTCTGCATCAGTTTAAAGACCCAATGCGTAATGCGTGCTCATTGCATTTATTATCCAAGACGAACTGACCTGTTGCACAAGCGCAATGCTCCAGGAAAGATGCGTCAAGACTAAATAGAAGAAAGAATCAAATCTGAAACCACACAGTTTCACAGTTTTCTTACAATGTTGGTTAAACATTTCTTTCATGCAAGGAAAGTTGGTCCCAGACCAATATTTAAGGGTAAGATTTATCCAAAACGCCTAAATTAGACCTCTGACGTGTTTTTCTTAGAGCAGTCTGTCACCATGACCACTAGTGTGTGAGTTAAAATGGATTTGGCTCAAGAGCAGGCAATGATCAAAGAGAAGCTTTGTCAAGCACTTGTTTGAAAAAAAAAAATAAATAAATAAAAAAGACACGTTTAAGAACAACATGGAACAGATGTGCATGTACCCAGTGGCTCCTATCATTGCCTGGCCATAGGGCATGATCTAAGAGGGCAAATACAGGTTGTGTGTGTGTATTTATGCAGGCGAAATCAAAGCACACTCATCTCTCAATGTTTTGGCACCCCTGGCAGGGCTAACGCATAATTTGAACCAAGGCTGAAAATAGAAGCTTTTGCAAGACATGATTTGCCCATGAGCAACTGAAAGCATGCAGCATGGTAACATAATGAATAAATAAAAACATTAAAAGAAGAAATGTATAACTTGAATCAAATTTAAAATACAAAAAAAAAGGATAAAGCAAATGTAATATGCTATTATTCTAACGGAGTGCAAAACTGCATTAAAAAATTATTATTTTTTTTTTAAGTAAATTAATCAATTACAAATCAATTCAAATGTAAAATAAATATTTAAGCACAATAATACAAATGTATTTCAGTGCTATAATTACGGTTATATAATGGAGTGTGTAAAAATGCATTTACATTTCTTTTTTGTTTACATTTTGTCATTTTCATTTATTTAAAAATGTATTATAAAATATTTAAATATTTTATAAATAAAATATATAAGCATTTATTAATATTAATATGATTTGTATTATTATTATTTAATTTATTTATCTAATGAAGTGTGCAAAAATGTATTTAAAATACTTTAAACTTTCAGACAAATCTTAAAAATATTGCACCTAATAAGTCAAATCAAAAAAATAAATATATAAAAAAATTTAATACAATCTATATAAATAAGTGTGCGTGTGTACAGCACATTCTCGCATCTTGAAGACCGCTTAGACTTTGCACTTGTTGCTCTTTAAGTACAAGCACGCTTAACTGCTATCTGTCCCACAGCTGCACGGACGTCAAAGATGTTCACAGTCTTTTCAACTTCACCCTAGTCTGTTGGCTTTAGTCTCCAGCCGCCCCCGTTATTTATAGGTGGATGTACCTTTTGGGCTTTCTGACGTTAGTTGGGCTTATATTTAGCCGTGAGAAGGTGGGGGGAGCGCACCACTTGTTTTTTAAGCCCTTTTTTTCACCAGTGATGAACTCGTGTTGGTAATGTCAAGGACTTTGGCAGCAGACTTTGTTTGACAGCTAGTCTCTCGCCTTCAGCCAGACCTGACCCAATTAAGGCCAACCCAAAGCGAGCCGTAACCTTTTGCCACCGGGTTCTGAAGGAATCTTGGACTCTGGAGAAGAATGGTAAATAAATGTGGCCGTTCCTCACTGTGGCTGCGGACAGATGGGCTAAATGTGCGCTAAAGCTTTGGGAGCATGTGAACCCTCTCTCTCTCTCTCTCTCTCTCTCTCTCTCTCTCCCTGAATAACATGGACTAGATTAGCTCACACTTACGAGCCCACAAAAATAGTCTCGGTTTGGATGGGATTAATTAAAACAAAGCCAAGAAAAACACAGTGGTTTCTCACACAGATAACCAACTCTCTTACTGGGGACTGTCCTGTGACCGCTGCCATGTTAGGAAAATGTATTTTAAGTCAAGCATCACTACTGCTGTGGTTTGCGGTTTGTTCTAAACCCCCAATCCTAAATATTTCGCTTTTACATTTATTCATATAGCTTTGCAAATGACAAACTCAGAATGCATTGTTGTGCAATAAACATAAATATAGCTTCAAACTGTGCAGATTGTAGACAGGATATTTTCAAAGTGATCTGGCTAAAAATATTTACTTTGGTGAACGATACAATTTGTTAAAAATACTAAAAGACGTGTAACAGGCAAAAAGATATGATCATCTAATATTAATACAATTATTTTGATTAAATTATTCTATTATCATTTAAATGATACAAATTAAATCAATCAATCAATAAATACATGCCTTAATACACAACAAAATATAAATATTTAGTAACAATAATTATTACTCTTCTTCTGAATGCTGTTCACTGATCGGTGACTGAATAAAAGCATAAATGAAACCTGTTTGTCATATGAAGTGATCGTGTTTCTTCAAAAAAGAAATTGCTCAATTCATGTAGATATATAAGCTTTTATTTTGGATGCGATTCATTGCGATTAATCATTTGACAGCAGTAGATTCCCTAAATCTGTAAGAAGTAGAGACCAAAACACCACTTAAATTTGGCTTTGAGCCAGTGACCACGCACAAGACCCTAACATTATTTTTTGTGCATTGTACTTTTGAAAGGTGGCATGTCGCGTCATCTGAATGTGGCCCGGGCACTCAGCGAACTTGGTCGGTGCCTTGGGATCATTTCACTGCAAGTCGATCCAACACAGCACGGACGAACCCGGGCCATGTCGATACCACCTGAATAACAACCGCCCGATCGATGAGCAATTTGTTACCTGTCTTGATTATGAGCAAAGAGAATTTCTCAGGTCTGCAAAATACATTCCGAAAGTGCTGTCAGGTCCAAAAACAAACCCAATAAAAGAAATTAAACTCAATCTGAGAAATTAACTCCAGTTTGCAAAATTGTTACTTAAATGTCCTTGTTTGAGCGAAAGGCACAGAGAATTAGCTTTCGGTTCTGCTCTGAAATGGGGTCTAAAGCACACACATACACACACAGGCACAAGCCTTCTAAAAAAACATTCTTCTGAGCACATACATGAGCAGATGCGGTCAAATGTATCATTAAACTGCCCATGAAAGCCTGATATGCTGCCTGTATACATTTACAGCGAGAAAAACAACCTTTTTTAGAATCATCATTTGATGACTCATATCAAGGCATAGACTGATGCACTTACACCCAAAGTGAGGATTCACACACACACACACACACACACACACACACGGCACAGGGGACGCATACAGATTCTTTCTCCTCAAATAGAAAGCTGCGATGACTCATTCTCTGCACAGCCCCAACTGCAATGCTCCTCCCTGCCAGCAAACACACACACATACACACCGGTGTGTATTTATTCCACCGATTCAAATATTAACACATACAGATAATGACAAGATCCTCTGAGCTGGAGGAAGGCCTCCTGTGGTATTCCAGAGAAATCAATGTTTCAAACAGGTTGACTCATTTAAAGCGGTGTTTACTGACCCGTGTCCCGCTCACTTTGCAGACAACAAACTGGTCTAATTATAATGCAAGTAGAGATGCGAATGAGACTGAAGATAAAAACTATATATGCACAGATGAAGAATTACACATACATCACTAAATGATTTAAAGTGTGCATTTATGTATGCTTTCCGTAAAGATATTAGCTTTGGTATTTATCAATACACATTTTTTAATCTGTTCTTTAATATCAGGTCTATTGATAAACACTGCATTTTTTTATTTTACGGTGTCAAAAAGCACAAATGAAACCAATTAAAGATGCTGTATGTAATACTGATGGCTAACGCAGTCCAAATTCTAAATATTGGAGAGAGTTGTTCCTTCCACCCCCTCGTCCTCACACTCGATCCTCACATGGGTTGCCAGATTGAGGATGTGCAACAGGAACGAGCGCAACCGACGATGGAAGATGACAAGCCTTACACACTGTAAGCTAATGAGCTGATTTATCCACAGAGCTTTTTATGTGGATACAGAGGCTTTTTAGTTTGGGTAGAATCTGCAAACTCTGTTGGTTTATTGGCTTCCACGACATGCAATACGCTGTGTTTTCTATCAAACAGCATCCTGAAGTGTCAAAATACTACTGGGTACTACTAATTGGCAGTGGGAGAAATTACACAGACAAAACAAAGACACACACTGTGATGCACACACAAAAAAACCAACACATTACAAACTAGAATAACTGACTGTAGCATTATGTGTTCGAGAAAAAAGTATGTGAACTTAGCATAAATATCTGTGTTTTTCACTTAGCATGGTAAAAAAAAACGACAAACAGCACCTTTAAATTAAACAAAGTTAATATTGCACTGTTAAACATTAAAAAAACAATCTGACATTGTAAGAATCAATTGACTAAAATAGACAAGACTGATTTTTTTATTTTTTTGCGAATGCAAAAACTTAAGATGTTTAAGTACAAATAGTATATTTTACATGAAACTACAGCGAGGGTTTCCATGTGATGCATGTTTTTACAGACATGACAGCAATATATGCATGTTAATTTAATAAGGTCAACATAGCTATCAAAATAACATCAAAACTGCTATTTAGCCAAGTGTGATCATTAAAACTAAATCCGGTATATAATTAATACCTTAATTCCATGTAATGAAATAAATATAATAAAATGTAATAGAACAGAAAATGTATTACTTATAAATCTGTGCAATCAAAAACTGTGACTTAATAAAATCAGTGATATTTGTGACACCTAAAAGAGCAGCAAAAAATGTAATCGCAATCACAAATAAATCACGACATTATTTTTGGGGCCAAATCGCTCCGCTCTACTAATTAAAGCTAAAGTAAGGGAGTTGACATCAAGAGCATTTAATCATTAAACGAATGCTAGTACATGCATCTCTAAACGCCTTTAGATGTCACATATTAAACTAAAACTTAAGAAAATATTTATTAAAATTCAAGGGGGATAAAAACCAAGAAAGCATCATGTTCTCCTGTCACTCCATTGCATCTCAAAAAGCTCTTGCGCATCATTTTGTGTTACGATGATAGCATCACAAGCTACTGATTTACTTCAGGAAGATAAGGAGCAAAGTTCAAAAAGAACATGAAAGAAAACATCTTAAAGACACATAACCCCCCAAAAATGATGGCCACAATAGAGTGAGAGTGCACAACGTTTGACACGTGTGTCCCTGAACTTGCCTGGTGCAAAGCATGGAGCCCATTACAGTGATGGGCTTCTGCAGATGAAATGACCTTTTATTGAAAGAACAGAACTGTACGACATGTCCCCAAGAGAACAAAAGGCCTCGCTGCATGGTTGAACAGATTGACGCTGGTTCTTCCTTGATGGGCCTGTATATGCTGGATCACATGGAGCTCTGGGCTCACTGGACATCACCACAAACAAGCAAAGCAAGGTCCTTTGATACTGCACAACATCAAATTCATCCTGAGATAATTAACATGATGATATCTGATTATTTCAGCTTGGAGCACTTGGCAAACAGCTCTTTAACATGCCAAAAGAGGTGAAACATTACAGACGTTTTGCTGTCCTCTAGACGATTTGAGAAGGGATGCAATGATTTTGGTGCATAGAATTATTTTCATGCTAGTAAATTAATTATAATTTTTCATATTTGCCATACTGTACATTTCACTTTTACCTTTTCAAATGCAAATTAAATGCAACACTTTATTTTACAGTTACACCTATTAGTTACACCTATCGTGGCCTAATAGATAGGGAGTTGGGCATGTAACCCAAAGGTCGCGGGTTCAAGTCCCAGGTCTGGCAGGGATTGTGGGTGGGGTTAGTGAATAACCAGCGCTCTCTCCACCTTTAATACCACGACTGAGGTGAGACCCTTGAGCAAGCACCGTTGCTCCGGGTGTGTGTTCGTGTATTTGATCACTTCTCACTGCTGTGTGTGTGCACTTGGATGGGTTAAATGCAGAGCACAAATTCCTAGTATGGGCAACC
>JAUCMS010000062.1:16590584-16612360 GCA_032357445.1 Enteromius radiatus | reverse complement strand
TTTTATACGTTGACGAAAATGCCAATAGATTTTTGTCATAGTTTTTGTCATTTCAAATTAGTTTTCGTTCGTTATCGGCTCGTTTTCGTTGGTCAAAAAAAAAACCAAACAATTTTTTCAATATCGCGGCCGATATCCGATCCTAATATCGGCTCGGTGCACCCCTAAATGCAATGCTATCTCGATTTAATGCAATGTGAAAAAACTTTTGAACTAATAAAAGTACAGAGCATCTACTCCTAATGATATACAAATGGTTTTGAACATATGCAAATTTGTCAGAAATGACATACTGCAATGCAAATCAGGGCTGTCACGATTGTGAAATTTGGCTGACAATTATTTAATAAATCATGGCAATTGTGACGATTAATTGTCTGTTTTAATGCTTTGACATTTAATTCTTAAATACATTTTCTGCTCATGAAATAATTTTCACACATTGCTGTGATCATTTAAATTAAATCTTTTGCAAGTTTTTTTCTAGCAAGAAGGAAATATTTACACACATAACAGTAATTATTTAATAAATGCATGTTTTAAAAACTGCCATAATTAACAGACCGTAAACATTCCTAAAATAAAGTCATATTACACACACATTATAAAAAAAAACTGAAAATAAAAATACAATCAAATGCAAAAATTTCTTTAAATGCAGTTTTTTCCACTTTATTCAATGGCTGCATTTCCTTTCCACTGTAAGTTAAGGAGTACCATCTGATACGCTCTCGTTTATACTCGTCTACACTACACGCGAGTGGCAAGAAACGACAAAATACAATAAAACCTATTTTGCTCTCTGAACTGTATGTGGCACAGTGTGACAAATTCTCCACAGAAAACTAATGCTGAGTTCTATTTATGACATATTGACAAGTTTCAAATGATTTTCAACGGTCACTTTGTCATGTCCGGTGTAGACGGACTTTAGCTGTTGTGGTTCATCAACGGTTAATCAATTGTATCAATGTTCTTCGATTGTCTTTTTTTCCCCTTGTGTTTTTCTGAAATCACCGTGATGAGACGATTATTTAATCATTGTGACAGCCCGAGTTACATTTAATCAGTGACAGGAGCTCAATTCAAAGTGTACTGTAACTTGCATAGCACCAAAATCCAAACACTTCATTTTGGCTCATTATACCAGCGATATTCACAGTGGTTTTCAAATCCCATAGGATTTCTAAAAGACAAGATGTAAAACTTTGTGTATTAAGCACAAATCAGAAAATTTCATTGAAAGGACAGCACTCAGCACCTGCTGGCTGAATAGCTATCACGACGAACAATGACATAATCAACGTTACCCAGAAACACAACACTCCATCTGCTGTTATATATTAAGCGCACCTTCCTGAGCTGGTTTCACTGGAGCCGTACGCTCAATAAAATGTCAATCACACCGGCACACACACACAGCAAGCATCCTTAAAAGAACCAATGAGTTTTCATCCCGGAGAGCGATCTGGCCAATCAGCGAAGAGCCCTCGGGCAGTGTCGATGTGAAGCGGTGCACAGTGTAGAAGGTTGCCACGGCATCCACTGACATTCAAAGACGTCATGAGGGGGACAGAGGGTTAATAGAGGTTGTTACCGGTTCTAATTATAAACAGCAGAGAGTCAGAGAGAGGCAAGCGAGGAGCGCTGGGGAGGAGAGAGAGCAGGGGCGGGCACAGGGCCGAAGGTATGAATTAAAGGAGCATTAAGAGGGGGCTGATGGGAGAAGAAAGGGGCGAGGGTGAGAAGAAAGCTGCAAAGTCTGCCAACAGATGCAGGAGGGATGGACAATATCCACAGGTTTTGTTTGCGTGAGCAGCAAGTCAAGAAACCCTGGCTGAGCTTCACCTGAGATGAGACAATTATATGCAATTATGCACACAATCATAACAACGGGTTGCTCGCCCGCTGACAGACCAAGAAATCTTCTTCCAAACGTGATCTGCAATTGCTACAGCTGTGAGTCACGCTGCACTACTACCACTACTGTAACAACAAACAAACACCTTTAAATAAAGCCACGCTAATCGTTTGTTTTCCTAACGCAATGCTAATACAGCCAAATGATGCCCTGTTACCAGTTACAGTGCAGATTTTAAAATATCACCACGCTTTATAAAGCGAAAAACCTTCCCGATTTTAGTTTATTTTGTGGTTTAGATCCTTAAAAGAGAATAACACAGTGAGGACTTCTTAAAAAGTGCAAAACCATTCATTTCGGGTAAATTGGCATACAATGAAAACAGAAATTTAGCCATAAGGCAATGGGGCTTGTTTGGTTCTTGAAATTAATTACTTGTGGTTTAATATGAGCAATCAAAACATTACAGATACTGGGAGAAAATAATATCCAGAGTCATTCATCTAAATTTGCTTCCATTATAGTTTATGGACTTTTTTTATTTGTATTTTTTTAAAACCATCAATAAATAATAATAATAATAGATAATTATCTAATAGATAATAATAATAATCCACTCGAAGTGAGGGTTTTACGCCAAAAATATGTACCTGGAAAGACACCTAATGTGAGTTCTGAAAACAGAAAAATAATTTAAAAGCTCAAATATACACCAAGCTATCCAAATCTATGAAAATAAATATATAAAATTAAAAATTAAATATCCTCACAGGTCACGTAAGGAAAAAGCAAAAATGTTGCTGAACAAAACGCAACCAAATTGTGCTGCCTTGAACAGTTTTATCCTCATCTGTCCAAGTCAAACCAGGGAAAACTACAACACTTAATGTGCAGAGTGCTACCAAAATCCGAAAATGCAAACGTTCACATACTGCAGCTCTTGTTTGTAGGCCCTTTTGGGCTGATGCTGGAGTCATAGATGTAACATTTTGCAGAATGAAATACACCACACAAACTAAAACACATTTAAAACACTAGGCATCATACGCTTGCTGACTTTGTAAATGGTTACAGAGGAAAACGACAGACGATCACACACTACTAGGCTTTCAAACACCACAATCTCACACACAAACAAGCGCTTTGTTTCAAGAAGACACAATGGTTTCTTCAACTGGCTCCAACATATCAAACGTGTTTGATATCCCCAAACTGGACTGAAGCTTAAAGAAAAAAAAACAGAGTCTACATCCACAATTTTCTATGACTCCTACTGCCCAAAATCTGCACACTGGCTCTGGCTTTCAGCAACTAGTGCTGCCTCCAGCAGACCGCAAATCTGGCCAAAATCATGCAGTGTGTTCCAGCCTTTAACACCTGGAAGTATTACCTAAAGCAACAAAATCCATTAGCAAACATCAGTTTTGCAAAGTGCGACACGGGCGAGTAAAATCTCTTACCGGGTGTGTTTGGTGAATTCATGGATGACCCCCTGTGTTTCTCTGCCTCTGAAATTCTCCAAGTAGCGGGAAAAGATGCTTTTTGGATAAACCTCAGCGTGCAACCTCGGGTTCGTCTGGTTTCAGAGGCAAAGATGCCAAGCTCTAAAGGGGGTCCTCGGCGTCAGCCATGACCGTAGACCTCACGAGGAGGACTGTGATGGCCAGCCGAACTCCCTCACTGCAACAGACACAAACACACCGACGTTAAAGGAGCTGAGAGGTTTTACACACTCAAACTTACATTGGAGCGAGGCTGCGATCTGTCTGTAAAGCAAAACCTCTTTAAATAATAATATGAACTAAAGCAAAACAGCTCATTTGTTTTTCAAAGAGAGCATAAAGTCCCCTAGCTGGCTATTAATGGGGCAAGTAAGAGTCATTAATGCCTGTGTCAGAATGTTGCGCTCGTAACAGGGTTGTATGTTTGCCGCTTCCAAAACAGATCCAGAGGATGTTAATGGATGACTCACCCTGCCTCTAAGTCAGTGGAGATGCACTACAATACCCACGCTGCCTAGCAGCGGCTGGATACGCAGCAGGGTAGCACATTACCCACGCTGCCTTATCATTCTACCATGAGCCCTGCCCCAAGCAAAGAAGAGAAAGGCTCTGGACCGTCTAGTTTTAGCGATTATTAAAAACACTGGCCCACACTTCCTGTGCCTTAGGTCTGTGAAGTATTCAAGTAGATAATGTTATGCATCAAACCGCATTGGGGTTTGGGGATTTTAACATTCTCAAACACATTTTTATGCAAATCAACACTTACTATAAGTTTGACTGAAAATAGGTCCAAAAACTTCTAACTAACTGCTACAGATTACATTTATTTATTTTTTATTAATAATTGATTACTGGTAAAACTGGCAGCTCTGCATTGAGGTGCCTTGGATGCACTGAGACAGTAGCCTCACCTGCTGGTTAAATCATGCAAATGCAGTCTGGCTGTCCTAATTTATCTAATGACCCAGAATAACCACAACACTTCCTTTGGTGTGGAATACTTAATGCAGTTAATGGCTTTTTAATCATTCTTTAATTATCAAGTGGTCAGCAGTATTCTAGGTGAGTACGGAGTATCAAATACTAAAATGAATCATTGTCTTTATGAACACAACGTGTTATCAGCTGAGAGCCAACAAACTGTAATGAGTAACTGATAAATGTCAGAAATAGTCTTGCTGTTTTGCTTTGACGCACATGTTAACGTAATTTGAACTCGGGCCAGGACTTTATGGTAGCTGGATTTCTTATTTCTCAAATCGCTAATCTCAAACTGCAAATCCCCAATTTATGAGTCCCAAAGAATGTGGCTCAACATAATGAAAGTCTACAGGACTGTTCCTAAGATGTGTTTCTGACATTTCACAACCTGCATTCATTTCTGAGCCATGTCTTGAAAGAGCTTAATTCTACAAAGGAATGGACACAATGCAAATAAAGAAGTGCTAAAATATCAATCAAAAATGTGTTTCTTTAAATGATGAGTTATTTATTAAATATAACCCCACTGTTTTAATTTTGAATAGAGATATTGGTGAATACTGCATTCATCTCATTTAAATACTAGTATTTTTAACAAATACATTTGGAAATGAACAAAATTGGATTAAAATAAATCAATATTTGGGTCAGATAAGAGTAAGACTTTCCATTAAACACTACCAATGCAAATCCCTAATGAAATGCAAAAAGTAAATTATATAGTAAATATTCAAAGATGGTAAAATTCACTGGCATTTTGTCTAACTTTAATTCCTGGAAACTAAAATCAACTTCATTATGGCATAACAACATTAAAATATACTGGATAGAATGAAAATTGGATATGCATTTTGAGATTTGCTAAAGATGGCAATAAACAGTGCTAAATGATATTGTATCACAATTACTTTACAGACACATTATATTCGTATATATTTTGCTAATTAATATAGGTAATTAATACTTAGTAAATATATATATATTAAAAAAAAAAAATCTGCAGATGAGCCTATGGACCTACACAGTATAGATCGTTTCTCACATCATACTGAAAGGCTTGCTCTTGGCCAGCTCTGACATGTCCCGGGGCCTTGTCGGGCGCTAACATGCTGGTACAGTTCCTGGAAAGCCCTGTATAGACTAAAGAGCAGGCTGAAGCTGGTCTCTATAAAGCCCTGGCAGTGATTTAATGGAAGAGCCGAAAGCTCCTCCTGTTCAAATCTTTGTCACTCCTCTCTCTCTCTCTCTCTCTCTCTCTCTCTCGTGCAAGCGGTCAGGCTCGGTGCCAGATCGCTGATCAGCGTTTAATGCTCTTAAAAAGGATGGGACATTTGAGGAGAGTTTAAACACTGGCTCGCTCGTGAATGCACCCGCTTGAGAGAATCATCCTTCCCGAGGTGCTTAGCTCTCTTTCTTTGAGGCGGAGAATATGAGAAGGCATCAGTCACTCAACGAAGGTGTGAATACCGTGGGGGTGGAGATGTGTTGATTAGCACTCGCTAGCGTCCATGATTGATGTTAAACCCTCGCGCAGCTCTCCGAATGAAGGTTTCCAGACCAACCAGGTCCACTAACTCTCTCCATCTGTGTCACAAAACCGTGACAAGACAAAACTTTGTAGATACAAAAAGGCATGAAGACGCATAACACGTCCTCAGAATTGTTAGGATTCACGTGTAGCTTACAGTATGTACATGTAGACTATAAAGAACAAAAGAATCAATATTCTACAAAACTGGACTAGAATTAATTTCATACTGTGTTTATTGACTCATTTTTAGGGACTCATCATGTATTGTTGTCCAGTGTTGTGAGGTCTTAAGCATAGTACCTCATAGTATTATACTGATTTCTTGAAATTTATTTCTTTAAATTTTGTTTACAATTTTTTTTTTTAGTTCACACATGAAATAAATTCTCTCTGAATTTTCTTTCAGTACCTAAATGTTTCAAACTGATTTAAACCAATAACTCATCTTTTAGAGCTATTCATTATAACAGCGGTTCTCAATCGCTCTGCATATTTTGCATGTCTCTCTTTGCTAACGCACTTGATTCTGATAATCAGCTCATTAGAAGAGAGCTCTGTGCATGAGCTGTGTTCCAATTGACATGCTCCCTACATAGTGTTCATTGCTCCCTTCTCCCTGAGCAGGGGAAATCCATTAAAGTTTAATGTATAGGTTAGGATCAGGATTGAGTAAGGACCAGGATTGAGAAACGCTGCATTATAAGAACCCACTCATATGAGTCAATCATTTCAGGATTCAGGGCTACACTGTTTTCGATTCAAAAAAGAATTGGCTTATTGAAGTAAAACACAAGTGCAATAAAGTAAAATACAATTCTCTCTGAATTGGTTTCAGACAAACCAGTAATATGTTTTTGAACTATTGATTAAATGAACCAACTCACAAGCGTTAATCATTTCAGAAGGGTAAAATCAAATATAAATCATTCTCTCTTGGTTTCAATGGCAAGGCTTAAGCTAGTCCCAGACTAAAATCTATGTTCGAGCTGTCTCAACTGAAAATATCTTGCTCTGACATATCTTAAAATTTGTTCTCTGTCAAGATGCACACCTGTGATATTTTCTTCTAAGGCATTTTTGTAAAAGTTGCTTAAATATCTTAATTTAACCAGAGGTGGAAGAAGTACACAAATCAAATACTTGAGTGAAAGTACAGATACATATAATAAAATATTACTCCAGTAAAAGTAAAAGTACTCCCTTTCCAATTTTACTCAAGTGAAAGTACAAAAGTACTCTGTTTTTAATGTACTCAAGTAAAAAAGTACTGATAGATTTATTTTGCAGTTTTATATAGCACATTTTTTTTAATCTTACTGCTCAGAATAGCTGTGATTCTAAAATAACCACTATATGGAGTCAAGATCCAGTATATTTTTGTTGTTGATTGGACCACGTTGATGAGCATGATGTAATATTCACTGTGAAGCTTACACTGCGATGTACCTGAGAGAAAACAGAGCGTCTAATTTTCACCAGTGAGAAAAAAAAGTGTTTTGAAGCTTAGGCTATTGTTTTGCAGATTGTTATATGACATGAGAATAAGTTAGGAAAAACATTTCAAGGGAAATATATTATTTACTTTTTTTACTTACTTTGTAAAAACACCCCAGAGGGCATTACTTCCCACTTTGATAATTACTGTAGTTACCCAAACATCACATCCTTGATTTTTCCCCACAGATGTAATATAGCTAAAATATTTGGACATTATCTAAAAACGACTATAACTTAACACCAGCAAGCTTGTTAGTTAAACAATTAGCATCAGATAACAATATTTAGACTACTTATTTTCAGGATGGTTATGAATAAACATTCACATCTGTCTACTCGGCTAGCCGATCCAAACAATATAAAAAAAGTATACCATTGATAAACAATATAAGAACATACATAGGGCTAAATGTGTAGTATTTGAATAGAACTGCTAACGTTACAGCAGCAGGGAATATATGAACGTTTTTTGACCTGGAGACAGTCCTGCATTCATCTCAGTGGGCTTAAATAGATCACCCTTTAATGCAGTGTAACAAACTGTTAATTTTTACCTAAATATGATTTTCAGTAATTAATCCTAAAATTTGACATTAGTAACTTACTTTACGCATCATCAGTCGCACACGCCAGTGGTTCTTATTTATGAGTTCAGTTGACTGGAGACTCGCTCTGAACGGATCGGTTGAATCAGTGAGCTGTCGAATCAAGAACAGCTGCAGTCGGATCATTCCAATTCGAGAATGAATCGTTTGGTGCGATTTGCGAACCGATTGAACAGGTTTGTTAAAAAGAATCAGTTTGTTAATGAATCGCTCGTCTGCATCTCGGAGACCGTGATATATGACTAACAATATGTTTTATGAAATATAGTGAAGTAAAAAGTAAAAGTAGCTAAAAATAAAACTACTCCGGGAAAGTACAGACACTTGAAAAATGTATTTAAGTACAGTAACGAAATAAAACTACTTAGTTTCTGTCCACCACTGAATTTAACTGAGGCCTAGCCATGTTTGTGAAACTGGGCCTATGTGACCTAAAACATTAGAAAGCTGGCTCTTGCATCAGCAGCACCCCACACGCGTCATAATACTTGAAAGTGTTGAATTAAGTCATTTTTGCTTCATAGATTCATAAAGTTCCAGTTGAACTATTGATGCCATTGATTGATCGACTATTTTAATGATGTCTTGTCTTTACTACCTTTCTGGGTCTACGCAGGGTGAGAAAGCTCTCAAATTTCATCAAAAATATCTTGATTTGGGTTCTGAACATAAACACTTTTAAAGGAACACTTTTTTTTTTAGAAATAAGCTCATTCTCCAACATCCCCCAGTTTTCCCGTTCTGGAACCTGTTCAACCGTTCTCCAGGTCTGGTGATAGCACTTTTAGCATAGCTTAGATAATTGAATCTGATTAGACCAGAAGCATCATAATCAAGGAACTTTGCTGCTGTAACATGGGCACAATGATTATTTTGTGCAGCGCCTGAAAACACTGGGGACTACTTTTAGTTGCTACGTGATATCATTGCACGTTATGGCAGCAAAGTTCCTTGATTATTGCACCAGAATGAGAGTATAGTTCCTAGTCATATCGTCCAAGAAAATTACAACTTTTCATTTTCTTACTACACAATGTAAGAGTCAAGTTTTAAATAGGACAAATATCAAAACTCTTCGATCATTTTGAATCGAAATGCTTCTATTATCTATGCTAAGCTATGCTAAAAGTGTCATCGCCAGACCTATTTCCAAAACAAGTGAAGTGTTCCTTTGAAATCACATCACTACAAAATTGACTCTGCATCAAGGCTACCTATTACAGTCTCATTTTCTTGCGGTTCGCTGTGGTCCATTTTCTAAGTGACACAAAAACCATAAGGAGCTGCGGCAGAAAGCGGCCACAGAAATAATTGCAGTATTTAAAACCTTTACCCACTTCTGACTGCTGTCTGGAGCACTGCGGATGCATTATCCAGGTGACGTGTGAAGATTAAAATAGTACTACAGATTTAGCGTGCACTCTGACCCCCGGGACGGATGCACAGACATGGCGGGGAATAAGCGGGCCATTCGAGGGTGAGGGTGAGCTGCTCCATGACAGTCAGGTAAGCACTGCCTGGTGACCCAGGAAAAGCTCGTCTAGGAGATGGGGAGCCCTTGCGTCATTCCCCCGAGATGAGATCAAGAGGTTTGTTGGACTTGATTTTAAAGGAGGCCCTTCAGATTCAAAGCTGAGAGCCAGAGTAAACACTCATTTAAACAAATACAGATAATCAGCGATGTGTTGTTATGAAGCCGACATGTTATTAACATACTACGACATATAAGATCTATAGTATTTACACCTTTAGCAGCAAGCGCACATAGTCAGGTAAGGTTACAGAGTCCTTGCCACTGCAGAGCGGTCAAACCGAAAGCCGAAAAATTGGTCATTAGCATGGAGCATGGAGCATGTCAGGTATGGCAGCCGCCCAAGAGAGTGCTGGTGTCCTCCATCAGACCTCTTGAGTCTCTGCCTGCTGTGCTCCAGGATCCTGCATGGTTCAACCGCAAAGACAAATTGTCTTTGCATGAAAAAAAATAAAAATTGCTATTGCACATTTTAAGGCCCTTAACATACAGTTCATCCATAAATGTGTAAATATTACCTTTACATTTTGTCATTTAGCAGATGCTTTTTTCCAAAACGAATTATAAATGCAGACAACAGAAGCAATCAAAATCCAAAGGACAATAATAAGTGCTAAGTCTCAGTATAGCTTAATGCAGTACACATAGCAGTTTTGGTTTTTAATTATATAATAAATTAAAAGAAAACATATTAACTTTCTATTAAGGCAAAACACTACAAGTAAAACTAGCTATAGTGTTTTCATGCACTGGACAAATTTGATATTTTGAGTTATTTAACTTTTTATTTGTATTTTTTTTAGACTTGTGAAAAGAAAACATGCAAAATACATTCATACACAGGCTCGTTTTATTGCAGAAATAGCAGTTTTCTTACATTTTTTTCCAGAAATCTTCAATCTATATTTTTATGATTTTACAGAGAAGTTTGTTGATCTTCCCTGATTTTAATAACATTTTATTTCTAAAAAATTTCTTTCTTTCTTTTTATTTTTTTTTTTTTGCTTGTTGACAGCATTTTCTGTTTCTGTTTTATAAAGTGATAAACCAAAATATGTTAGATAACAAAAACTCAACAATAATAAGCTAACAAAGTCAAGGTTCGGATTTTTCTTCTGGAAATTTATGCAATGTATTTATTATTATTAGATAATGCCTGCTTTGCACATTTAAAGCTTCGCTTAACCCTCAAATAATAATACATAATGGCATACAGTACTGTTAAATTGTAATTTTAACCATTAAAACTATGCAAAAAAAATTGATTTGCATAAATTCAATAAATTTTAATACAATATGTATAATAGCCAATATTATTTTTCTCTATTGTCTATTTTCTCTTCAATCAGGATCCAGTATTGCTGCTGTGATTCACTGCAATGTATCGTATCATAATGTAGTTACCACTGTTATGCCATTAAGGGTCATGGTATAGCCTACTTACTGCTATTTCAAGCGAAAGCTCTGAAACACACCTTTGATGTAGTCACTATTACTCACCGCTTACATGGCACTTGACTCAGTTGTTTTTGAACCTGTAATGTCCAGAGCAATCACAAAAATCACCACTCAAATGCACCAATGCATCTTGTGGAGAGGGAAGTGGATTTTTCAAAATGATCTTTATGCCCCCCAAAATTGCCAATAACGCTTGTGGTATACTGTAACCTGCTAACAGCATATTCAAGCAAAACCCCGAATAAGAGACGCATAGCAAACATAAACCCAGAAAACCTGCCAGATGTCTGTTGGGAAATTCTGTCGGTTCTTTTCAATAACCTGCTGAAATATAGACCAGCACAAAACAGAAATGTCTAAAATAAGCTGGGTGACACAGTTTGCCAAAAGACTGCTATTCCCTCACTCAATACTTCACTACATTCTGACAAAGAATGATATTCAGACTTGCACAGAGCTCTGTTGAGCAACACCACACAATCCAGAGCATTACTAAGAATTACTGAAGTTCAAATCAGACGTCAGAGAAACCAACAGGACCGCTTACAGACAAACACACACAAAAGATATGACTGCATACACAGAGGTCTGGAGGGAGGCTGAACGGTGTGTGTGTGTGTTAAAGGAATGGTTCGCACAAAAAGGAAAAATATGTCATTAATTATTCACCCTCATGTTGGTACAAATATGAAAGACCTTCATTCATCTTTGGAACACAAATTAAGATTTTTTACATGAAGTCCAAGAGTTTTATAACCCGGCATTGACAGCAACACAACTGACAAGACCCTTTTATGAAGGCTTTATGAAGCTACAAGATAAAAGGAATGACTTTATTCAATGGTTACTTCTCTTCTGGGTCAGTTTCCACTAGATTTCATGACAAATATCATAATTTTTGTTATGAAGATGGAAGAAAGTGAGTAATTAATGACAGAATTTTCAATTTTGGGATAACTGTCCCTTTAAGATTTCAGAATGGTAAACAGAAAGACTAATGGTCTAACATCACCTGATAACTCGCCCATCTCAAAGCCCTGACCACACTGCATCTAAAGCAATGAATTACAATGAAAAACCCACTAGTTTATTCTAATTTAATGGTGGTGCTGTAAAACCAATCCTTCAATTTTAATCTACAACCATACTTATTCAGAGGAAGGTCTTGAGAGTGTTTTTAAATAACCTGTGACCCTGACTCTTCTGATGTTCTAGCTTTTTTTAAATGGGAGAACGGATCTTATATAAATGCCCCCCTAAGAAATATGCAGATAAAATAGCCTAAACAGATATAGCATATCTTTAAGACCTTAATAAATATACTTACAAATATTAACAGAGTGAGAAAGTCTACGCAAACTACAGAAACAGGATGCAAAAAAACAAAGTCTCTTCCTCTCACCACGGATGCATTTATTTGTATACCATTAATACTGTCAAGTATTAATTTATTACTAATTCTTTATAGCTACAGTTTATAAATGTTGAAAAATTTGCGCTGCTTCATTTTTTGTGCTGAAACCATGACACAGTTTCTAAAAGATTTTTTGAATGGATATTTGAATTTAAGTATATTTAAAAAACCAAACAAAATAAATACTGTGTATATTAAATATAAGCTGAACTGAAACTCCCATAAACCCAAAGCACAATGACTGTTCTTGTCTTGTTTTTCAACACAAATACACTGAGCTTTCCTTCAGCGCAGAGTCTGCAGGAGACACGGCTACATCCCTGTCTGTTTCCTGTCTGTTTGATCCATACCACGCTCACAAGCTCATTACGCAAACTCTTCCAGGAACTAGAACTCACACATCTGAAACACACCTTGATTACTCAGTCACTAGATTACACATTGATTACTTGCCACTTTACCCAACAGTTTCTGAGCCTGTAATGTCCAGAGCGATTGCAAAAATCACCAATCATCTGCACGAACCGTGACAGAGTGGATTTCCCAACACTCAATCTGGCCTGAAATTCAGCCTGGACCATAAAAGTTTAAACACTCAACAGCCTGCTGAAATCCTGACAGCGAGTTGCTGGACGCCTCGGAGCGACCAGCATCGTGAAAAAGGATACAGGTCATCTGTGTGGCGTAACCACAGCAACATCTGTTTCGACACATCAAAATATTTCCACACTCCTACATTCCACACTCACCTCCTGGCCCAGAGGGGTTACAGTCGTATTGTTAAGCGGCTGAAGGAGCTGGTGTGGCTGTGGGTGGTGCAGAGCTTCGGATCTTTTCTCCGTCATTCTACACCCAGAGACTATTCATTACCGTGCCCTTCGTATAGAACGCAAAACAGACCAGCATTCTGCATTCCATTCTGACAAACGACGTCGTAAAGATGAGGGTGTGAACGTGGACGTGTAGGTGAGGAACAAGACAACCAAAGATGTGGAACAAGTTTTTACTATAAATATGCACACACTAGAGATGCTCCGATCAGCATTTTTGGGGCCGATCACCGATCACCAAGATCATGATCTGCCGATTGCCGATCACTATTGATGACCAGTGCAAAAAAATGTACCTTTAAGAACCCATTTTGAAAAAAAGAGCACTCATGTGTATCTATGCACAAAGTACAATTACCTTACATTTACTACAAGCAATGTGTAACTCCGCTTCTCTGGAAGAGAGGATCAAAGTCCACACGCCTGTCAGGCCAGATTGAGCCAATCATAACAAACCACAGAACAAACAGACAAAAATAGACAAAACTATGCATACTGTAAGATAAGATCAAATGCAACTGAATCGAACTAAAATATCAGTTATGCAACTTCTAAATGCAACGTGGTCGTCTAATGCAAACATATCGGCTGCCTAATCATATTAGTTGGCCGGGACAAGTTCAAAGCATTGAGTATGTGAATTTTCTTGTTCTATCTAATCCGATCCGCATTAGCTGGCCAATAACAGTTCCTCCAGTGAAAAAGTCAATGCCTTGTTGTCAGACCTCTCTCACATCAGAAATTCATGGACTGTTTTGGATGAAGCATTATAATAGATAGAGGGACTGTATTTTAGCCTAAAAGCATCAAATTAAAGTTAAAAACATCTTAATGGATTCATTTATTATAAACACAGCGCTTGTGGATTACTTGCGTTACTTGTAGATTTTAACAGTTGTTTGGCCTCTCGTTCTGACGGCACCCATTCACTGCAGAGGATTCACTGCTGAGCAAGTGATGTAATGCTGAATTCCTCCTAAATGTGTTCAGGTGCATAAACAACCTCATCTAAAGCTGCGGTGTCACTTTTGATTTAATAGTATAGATTCAATATAACCTTGATCAAATTAGACAGAAACTGCTAATGTCTTGCTAATTTTCTCCAAATCTGTTCAGATGAAAGACAAACTCATCTACATCTCGTGTGGCCTCATGGCGAGTGAAATTTCATTTTTGTGTGAACCTGGTCATCCACACCTTAGGTTTACATCCAATATAAAAGAAGCACAGTCCAAGAGTCAAATATGAAATCCAACTGATTTGAATAACAAATCAATCCAGAAGATATAACCATTTCATAATTTTCCAAATCTAAACAAGCCCATCAGTGTATCAATCCCTGGACCTGCTTCTTCGCCAGTACTAAAACCAAATTTTTAAGGAAGACTTTTTTATTTGTCAACAACAGATGGTGGTCCTCCACAGATCCATAAGCAGTAAAGAGGGTGTAGTTTCCTGGAAATAACTAATGGCGTCAACTCACTAGTAAACATGACTAAGGCAGATCGCGCTTGTATCCTTGAGCGCTGTCATTTCCAGTCGACCCCTCTCACATCCTAGAGCAAACACAGCTCTTTAAGCTACTTTAATGGTTTTTCTAAACCATCCATTAAGTCCATAATCTTCTAAATGCATGTTAGAAAAAAAATCACTACTTGAGATCCTCCAAATTCAGACGAACCACAATAAAGTGCCATCAAAAGTATTTGCTGGTGCCGTTCAACTAGCCCAATTACTGTTAAATAATTGACCCTGACCTGGCAGTAGTAACCTACAATGTAGTGTTATTTGTTACACCCATCTGAACTCACAACATCATAACATCATCACCTTCCACTCACACAAATCTTGAAGAATGAGCCACATCCTGCTTTAGCCGAGTGCAAAATGTCAATCTTGGTGCACGAGTGATACACCAGCCTATTCCTGGGACTGCTGAAGTCATGACTCAACTGAGTTAATCAAGAGAAAGAAAAAAAAGAGAAATGATTTGATTACTTGAAGTCCTTAGTCAACCCACTCGACAAGAGGTGAAAACGCTGAACAGTGGCCAGCCTTGACTTGACCTCTGTGAAATACAGATATTATCCCATAACCAAACGCTAACTATTGGAAAAATCACTGCATCCAGATAGACAGAATGAAAGAGAGAGCAATTATGCAATTTAATAATAAAACAATATCTTACATCAAAGTACAGAATGTTCTCTCTAATAAAAAATACTTGAGTTAAAGTTTTGTCCAATAATCATCATGATCTAGAACGTATGCTGCAACCAAGACATAAAAATATACTTGAATCGCTTAATAAAATACTCAAGAAATGGCTCATTTATTTTCTGATCACTGTAATCATAGCCTGGATCTAAAACTACATGTCAATCTCACTCGCGCGATGCTCGGATTCTTTTTTTTTTTTTTCATTTATAGTTGCGCAATGAAAGAAGATCATGATGAATATAATATAATCGCTTCTTCTCCTCCAGCTGAAGAAACAACATCTGCGCTATACTGGAGTTCAACCCGATCAACCTTCAAGTGACTGTACAAAACGCTCAGATAAGATACCGGGAGACTGACGGTCATGAAGATATTAAACTCATCCAGTCAGGCGATTCCCACGGGTAAAGAAATGGCGATAGTTTTGCACTAACGCCAGGAACTCGGACTGAATTTTGACAAACTCTTGCTGTTTGTTTAATCCTGTCCGGGCTGCGAAACTGCCAGTGTGCAAAAGGTGTAAAGCTGTCTAAATGCACAACGAAATCAATCCGCTGTCAACCTAGCGTGTTTCCCTGCGGGCGAGACCGCTGCCTGTCGGTGGGTGTCAAGCCCATGAGGGAAAAGACAGAACATAAACCATCACTACCAGACGATGTAAATGTTTCTTTCTACTTTACCTGATACTTGTTGTCGTTCCGACGCGCCGTCAGGGTCCGTCTTATTTCAGCGTCCGTCTTCCACTTTATCACTTTTGAAAAGCTATTTCCCTCCTCTGTTCATGAAAAGTACACATTTTCCTGCCTCAACTCTCTTTCCTCCATATTTGCAGCTTCTCCACCAACAACAACATTAATGACGTGCTCTCGACAGTCACGTGACCACGGCTGTGGGTTCTAAAAATAGCGCGCGACACGACAGATTACAACCCACAGAGCGGGTCTCGCGGGTCTCAAAGATGCCGAGCTGAAGACCGCTGTTAATTATGATTATGTCTTTCGAGCGTCTGAGGTTGATACAAAGCTCGGTCCCAGATTCCATGGTTTTTCTATTTTTTTTACATATGTATTTTTGAACAGGAACTAAACTGGTTTTAGGGAAGAGGGCGCCCCCTTTCGGCAGGCTGTGGAGGAGTGTGATGCGTGGGGAGAATGTGGTGGGCGAAAGAGGATGCGTGTGCCTGTTTCACTTATTTCATTTTCTTAAAGGTGCTGTGTGCGATTTCAGGCGTTTTCGCACCAGACTAAATCATGTTTGGTAAAGGTTCGCTCTGCCATTTTTTTTCTCTGTAATTAAAGTTGTACACATCCCTTTGAGTAATGAGGCAGACTCACATTAGCTGAAGACAGTCCTCTAGAAAAACTGATTGGCTGTTAAAAGCAGGACGCTCTCTTTTTACTTTCCTTATAAAGAAAATATTTATGTATTTTTTAAGAAATTATAGAACGAAACCACAAAACCATTTGACTAGCTCCTGATGAGTCATAGTTTAAAGGGATAGTTCGTGTAGAAATGAGAATTCTGTCATTACTCACCTGTAAAACCGTTGTCATTGTCATTGAACATAAATTATGATATTTTTAATGAAATCCAATAGGTTTCTGACCCTGCATTGACAGCAACGTAACTAAGCTAGTAAGGACATTGTTAATCAAAATTATAGTCAATGTGACATAAATGATTCAAGCGTAATCTTACAAAGCTACAAAAAATATTTTTGTGTGCAAAGAAAACAAAAATAAAGACTTTATTTGACCATTTCATCTCTTCTATGTCTTTTCTGATGAACTATTTTAACTATGTCTTATATACCTTTCTGGGTCCTGAACGTGCCAGTTGTGATGCTGTCTATTGCAGGGTCAGAAAGCTCTTGGGTTTCATCAAAAAAATCTTAATTTGTGTTTGACGATTATGCCTGTGCATTCCTCTGCTTGTAAACAAGGTGCAGCACATGCATGTTCCACGTCAGCAGCACCACATGTATGTGTCAATGTACTATCCTGAACAAGCGGCGAAGACTGACACGGAAGAGAAGAAATTATGTATTAAAGTCATTATTTTTGTTTTCTTTCCACACAAAAGTAATCAAGAATTCTGTTGAACCATGAAATACTTTAAACATGTCATTACAACCTTTCTGGGCCTCGAACTTGTCAGTTAGGTTGCTGTCTAAGGAGGGTAAGAAAGATTTCAGATCTCATCAGTAATATGTTAAATTGTGTCCTGAAGATGAATGCAGGTCTTACATGTTACAAAATTATATTATATACAATTATAGTAAATGTAAAAAATAATAAACTGTGCATATATAGGCTGTATATAAAGAGGTGTGTGTATGCATGTGTACACATGTGTGTATACATACTTTTCCATTTTAAATTTAAAAAAAATGTACATTAAAAAAATGTAAATATATGTGTGTAAATGACTAAGCTAAATGTCATTAGTTCTCTAAACATCTCTTTAGTTAGTTTGACTGCCTGATGATGACAATCATCATGGCTGCACACCTCTTTTCACTCATTTGTTGAAACAGAAAACAGAAAAATCTATAATAATGAGGGAAAAAATCCACTCATGGAAAGTGTCAGAGCCTAGGGTGGTTGTAAATACAATTCATTTATATTCACACTTCACACTTATTTTGAATTTACAGTACAATTCAGAAACATGTTATGTGCAGTATTTTTAAAAAATGCTTCCAGCACCTAAAAATGACCACAATGAGACTTATTAGTAAAGCCTTCCAAACATGGGAGATTCCTTTCAAACTGCGTAACCCTCCAGTCTGTACTCAACCAAAGCTTTCTGCATGAATCTTCGCGTAGGTTTTGCATCCTGCTAGGGTTTCACATCTTGACCCCACACCCACCTGCATTGTGCTTATATTCTATTCAATCAAATGCTGCAATGCTCTCGAAAGAGTTTTTACATCGGTAATGCTTTTGACATTTCGTTGTTATTACCGTTTCAGGAGGTGGAACGACGGCTTTTTGTTCGTGGGCGGTTCATCTTAACAATTCATTTCAAGTGGTTCGCTATTGTGTTCTCCAGTGCGCAATTACCCTACATATCACTTAGATCACGTCTTATCGTGGTGGTCTCATAAATGCTCTCTCTCTCTCTCTTTCATATGCACACAGTCCATAGTGGTTATTTACTCTGCTCTGCACACTCACCAGGTTGCCATGGATGCATCTGGCCTGCGTGCCTCATTCTAGTCCACAGGTCACTACAGAGTCATGCCTTAAACATAAACACGTACGCTTATGCATGTCTGCACATACACATGCATTCGCTCTACGCTTACACACATAAACACAGTCGTTGCCCTTAGACTTCAAACCGGTGGAGAGTGAAGCAGTGCATCAGAGCAGACTGGAATTCCAGGCAAAGCGGGAAACAGATCTCTGTGTTTCTCGTCCCAGCGAGAGGCAGATAGTTTGCTCTTTTACGTCAAAGGCTCATTCATGTGAAGGTGGTGTGGAGCGATCGATGTGCACATGTTGACAGATAAGAAAAGCAGCTAAAAATAAACCATCCACAGCAAAATCCCTCCACCACCTCACAGCCGCAGGGACAAACACATGAATTTTTGTTCTCTTCCTGGTACAAGAGAGAAAACAGGATAAGAGGAGGATGAACGTAGAACAAAGATTGAGGAAATGTCACAGAAACCAGCCCTTTCTGTTCAGCGGTAACACCTACAACACGCTGCAGGAGGGTAAATGCGTATGTTTGAAAGTTGCAGGTATGAGGGTGTTGCAAAAGCACATTCGCCCTTAAAATGTAAGAGTTTAATGGGGAAAACGGGAGTTGTTTGAGCTTAGCGATCTTAAGTGAATTCCTATGAGATTTCTTGATCTGGAGCCTGGTAATGGCATTAATGGGCGGTACAGTGGGTAACAATAACAATACCATATTAGAGCTGAAAAACAATAGGCTTCACCACGCTGCCTTAAAGGTGTAGTTTACCCATAAATCATTCACTCACCCTCGATTTAGCCATGAAACATAAAAATGAGAAATTCCAACTCCTTATCTCTTTATTTATCTATTTTCTATTCATTTTATCACATGATTTTTCAAAGAATATATACGTTTATCAACCAATTATAAGGTGGGGGGTGCTTTGGAAATGGAGTATAAAGCAATAAAATAGTAATTTATTTTCTTTGTCCTTCTGTGGAATACAAAAGGAGATATTTGAAAAACATTTCCTGTCACATTTAGTCATTCAACAGATGCCTGTGTCCAGATTTACCAACAAGAAGAACAAAAGAAGCTATCAGAGCAACAAGAGAGCAACAAGTGCTGTGACAAATCTCAGTCGGTCTAGGAGAGTGCATATTCAAAGCTTTTTTTTATATTAGTAAAAAAAATTAATCAAATAAATAAATTAGACCAGAATAAATAGAATACAATACAATAGGTAAGTGCTATTAAATGACCAGGTGAAGAATGACCGTTGACTGCCACTGTGGACAAAAACACATTTCTGAAAATATATTCTTTCATGTTTTACAGAAGAAAGAAATATATCTGTAACAACTTCAGGGGAAAAGCTCGGATAGAAAAAATTAAACTAAACTAAACTAAAACTTAAGAATGATCTATTACAATTTATTTTACAATATTATTTTGTCTTTTTTAGCTCTTTTGGAAGAGATTTACAAAATTTATTGAGATAAAGCATAGAACGTAGCTATAAATATAAAAATTGCCAATCCAAATCTTTAGGAGACTGCTCCAGCATCACGTCTCCATGGAGAACCATCTCCAGTCCTAACAGTTATGACTCACCATTAGCGCATTGAATAAAAGCATGAAAACCTCCGCGGTCGGTCAGTCCTCCCAGAAGCATCTGTGACGTTATTCCTCACTAAGATTGCGGACATCCATTGTTTAATAGCCTCTCTCACTACAATAAACCACACTGAGGTTATTAGACTATTTCACACAAACAAAAGCAACTTCCTTTCCCTCATATGTTGATATACATAACTTACATAACCCGCGTAACATATTTAAATGCATCTCCTACGTATAAATAGTCTATAATGTTTCCTTGTTTTCATTTTTTTTTCTGTCTTGAGTGAAAAAGAGTAAGGTAAGGTTGGTTAAAACTGACATAATAAGCCTTACTGTATCGTGTTATTCAAATTACAAAAGGAATTAAAATAAGGAAGTCATTATTTGGACTCCACTTGTGTCTATTTTCAAACGTGCTCTTTTGCATTTTATTTTTAGCTGTTTTCCTGTCTTCCTTCTCTCTGTTGTGTTCTTGGCTGGAGTGCAGAGAGCCGGCTGTTGTCATGGCGACACGACACGTAGCTGACTGTATAGCCTACTGCGGGTTACTAGTTAGCAGGTTAGCGTGCTCTGGAAGCAAATTGAAACACCGCATCCAATTTAAGCACCCTAAAGCTAGCCAGTCTCTCAAACGCACGCAAATCTCCCAGCTGGACTTTGCTGAGGTGAGCGGGACCCTCGAGACCACGCAATTCCCATGCATATTCATGGCTGCGGCTGTCAAACAAGGTCAAAACGGGACAGACATCCATATACATATCTGTGAGAAATCCCTGCACCCTTGTGCAAGCAGCCTATCAGAGTGGCAACTTTCCCAGAGGACAGTTTAATATCGCTGCAGTGAGATCTCGAACTGAAGTCTCCTCACCTGACAGGAAGCTGGTCTTGAGCTCAAAAGGACGGGAAAGAAATGGCGCGGAGAGAAAGTTTCTATATTTGTACGCGTAAAACAGTGAATCAATTGTGAGTCACTGCTTTGTGAAGTCATACTGGAAATGTCATCTCCCGTCACTCACTCCCACCCCCAGCAGAAAGGCAGGAAATGAAAGGACGGGGAAAGTGAGGGATAGAATGGTGTTATTGACGGGGAGCAGGATTATAACACTGGAGATAATGTCAGTGTGTGACACATGCATACACATTGTGTCAGCAAAAGCTTTAATATTGTGACCAGTGACGACAGAAGTTACTGCAGATGAACTGCAGCTAGATTCGCAGCTCATTGCGTCCCTCTTGTGGTCAGTATGCGACATGATCGTGATATTCACGATTCAGTGGGTGAGAATGCTGATGGCTATGAAAATCAGCTTAGTAGATAATTTAGCCCTGACAAGGCAAATACATATAGAATATCTGTAGAGCATAGATATAGCACATGACAGCTTATAGACAATTCTATACAAGATATTATACATATATATATATATAAATATATATATATACACACACACAACTATATATATATTAGTGCTGGGCAATGATTAATCGCGATTAATCGCATCCAAAATAAAAGTTTTTCTTTACATAATAT
>JAUCMS010000062.1:16566308-16590403 GCA_032357445.1 Enteromius radiatus | reverse complement strand
CAGCAAAACTGTTTTCAGCATTCATAATAATAATAATTCTTGATCCGAAAAACCGACATGGTTTTGTTTTTTTTGTTTTTTTTAATGACATGGACATTTGTCACATGTCATACCAAAGATTATTGGAAATTAAGCTTTGCCATCAGAAAGAAATAAATTTTAAATACAAATTTAAATAGAATTATATATATCATATAATGAAGCCTTGGTGAGCATGAGTAACTAATTTCTTAACATTAAAAACATTAAAAATCTTACCGGCTTCCGAACAGTGCAGTGCACTTAAATAAAGTTACATACATGCATTAAGAGTTATTGGATTGGAAGAATCATTAGAAGTACTAAAACGTCTGTCTAGCCTATGATTTAGACAAGATGATCAAATCATCAGCAATCGCTGAAAGATGTGGTTTCCAAGGCAACCGAAGTGCGTGTCAGACATCGTCCTCTTCATGAAAATCCCTTCCCTTTTACAAGCAACAACCAATAGTGGCAGCGCGGGGGCGTGGTTAGAATCTGCCAGTCAACTTCCAAGTGCGTCAAGTCGTGCGCTACAATACAAGTAATATATGAAATAGCAGGGCAGACGCGTAAAGTCGTGCTTCTTCATCGGCAGAGGTTTCGAGTAAACTGTACAGACAGAACATCAGATGGACTTTTGAAAGTAGGTTACAAAACCCCTCAAGCAATAAGGATCTCGTGATTGTTGCCCAAAATACTCAATTATAAAAACACGCCCTTTCCTCTGGCTGTCTGGAGACGTGGCGCAGGTGAGTGACACTTTTCGACAGCGCGTGATGCTGCTGCTGCTGCTGCTCCATAATTTAGTGGCAAATGCAATTTAAAATGGCATCATCTGCAAATTATGGGTTGCATGACGTCTAGAAGAGTTTCCCATTCTTGTACAGGTTTCATCTTGTAGCTTGTTATTAGTACGAGGTTAGTGGTTCTAGAGCTCTAAACATGATGTGTTTGTGCCAGCTAAGTGGGAGTTTCAGCTTGTTAATCATCATGCGGTCATATACAGATTGTTTTTTACAGCGGGTGATGTTGTGCTTTGTAAGGCTGGCAAAGACCACATGATGCTTAAACACGCGAGATTGGAGGTCTTTATCTGGATAATGTGTTTACTAAAGGTTTTATAAGGCATCACGTGACTATCCAAACCACAACGTTAAGACCCATTGTACATTCATGCAGCTTCTTCACTGCCAATATCAAAATCACATTGTATGTTAAATAATATTGCACATATAAAACGAAAAGTAAGAACTATTGTGTACTTATGTGTCTCATTGAACATGTTTTGAGTTAAATGTGTCTATTTTACTTAAAGAACGCAAATCTACTCTAATTCATTAAATATTTAAATTGCATAAGAGGTGGAGTTTTGCACATCCCTGAAGTGTTTTCCAGTTTTCTTTTTCTTGTGTGGCAGGTGATGGAGGGTATCCCGGTGAACATGGGCGGCTTGCAGACGCTGCCGTGGTACATGGCGGGCTCTCAGGTGCTGGGGGTGGCGTGTGTGGTGATCACAGGCGTATGGATGGGACATTACCGTGGAGGCTACGCCTGGGACGGCTCAGCTCAAGAGTTTAATGTGCACCCTCTCTGTATGGTCCTTGGCATGGTCTTCCTCTATGGAGATGGTAAGAATTAAGTGTAAAGACATCATATGTATTTTTTGTCCTTCAGGAAATACACAAGACTACTGATGTAGTTTTTCTGAGTTTACAGCCTTGAATAGTTGTATTTTCTCTAGCCCAGAAAGCTAATCGTTTTTTCCATTTAATCATTTAATCATTTTTTAATACCTTGAAATTAGCGATTAACCTAGCTTTCCTTTGCCGAGTTGGTAACATGAACAAACGTTGCCATTATTTGATGATTATCTAATTTATTATTTCACTCAAACTGTATTTAAATCTAGAGTATTGGGTTTAAATTGTTTCAATATATCAAAAGTATTTAATATATATGTAATTTGCATTATGCACACACACACACACACACACATATATATATATATATAATTAGTGCTGTCAAATTATTAATTGTGATTAGTCACATCAAAAATAAAAGTATTGTTCTTCAATTTCGAAAGAGATTAATTATGATTAATTAGTGCTTGACAGCACTAATATGTGTGTGTGTGTGACTCTGGACCACAAAACCAGTCTTAAATCGCTGGGGTAAATTTGTAGCAATAGCCCAACATACATTGTATGGGTCAAATTTATTCAAGTTTCTTTTATGCAAAAAATTCTTAAGATGAGTATGAAGTAGAAATGAAGATATTTTAAAAATGTATTACCATAAATATATCTCAACTTCATTTTTGATTAGTAATATGCATTGCTAAGAACATCAGTTGGACAACTTTAAAGGTGATTTTCTCAATATTTAGAATTTTTTGCTTCCTCTGATTGCAGATTTTTAATTAGCTTTGGTTTTGTAAATGGGTTTGTGGTCCAGGGTCATATATATATATATATATATATATATATATATATATATGAAATCAAAATATATTTAATATTTTGAAATATTATTATTGTTTATGAATCGTTAATTCAGGTAATTCTTAAAAACAAGTCTGACTTCATAATGTTTTATTACAAAATACGTCAGTTATAGCTGGTTTTAGGCCAGGGGCTTCAATGTAATGGTCTAATAAGACATCTGTTTGTCTTTTGTCTCACAGCCTTTAGGGGGTGTGTATGCGACTCTGCTTTCAATAAAACACACACAATACTGAACAGGAAGGGCCAGCTAATGCTATTAGAGCTAATATCGTATTTACTCCATGATTTTGTGGGTATGAATTAGTATGGGCTGAGATACTTCATGGTTGGTCTTCAAACAGACATCAAGCACAGTCGAGAGTCTGTACTGTGTGCTTTTCTCTATTAATCAGTAACTGCTGTAGGGAAGGTTACAGGGCAAACGAAAAATAGTAAGAAATATATTATTAAAGCCTGATCACAGTCATTTCATTGTTCTTCATCGGGTCACTTACAACACTCAACAGAGACAGATACTAATTGAGCTAATATCTTTAGCAGAGCTCGTCTGATTCAGTCCTTGTCATGGCAATTCAATTAGGACCTTATACCTGAAATGTCATTGGCCTATTAGAGCTTTAGCTCTCCAAAAAAGCAGCAGTAAAAACAGCCCAGAGGGGATCTGTCTGCTTGTAGAAAGGACAAAAAACACATGGGAATACATGTTATTCATCAAACCTGACGCAGGCTTTTTTTTGTCCTATGCCTTTAAGACCGTTATATTTCTTCTGTTCTGTTTTGTTATGATTTGCTACTTTTGCGTGTGAAAATATGACTTGATTAGTTCTTGTTCTTTCTCTATTGCAGCTGTTCTAGTTTTTCGTCTCTTTAGAAATGAGACTAAACGCTCAGTGAAAATTCTCCACGCTCTGCTGCATATGATGGCTCTTATCATCAGTATTGTGGGTAAGTCCAGTACGAGTCTGCTAACAGGTTAGAAAAAACAATACATTATGTTTGGCAGCACTGTAGCTTTTGACTTTGAGTTTTAACTGCTGCGGTCACAATCATTTCCCATGTCTAATGTGCCATTTGAACCATTAAATAGGGGGAAAACTAACATTTCCCTCAGATAAACACATTTTATTTAAGGCACAGTGTAACTAGATTTGCATTAATGCATTTTTAATAATGAGAATTTAAAAAAAAAAAGTTTCTTGAGCAGCAAATTAGTATGATTTCTGAAGGATCATGTGACTGAATAATGATGCTGAAAAATAAGTATTCACATCACAGGAATGAAATATATTAATATAGAAAATGGCTACTTTATAATAATGTGTCAAACTGGATTATATATACTGTATAATATATTCCTCTTTCTTTCCTCTCAGGTCTGGTGGCTGTATTTGACTTCCATTCTGCGGCTAAGATCTCTCATATGTATTCTCTGCACAGCTGGTGTGGCATGCTCACTTTCGTGCTGTTTTTCATACAGGTAATTTGCAGTCATTTCATTTTGACCAGCATTTGCTTTAAAACATCTTCCTCCTTCCTTATTTGAACAACTGAGTGCATGTGGTTTGAAAGCACTTTGCTCTGCTTTAGCAAGCCCTCTTGTGGATGATCACATCCATTACACTGCTAACATCAGGACACTGTTGGCATTAGTTTTTATCGGCAATGGAAAACCAGCTAGTCCATAAATAAGAGGCCAGTGAAAAATATGATGTGAAGTCATCTTTCGAGTGAATGCTTCTCTTCTCATATCCTCCAGTGGTTACTGGGACTGGGATTTTTCCTTTTCCCATGGGCCTCTGCTCAGTTGAAGAGCTGGTATCTCCCGCTGCATGTCTTCTTCGGCCTGTTGCTGCTGGCCTTGTCTGTGGGATCCTGTCTGATGGGAATCACAGAGAAACTGCTCTTCAGTATCATGTGAGTGTCTGTGAATGGATCTTTAAAAATAAGAGCTGATGTCACTAAGCTGAGGTAAAGATGTTGATCGGGAGGAAAGCAATGAGTCACCATGTGAATGAGTCACAGCGGAAAAGAGACTTTCAGGGAATATTAATGATATTTGACTTCTTTTCTCCATCTCTTACTGCTTGGCATCAAAAGCTGGTTTTATTGAAGATAATATTCCTTATGTGCCCATTTACTGCAGAAATCCTTAATACTTTAAAGGATTCAGCGTACTACACATGATTATTAAAGCGTTAGTTCACCCCAAAATGAAAATGTTGTTCCAAACCTGTAATTCTGCAGATGACCTCAGAACGTATTTGCATTGTTTACGTTTGGGGGGGGGGGGAACCGAACATATCTCTTGTGATACTCTCTACAATGACGGAAAACAAAACATGATGTAGAAAAATGGTTGAGTAAATTGTTGTTTTTGTTTTCTTTGCACAAAAAAGGTATTCTCGTAGCTTTGAAAACCTAAAGTTGAGCTACTGTTATCACATGGACTGTTTTGCCGATGTATTTACTACATTTCTGAACCTGGGAACATTTCAGTTGCGTTGCTGTCTATGGAGGGTGGCTCTCTGATTTCATCAAAAATATTTTCATTTGTGTTCTGAAGATGAATGAAGGTCTTACGGGTTTGGAATGAGGGTGAGTAATTAATGACAGAATTTACATTTTGGGGTGAACTAACCCTTTAATTTAATTAATTCATAAATTAACACTCTTTTCCCATCTGGGTGACTTTTGGTAGGTAATCAAATCCATAATAAAACAGGAAAGGCCCACACATCGACCTAACTTAACCTAATCTTTGAAAGTCAAAAGTGGATCTGAAGCTTCTTTTTTTTCCTGCAGTGTTTTTCCATTAAACTGACATTTTTATGGCACATTTCTTGTTTTCAGGGACACTTACTCCAGGTTTACAGCTGAAGGAGTCCTGGCAAACATTTTAGGCTTGTTGATGGTGTGCTTTGGGGTTGTGGTGGGTTACGTGGTGACGAGAGAGGATTTTAGACGACCACCGAATCCTGAGGAGGAGGCTCTCTCTGTGCACTTCAAGACCCTGTCTGAAGGAGAAATTCCCAGTTCTCCTTAATGTCTTAATACATTCCAAAAAACAGCCTTGCTGAACTTCACACCTTTCTGCCTTCCTAGCTTTGTCAGAGCAAACCTGTCAGTCACTTCCTCATCCTTAACATGAAAGTTACTCAGCAACATCACTTATCAGTTATGACAGGATTAAACTGTAGGCATGTATCATACAGAAACAAATGTGTCAATGTTATATTTAAGTAATTAAATGTTACATATTGTTTTTAAATTCAATTTTTCCAAGGGTTAGGACTTATTTTTAAAGTAATTTGTAATTGTGCCAAACCAAATTAACACGAAAAAAAAGTGTATATTGTGTCTTTTAATGTGTTAGATTCAGGATGTACTTTCTTGTGCCTTAACATGTATTTGTACCAGACTACTGAAACACAAACGCTCTATAATAATTATTATTATTGTTGTTTAGAAGAGGGTACAGCCCTAAATCCTCAATTGTAAGTCGCTTTGGATAAAAGCGTCTGCAAAATAACCAAATGTAAATGAGCAAATGTTTTTTTTCCAACTTTCCCATGCAGGATTTTCAACATTAGTTTTATATTACAGACTAAACTTATAGTGATCAGCAGAAACCTGCTTTGTCATATTTGTATGAAAATATATCACAGCTCTATCTGCATAAATAACTTAAATACTTGAAAAAAAGAGTAAAATCTCTATTTAAATTTGAAAAAAAGAAAAAAAACTGGTGTCATTGTATTGTATACAGTCTACATTTTGTACCATATTAGTATGTTCATAGTGCTTGCTTTATGCTCAATGTGATTTTAAGCTAAATAAATGAATACGAAATATGACTCAATGAAGTTTGACTCAATGGAAAGTTATTTCAGCTTGATTTCTTTGAAGTGGTATTTTTTAAATAAGCTCATTATTTCCCTCATACATACAGATGATTGTACAGTTTACAATCGTGTGTAACTGGATAAAAAGTCCTCATTCATGTTTCTGATTTTCCTTCCCAGAAAACATCACAGCTCACATTTACAGACAATTTACAGAGAATCCTCCTTCGTAAGCCCAGTTCTAAACAAAATCAAAATACATACAAAACCTAAATTTCATATGTTCTTTTTTTTTTGTCTAATAAGGGAAATAAGGAAATATATTGTGCCACAGTCTTTTCCCTCATACATAAAACCACACACATACACACACTCAGGTTTGTGTATTAGCAGAGAGCATGCGTTCTAGTTCAGCACATTATTTACAGCCATTTACATTTTGGTCATACAAAAGGAAAACAAATAGTTAAATACAAACACTGTTGTACAGTAAGCAGTATTCCAGGTCAACTCTGAGTGCACCTCATATAACTTTAAAATGAGAAAATAATAATAATAATAATTAAAACACTGCAAAAAGACCTGCTCTTTTTCAACAGCAGTTGAACATTGATTAGAAAAGCCAGATCCAGTGAGCGAATCTGACTTGCCACCATCTTCCCACCAAGACATCTGTAAAAAAGTGCCTGACCTACCAATAGTATGTTAGTTCAGTGGCAATACATGACACAGGCTTTGACATCAAGTCAGGTTTCCCATATTTGAAAGCAAGTACTCACAGTTTAAAACAAACAGAGAAAACGTTCTGAAGGCATGTTTCAGTGCACAAATAAACTCTCAAAAAATAATGAACGAGAGCATGTGAATTCGGAGGCTGCAAAAAAAAGTTTTCGCCACACCTACTTCCCATTAGAAAAAGTTTCTTTGGAAAAGACAATTTCCGTTTTAGTGGTGTAAGTACTTTAGAGTGAGTAAATTAATGGCTGACCACCTGAATGCTACTTCCCTTGAGCAGATGTGAAATTACTAACCAAACACTGCAGATATTTGCATTGTGTTAAAGGTAGCGAACCCGTCCAAAAAAAAAAAAGCCCAGAAAAGTCAAAAAATATTTCACATTGCTGAGTGCATGTCTACTCCAGGCAAACTGAAAACACAACTGCATTGAAATTTAGGTGTATTTATATTTATACAAACATAACTTAATTTTAAATAGTTTTTTTTTGCTTTAGCAATATTGATCTGGAATATTTTAGGTACATTTTCAACTCAAGTCACAGCAAGATTCTCAGGAATATTACTGGTTTGAGTGGGGACATTAGTGAGGACATCTGGTCCAGGGGCCATGCTCAGCAAGGTGTCCATGATGGGCATTGAGCAGCCACCCTCTCAGAAAGGTACATAAAAGAAGAAGGTTGGTATACAGCAGTTACACAGGCCTACTATAACTCCAATGGGTCCATTTTTGTGTCCAGAGCAAATATAGATACATTTGATTTGTACATGCTAGATTCACTTTGTGTCAGTGAAATTCACTTGAGAGGTCTTTATATTCATTAACAAGATATGGGACGTAAAACGAAGAATTAAGATGGTCAACATGTCAGATATTCCTCGAGAATGTTCTAATAAATCTTGCACACCGACTCGTTATCCTTACACGTTAGACTCCACAAAGGGTCTCTTTGGTTTAATGGGTGAGGTTGGGCCTTGCCTTTCATTTCGAGACATCTGCCTAAACTCATTGTCCTGATAGGCCTGGGAAACTGGCAGAGTCCTTGCCACTTTCACATCCGGGTATGTGGGAACCTGGCTAACTCGGCCCATAGCGTCCGCCCGGTCCCGCGTCATACTGGGGGAATTGGCATAGAAATCGTCATCCATGAGGTGGCCATTGTGAGCATTGTTGGTGCGGTTGTAGTAGGCGATATGGCTGAGGGGTGCCGCTTGCTGTCCATAGCCCATGTTGCTAGGGGAAGTGGCTGGACTGTTCACCACCGTATCCAGAGAGGAAACGGTCCAGGGTCGAGAACCCGAAGAGGACGATGTCAGCGAAGGCTGCTGCTGAATGTACTGCTGAGTCCGTGCAGTCTTGTCGATAATTCCCATGAAAGGCGTAGTGCGGGAGCGAAGTGCTTCTCCTGGATATGTTCCACCCACCACCCGGAAGTCTGTGCTTTGCGGAGGTGACACCGGTGAAAGGTCATCATGGTAGCCCCCTTCATAGGACAGCTTTAGTGGGATCTCCATTTGCTGCGCTGAAGCTGACGCTCTGAACCCTGGGCCTAGGTTAGCAGCAGAACCTGCCACCAAACTGTTGCTGGATGGAGAGAAGCGTAGACCCGTACTGTGGGAGTGAATTAGGGGGCGTGGAGCTGGTGGGTGCTGTTTGGGTTCAGCACTATTCGCACTGACCGGACGTCGGTGGGCTTGAAGGTTCTCTGGTGAACCCAGAGTCACCTGTCGCTCCATTTCATGAGGCGAGACTGGGTAGTAGGCAGTCGACTGACTGCGGCTGATCTGTGGTGTCTGAGCATAACGAACTCCTCCGGGATTGGGTCTGTATGCAGATGAGGGCCTCTGAGGAAGCTCATCCTCCACAAGGCCAGGATCCATGCTGATGGCACGCTGGTACAAGGCCCCTGCACTCAGACTGCCCTGAGGTTGAAGTGAGGAAGAGTACCCTCCATCCCCAAGTTCATCCATGTCTCCTGGGCAGCGGGCGCTCATCGAGTGAGCAATCTGACTGTACGCACTACTACCCAGTATGGCACTGGAGTGCACCGCAGTACTGGGCTGGTTGGTGCGAACGATCTGTGCCTTGGCTGGCTGCAACCACTGTGTCTGTTGTGATGGCTGGGAAGTCTGTTGGGAAAACTGGAAAGAACGTTGGCTGCTCATCTTGGACAGAGGGGACTTGGGTCGTCCTGCAAGCTGGTCCTGCTGGTACCGTCCTGCAGAGGCTGACTGGGGACGATACATGGCGACCCCCTCAGAGGTGGGGTTGGCGCGATACTGTGGTCCACGACGTAACGGTGATGGGGGTGGGCTGAAGTGGTAGGAGGCCTGATGAGGGGGACTGGGCCGGAAGTGAGAACTCTGGTGTGTTGGGGAGAGTGACGGAGAGGGGGACTGGTAGCCTTGCCTAGTAGGAGAGGACATTGAAGGGGGACTGGGGCGAAGGTCATACGCTTGGCCCAAGTAGGGTGAATCGTGATGGCTTGGAGATGGGGGCATGTTTTGAATGACCGGAAGTCCCGATGGTATAGTGTGGGGCTCAGCAGGAACACCAAGCGGTAGGCCTTCCAGATCACGCTCGAGGTAATCATCCTCCTCCTCAAACAGGTCCTGGACAGGCTCCATGTCTGAAATGTGGGGCTCCATTGGAGGAGGCGGGACCATGGATGGGGCTTGCTCGCGGAGAGGGGAAGGGGGCGGATCCAGCTCCTGTTGTTGTTCAACTTGACTACACTCTTCTTCTACACGTTGCAGCAGGCGCTGGATCTCGCGGTTGTTGGGACATAAACGCATAGCTTCACTCAGGTCCTCCAGGGCTGCGTGGAATTGCCTACAGTGAGGGAGACCAGGAATGAGAGAGAGCAGGAAGATAGATCATGGCGAAAAAAAAGAGAAAGGAAGAAATATGCCTGTTAACTAATGAACTGACTGATAAAGACCAAGAAATGACTATTACTAGAGGAATTTGAAATTTGAATTACCTACCACGCAGAACAATTACGACTCATTCTTCAGATTGTGAAAACAATCAAAAATCATTTTTGCACTTACAGTAGAAGTCTATAAGTTAAGGACCTTGTTGTTTTAAAAGTATAGCCAACAAGACTAACAATGGTACAGTTTACGAACTCTATCAGTGCAAAGATATAATCTCTAAACTGACTGTGTAAAGTCAGTAAAACCTAAAAAGCTTTAGATTTCTGAGGTTTTGCTCTTCAGGGATAATCACAGATTTTTGTTTTTACCTACTGAACAAAATCACACCCAAAACACCTCTAGTTCTCCAAAACCAAGCAAGTTGACATAAGTGTTCTGGGCACAGAGAGTCAAAGTAAACAAAATCGTGGGGAGAAGAAAAGGAATAAAATATGAATGATGGACATTCTGAGGGAAAATAATCTGATTGGTCAACAAAACATGAAGTATGACGAACAGGTCTAATCCTGCTTTTGACATCTAGTGATGAAGAAGTCAAAGGACTTAAATTGACTTCTGTCCTAAAGCTCTAGCATAGCACTATGTCAACCAATCTAAATGTATTTGGCCAGTTTAGGTCATGTTCTGTCAGCACTTTATTTGTGCTAGAGACAGAATGTGTTTTAAAGGCTGTCCTGGTTACCTGCTGCTGCGCTTGGCACGGGCTCGTGCGTAATAGGCTTCATAGGATTTGGGTTTCAACTCTAGTGCCTTGGAGGCAAACTCCTCCGCCATCCCAAAGTCCTGCAAGCAACAACAGGACCAACAGTCATACACTGAGCTGTACATGAGGTCAGAGGGAAGACACACACACATATGTGCATGCGGACATGCACACAAACACTGACACTCATCTCTTAAGTGCGCACACACAGGTTGAACATGAACACGTCACATTTAAATGAGGATGTGAACACTGATTATTACAAAAATAAACATATTCGGAGCACCATTAGTGCAAATACAATAAACGGACATACAGTTATGGAAATGCATGTACACACTTATAAAATGTATTGACACACACATACAAATATATGCTCTACAGAGACAGTGGGAAGATGCAATGTGACAGCTCAAACCTCTTCCTGTACTAAGCCTAACAATTAAACAGATCCAACAAATGTCAGAAAAACCAGATGAACCAACAAATCAAACAAGGATGAGAGCATGATGGCAAGAAAAACTACAGCATGAGCTGAGTAGATTTGGAGATTTCAGGAGGAATTCTCCATCCACAGGATGGAGTTTTGAATATCCAAAACGCAAAATGTTTTTTGGGTGAGATCAAAATGAGAAATAATGTAGCCATAAAGAAGGAAAAAAAAATAAGTTCAAAATATCTCTTAATACATCATTACTGTCTTTACAATCCTTGATCTGCAGCTGCTTTGGTCTTAAGCGTTTTCAAAAGTAATTAAGAACAGACCAAATGCAAAACTAATATGTGCAGTTTGTTGGTCAGGTGGCTGTATTTGCGTGGACTCTTAGGAACAAGAAGATTTACAGTTAATATATGGGCTTTTAAACCAGTGTCAGTATTTACAGTGGAGGGTGGCCAATGGCCAATGTAGTACTGGTATCGTAAACTTCAGTTAGGGTAGATGATATATTATATAATATAATGCATACAGTGTCTTGCAATGGTGAATAGTTCACTCAAAAATGAAAATATCATCATAATTACTCACCTTTATGTTGTTCCAAATCCGTATGACCTTTATTAATCTTTAGAACACAAATTACGGTATTTTCTGACGATCAGAAACACAGTAAGGGCATTGTTAAAATAGTCCATGTGACATCAACGGTTCAACCGTAATTTTCTTTTTTTGTGAACTTTATTCAACAATTGTTCTCCTCCGTGTCACACTAGGGCACCATTTTAGAGAGTATCATGATGCACACACATGCTCTCCTTTCCTCTGAATCTACTGTAAACAAGGTGTGTTCAATGTCAGCTGCACCATGTGCACCATTCATTGATTATATGCAGACAGATCACTCGCATACATCGTGACACTCTCCAAAATGACACCCTAGGGTAATGTGGAGAAGAATTGTTGAATAAATCTGTTATTTTAGTTTACAAAAAGTGTTCTTGTATCTTCATAAAATTTGGTGATGTCACATGGACTATTTAAAAAATGTCCTTACTACATTTCTCTACATGTTCAGAAAACTCTTGGATTTCATCAGAAATATCTTCATTTGTGGCTGAAGATGAATGAAGGTCTCGCAGGGTTGGAATGACATGAGGATGTGTAATTAACTATATGAATTTCATTTTTGCTTGAAATATCTCTTTAATTCACTTTTTTATCTTTTACATATGGAGCTTTTAATATAAACTTTTTGATTTTCATGATATATGCCATCTACCCTGAATAAGGTATACCACAAATACTGCTAATACATACTGTATACAATTATACATATTAACATAATTGCTAAAAAATAATTAAAAATACACAATATGTTTTTTTTATTGCATAATACATTTAAATAAAAATATTTAAATATAAAAAAATAAATAATAAATAAAATAACCAGTTATCAAAATATTTATACTGACAACATAAAGAGAACAAGGTCAACCAAACAGTTATCAGTGGATGCTGGGACAAAGTGCCAGTCAATCAGGGCAATATCAGTGCTTACTCAATGTGTGTAAAGAGAGACAGAACGAAACAGAGTGCTTTGGACTCACATTCATTTTCCTCCGGCAGCGGGAAAGGTTGAGCAGCAGAGAAACTTTGAGCTCACGGAAGGTCTTCAGGTCCTCTGTGAAACCCTCTCGTGGGAACTTCTTCAGGGCGTACTGGTACCGTTGGGCGGCTTCTTTCACCTTTCCTTTCTGGATCAGCAAGACATTTTTACTTTTGAATTTGTTCATCATATAATACCTATTTATAAGACACATACACTTCTTCTATGGCTAAATATTCAAAATGCAAATCACCTTGTAGAATCCATCTCCTTCCTCTATCAGTTTGCTCAGCAGAACAATCATAATATCAGGTTTTGATGTAGCCATTGCCCATGTTGCAGGACCTGAGTGCAAAAAAGGGGCAAAGCAAATAGTCAGCACAGATTGACAGTCCGTATGGGTACAAACCAGCTTGCTAATCTCTGAGGAACACAAAGGAACGAGTAGGCTGCCAGCATATCTTGCTTAAAAGGGAGCAAAGTCTATGAACAACTTTTGGATATCACAAAAAGCCATGGCAACACGCCAGACAGAAAAACAAGAAACAAATCACGAGCAGCTTGGCTATTTATACCTTGCCGAAACTGACATGTGTTTATACTGGCAATAAAAACATTTGAGTCCAACAGCTGCTGAACTTGCAGTCAGCATGTTTGAGCTCTCTGTGGAGAGCCTGAACAGAGGTCATTTGTTTCTACTGGTTTGGACTGCATGTACAGTGATTGGAAGGTGGAAATAAAGAGATTGATAGTGGTCTATTAGAGCTGTAGATTTGGCCATGGGCAGCCAGTTGCAATATGCAGGCAGGCAGTGATTTAGTACAATTCATGCAAGGCACAGTTGAGGACACGCTACGCAGCATAGGATCAGGTACCAAACTGGCCAACAGCCCAAAAAAGCCAAACTGACAGCAACTGTGGAAAAGGCATTTGTTCACACAGGATGCATTCTTGCGATCAAAAACAGCTAGATGCAATACAGAATACTCAACAGATGCGGATAGTATTCATAAACACATATTTAACTTCATACAGCATGTTAAAAGTCCGAACTAATGGCAATAGGTGCTAAAAACAGCAAGTTATGCAACAATCGAAGATGTCCCTTGTAATAAAGCAGAATACAACACAATGCAGGTGTCTTGAGATTCCTTTTAAAACTATAGCATCTTAAATGTGACGTTCATGGCACAGGATGCTGAAAATTAGCACGCTGGTCAAACACGTCTATCGCAATGTGGTTTCATGAGCAGCATCTTAAAATGGAACGCTAAAAAGCTGCACGCCGACACTGAAAGATGTCCATTACAGTACAGCAACGCAAAGGAACTGAACAAAATACAGGCATCTCAAGATCATTTTTAGCTTCTTTTAACTTCATCATCTTAAAATGTGACACCAATGGCACAAGATGCTGAAAAAACAGGCACAGCAAAAGATCTCAACAGTGCAACAGAATATGACCAAATTAATGAATCTCTAAACTTTTTTTTTCGTAAATACGACACTAATAAAAATCTCAGTGTGAGTTTTTTTTAATTATTTCAAGCTGAAACACCCTATTAAAAATCATTCCTAATGGTGCAATATGCTACAAAAATACATTAAAAGATGTCCATCTCAATAAAACAGTGCAATAGAGTATAACCAAATACAGCACTCTTGAGATACGTTTTTAACTTCTTTAATTCAACTTTTTAAAACGAGACGCTAATGGCATAAGAGGCTGCAAAAGAGCGGAAAAAACATCACAACACTGAAAGATGTCCGTTGCATCAAGAACCAAATGTAGTCATCTCAAAACTAGGTTTTAATTCTTTTAAATTGATACAACATTTTAAAATTGACATTGCAGCAGCCAAAGATGACTCTATGTCACATAGAATACTATTTGAAAAACAGTGCGAGAATGCATTCTGTGTTAACGCTCCCAAAAACCACAGAACACTCAGCATTTAGAAACATTCTGCAGTATCATGCAAAAATGCAACACCGCTTTTCCTACATGCATCCATGCAAGCAAAAAAGCAGACAGAAAATGAACGGAAAGGATCAACATCTACCGTCTTTTGCAGTGTAAAATTCACCCATGTTTACGGCTGATAGCAGCTCTACTCAGCATAGCCCAGAATGATATGAAGATTAAATGCCTTTCACACTGGGGCACCCAAAACACTAACAGACCCGATCAATGAAGAAGGGACCACACAGATGAAGGGAAACAGTCAAAAATGGCAGATGGGGCGCACAAAGGTCTGTGTTTTACCTCGGGCACGGGTGGGGAGTGTCTGACATCCTGGTTACGAGGAGAGAAGTGGTGGAAAGGGTCACGAGTGAAAGGGTGACAGGTTATTGGGGCAGAGTGAAGTATCCGTATCAGACAGGGAGCAAAGGTTTAATGAAAACAGAAAATAGGGAGAATGTGATAGAAAGTTAAGGGAAGAGAACAAGAGAGATTGGTAGTTGGGGTGAAAGGGTGAGGTGAAAGGAAGAACAAGGAAGATCAGCCGTGAGAAGCCGTGGCAAGCAGCAACATTAGCAAAAGCAACAAGCCCATCCTGATCAGCTGCAGATCAGTGGAGTTCTGCAGGTTGGTGAAGAGCACACCAGAAGGAGGGTTAGACTCGGATGACTGAGCTCACAGGGACGGGTATGAAGGAGAAAGACATCTACATGTGAAGCTAATCTTTATGTGATCCTCATGATATATTCAATGCATTTATGCTGCGCTCCATTCAAATGTTAATGTGGGATAGTCCTATTGGATGCATGTCATACACTACCATTCAAAAGTTTGGTGTCAGTACATTTCTTAAAAAATATTTGATAAAAAGTATTGATATTTTTTTCTGTAAGAATGACCTTGAGGAATGATTTAAACATTGATAACAACAGAAATGTTCTTGAGCATTAAGTCATCAAATTAGTATGATTTCTGAAGGATCATGTGAGACTGGAGTAATGATATTGAAAATTCAGTTTTTGGAAATCCAGCATAGAATAAATGACATTTTAAAATAGAATATGGACATTTTTGGTAATAATAAGTAGATATATTAAAAATAATAATTATATATACCCCACCCATGCTGTAAATTTATGCAAAACAATTGACAGAAACTATCTGCAAATAAAGCTGTATTTATCCCATGTGTTCAAGAGAACTAAACTGACCAAAAATAGGAACAGAAATGTCATTTGTAGCCCTGAAAAATGCGCTTTGATGAATTTAAATAGTGATCAGTGGCAGATGCTTTATGTCTAGGAGCAACAGCATCCCAGAAAATGCTTTGGCTCCAGCATTTGACAATGACCAAGACAACCATGTTTACTTTTCTTCCAGGATTATTCAGTAAGAGTTTCCAACTTGGAAGTGGTATTTTATTCAATTTCTTCCAAGTAGGAAGCTAGTTGAATGGAGCGCAGCATTAAAACCTAAATTAATTTACACATACATAATCTTTTACAGTATAACAAACTGTGTGAACTGGTGTGTACAGCTCATTTTACCACAAATACTTATTATACAAGACCATAGTTTGGCATTGTTTCTGTAAGTACTTCATTGTTTCCCCTTCCAGCTTACCTATCTTGGCGCCCTTCTTCAGCAGCGCCACCACCACTGATGTGTTTCTGCAGCCAACGGCGCGATCCAGTGGACGCATGCCGCTGTAGTCCACATGCTCGATCATCGCACCATGATCCACCAGATACTGCACCTGCAACCACATCAACATCAGAGCTGTGACTTATTGTCTGCAAATCTCTATGTGATATCCGTTTAAAACCATTTGCATTTGAATATGCATCCCAAAAATTTTATTCTCTCATTATTTACTCACCCTGACACCATAAAATAAAAAAATTGACTAACTGTCTTTTTTAAGACATTTTGATGGTAGCCAAACATTTAATGGTAGCCATTGACTTTTATAGTATTTTTTTTCAACAAAATGGAAGTCAATGGCTACCGTCAACTATTTGGTTACCACTGTTCTTCCAAATATCTTCTTTTTCAAACATGTTTGAAATGACAAGAGTGTGAGTGAATGATAACAGAATTTAATTTGTGACAGAACTACCCTTTAAAAGTGTATTTCTTCAAACAAACTAGATCCACTTCACGTTCACTATAACAAAACCAACCACTTCTGAGTCTCCGTAAAAAGCGGCAAGATCCAGTGGAGTGCGTCCGCTCTTGTCCGCGTGGGCCGTCGCTGCCCCTCTTTCAACCAGAGCACGGACCAATGGGAGGTGGCCTTTAAGACATGCCCAGCTTAGTGCTGTTAACCCCTCCTTGTCCATCAGAGACAATGAGGCACCTGTGAAACCAGTAAGAAAAGCAGCTTAGAACGATTGTTTAGGTTTTTTAATGACTAATATATTGCTCTATTAATACCTACTATTTTTATACTTATTAAACTACAATAAATCTAGTGTGTGATCAGTGCAGCTGTACCTTGAGCCAGCAGAAACTCAGCTGTACCCAGGTGTCCCTCAGACGCAGCCATCATTAGAGGAGTTCGTCCCTGTTTATCCGCCATGTTCACATCAGCGCCGTGATTCAGCAGCAGGTCCACTATCTGCACAGCCAGCACGACATCTCAGACTAAAACACAGAGCGCACAAGCAAAGTGCAAATGACTTCTGAGATGCTGGAGGTGCTTACCTGCCAGTGTCCCTGCCGTACGGCGCTGAAGAGTGGCACGATGCCCCTGCGGTTGGGCTGGGCCACGGCGGCACCCTGCTCCAGTAAGAGACGACACACGTCCAGCTTCCCCCGACCGGCCGCTGCTGTCAGAGCTGAGATACAGAAAGCAAACTGTGCACTCACGTTTACAGGAAAACACAGAGTATGGGGTGTCTGGTGGTGTCCTACCTGTTTCACCCCACAGTGTGTCAAAGTTGTTTATCTGAGCTCGCTCCTCCTCTTCCTCATCTTTCTCAGGTAGGTCAAGCAGGTAGGATACGATCTGTGAATCATTCAGAATTATAATAATAGTAAATAATAATAATAATAATTTAATTAATTTCTTTTTTTATATAAGATAAAGTAAAATTAAATGAAACAGAATAAAGTAAAATAATCTCTTACCTCTGTATAGCCCATACTGGCGGCAGCGATGAGTGCCTGTTGTACCGCGTGGCTTTTGCTGAAGGACCCAGCCTGCTGTCCATCTGTGATCCACTCACACTGCACCAGATACTTCACCACCTCTAGATGACCCCGCAGACCCGCGTGGACCAGCGCACACTGATCGTTCTTATCCAGGTGATCCACCTGATAACAAACATACCGGAGATTATGATTAAGATTAAACTTTGACTGATAATTTGACATATAAAGCCTGCATCTAGCTAAACATGGAATAACTGACCTTGGCCTTTTTGCTGCAGAGGACAGTGATGATGGGTAGGTGACCCGCAGCAGCTGCGTAGCTGAGGGGAGTGAGCCCGTTGTCTGAAACGGCATCCACATCCGCCCCAAACTCCAACAGCAGAGCCACAGTCTCCAGGTAACCCAGGTGAGCGTGGACACACAGGATGGGGGCATTATTCAACACCTCTGTACGATAGTTCACGTTAGCTCCACCCATAATCAGCAGCCGAGATACCTGGAGAAATATTAAGAAATAGACAGAATACCAAAAAAAATGTCAAAAGCTGAAAGCTTCAAAAGTCAAATCATGCTATATATAATAAAATGAAACATTTAAATAATTAAATATTACAGACATAAATAACTACAAAAAAAGATAAAAAAAAAAAAATTCTACTTTTACTCAGCAAAGATGCATACAATTGATCAAAACAAATAAATAGTAAACAAATAGTAAATACTTTGATTATTTACTGTGAGTACTAAGTATGTACTTATTAATATTGTTACAAAACATTTATATTTCAAATAAATGCAGGCAAATTAATTAAATTTTTAAATCATCTTAACATTTAAAGAACTAAAACAATTCTTTTAAATGTTCATTTAAAAGACAGTTTGCTAAAAAGTAATTGTCTTTTTAATGTTTAATTATGTAAGTATGTATATGTTTGAATTATTTTAATTGTCACAGTTTTTAAATTGAGAGATTTAAGAGACTTATTTAAATAATTTAATTAAATAGTTAAAAACTACATTAAAAAATGCATTTTTAATTTAAGAGACTTATTTTTTAATGATAATAAAAATATTTTACTAATTTTACTAAAACTTTTGAATGGTATTATACTGTAAACTCACTTTTCCAGGGCTGGAAATCATTTTAAATCAAAGATGTTTTCAGGTTTTCAGTTTTTATTTGTATACCTTGATGTTTGGAGTGTAGAGGTTTCTCAACGAAGCCAAAGCTGCAGAGAGCCCCTCTGTACTGTAGAACACCCACAGCCCCTGCAGAACTGATGAGGAGACCCCAACCTTCTTACTCAGGCCCTGCATCCAACAGACAAAGTGCTTTATTAACAACATCAATGGAAATGTAACAAAAATCTATTTCAAAGCATTTATAAACTGCTGTAGTGAAATTTATGCTATCAGTTTAGCAACATCAAAACTTCCACAGTTGTTATAGTAAGTCTAACCTTAAAGATGTGAGCTTTGAGAATGTGGTGGCCAAGTTCCAGCGTCTGCTGTCGATTAAGTTTGCTGTCTTGTCGTGAAAACCAAAAAGCAAGCAGCGTGTGGCCACTCCTAAAGAATCATGGGAAAAGAGACAAGATAAGGGTATAAGAGATTAAGCTATATTGGCATTGAAATATTGTTCACATCAGATTTTAAAAACACTTTTACTATTTAGGAAATATTCACATTTTGACCCCTTAAACTTCTCACCTGGGGTCACAGAGGAACTTGGTCTTCTCCCCGTCCTCTCTCCAGATGAGCCACTCTCTGAAGGAGGGGTGGATGAACATGCGTGTTCCATCACGTCTCTTCACCAGGAAGGGCGACAGGAGTTCAGACCTCTGCTGGAAGTCCTCCCATTCCATGGCCGCTCCACGCACAATGCCGGCATTCACAGCACTGTAAGCCTGCTCATCAGTTAACGGGTGCAGAGAAGCCACGGCCACGTTAAGCAGCGGAAGAACGCGCTCGAACGACGACTGAGTTGGGAAACGCATGTTCAGCTGCAACAGGTAGACCTCGGCCAGATTCACCGGAACCACCTGAACACAAACATCACGCTTACAGCTTTTAACAAAAACAGTAAATGCATGCTGAGAAGATGAAAATCACGGTCCACTTTAGACGCTCTACTAATTATAACTAACTTTTTAACTACAGATCAACTAATTCTCATTAATCTGCAATTACAATTTTACTACATACATCCCTGAAAAATGACCCCTGACCTTGAAGCTGGAGCTTTTGAGCACCAGGTAACCCTTCTCAATGAGGTCCAGCGTGAGCTTCAGGTAGAGGTAGGAGCCCCGGCTCAGACTTTTCAGATGAGCGCTGAGTTTGCCAAAGGCTGCGTTGTCCAGCTTGCCGTTGAGCGCCACGTTGTTCTGGATCTCTTGGCTGGAGTGAAGCCGGTGCAGGATGTAGCCCTGCAAGTCCGTGTCAATCGCGTCACTTTCCTCCAACCGATCCAGAGAGATCCGGTGGAACGGCAACGGACGAGTTATATCCTGAGATGAAGAGACAAAATAAGTATAAAAGTAACGAGGACGGGTGGCCACATGGACAGATGAAGCACAGACCTGCAGTGTCGTCCTGACAGTGACTACCAGTTTAAGCCAGGGAGGGAAACGCTCAATGGTCTTGCACAGGAAGGAAACAATGGTTTCTCCGTAATCTGGTTTATGGAACTCCGCCTCATTCAACCCGTCAATCAGGATGATGAGGTTCTCCTCGCATGCGATCTTCCTCTCTGTAAACATTGCTTGTTGTTAATACCACACATATGCGTCAGCCCGTGTATAGAGTATATGAGTGCGCACCTCGATGCAGGATCTCCAGGGGCTCCAGCAGGCCCCTGCGGAAGGCGCTGAACGGGTCCTGGACGCAGGCGCGCAGGCTGAGGGTGCTCTGCAGGTGAGGCTGGCGCAGCAGCAGCTCTCGGTAGGCCTGCATCTGAGGAGCCCTGCACAACAACGCTGCCACGTTATGCACAAACTCAGGAACCAGGCAGGTGTACGCGTTGTCGGCCTGACAGTAATGGTACGCCACCACCTGCACACGAGAGAGCACATATAAGCTGACAAACATTTACATTCACAGCACAGCTTGGGTGCAAATACTACATTTTTACTGTTTTAGATACTGAATTTGATTGCTACATTAAATACTGTTGCGAGAGCATATTTTTACTGTATTTTTAATTAAATAAACACAGTCTTGGAGAACATAATAGACTTCTACCAAAACATATAAACATGCTTTGAACATTTAGAACAGCATAAGGCACTTAACATTAATTTCTTATCTATTAAACTGTTATGCAATAATCTAACCAAAATGGATTTTAACCATTTTATAATTTATAATGGTTGTTCATTATTAGAACATCAGGCACTACTCATGTATGTATGCCAAATCAGGCACACTTGCCCAGTAAAAGATGCTTCTGCTAAATGTAGGTTTGGACAAAGATATACACAGAAAAAAGCAGAGAAATATTTCCAGTCTCAGGGATTTAGTGCATGAACAGCTTTCAGCTCCAAAAACACAATGAATATTAAAACTAGAGAAAGATTCAAAGCTCAGGAGGTTTGATGTGATGAAGGGGTTTTATTAATGCATAAAACATGGAGTTTGAGTGCATTGATGGCCTTTTTCCAATATTCTAAGACTGCTGCTTCCCTGGATTCACTTCATCACGCAGTAACGTGTGTGTGTGTGAGTGTGTGTTCAAAAGCTTGTCATCATTAGCAATGCAGACTCTGAGTATATAATGGCTGTACTGGGAGACTCTGTGCATATAAATATTTGATAAGGCAACAGAGCCGCAATAAACCTTTGTGCTTAAAAGAATAGAGAGAAAAGGAAAGCACTGAGAGAGAGCGAGACAGGGAACAAATTAATAAAAGAAGAAGGAGACAAAGGAAGAAATGGAGAGACAGAGATAATAAATCAATAGAAGAGAAGAGGAGAGAGGGAGCTTGAATGGCAGGCTGGATATGTGCCCGCCCCGTTGTTTATGTTGGTATTAGTTGGTACCTGAGAAGCCAGCCTTCGGAGCACCTCCTCCTGGCGTCTCCTCATCTCAGGCGTTCCAGGGCAGCTGCTTCCACCCACCAGAGTGCCATGAGCGGACTGAGGCTGGCTCAAGGGCAGTGTGTCGCCATCTGAGAGGAAGACATGGCATGTGTGTGATGTGAGACAAAATGACTTTGACATTTTAGGGGCTGAAGATACTTGTTTCCTTCAAAAAAAAATATTTGCTCACCCTCAAGTTGTTTTCGATTAATCGCATCAAAAACAAAAGTTTTTGTGTAAAAAATATATGTGTGTGTACTGAATATATTTATTGTGTGTATGTATATACATATATATGTGTGTGTGTGTATATATATATATATATATATATATATATATATGAATGAGTGTGTATTTATTTATATATATATATAGTATACATTTTTGAAAAAAAAAAAAAAATTATTTTGGATGGGAATTCTATATCCATGGCCATAAATTTGTCTTGACAATATTTGACACACACTGTGCAGTATTGTGATTCTAAAATCATAATAAGTATTATATACATAAATGCATTACAATGCAAATTCCCATCAGTTGTAGCTAATTAATAATTGTTTTGCAGGATTTTAATATTTAGAATTTATTATGTGTAAGTACACACACACACACACACACACAACTTTCTAAATCTATATTCTATAATATGCAAAAAAAAGATAAATTACAACATTTTGCAACTAAAATTATTTGATAAAATAAGCCTTTTAAAGAGTGCTGATAATGTCAGGTTTGTTTCTGGGAATGAAGTGTTCTTTGTTTAGTCTTTTCTGGTCTTGAAAGATGTGGTGTGATGGGAAAGAGCTATGAAGTAACTGGTTTTGTGTTTCACAGACAAAATAACAGCAAACAGGTCTGAAGTCACAAAACAAAGGTCATGAAATAATGACTACATTATTTGTTTTTGCTACTATACAATTTATCATCTGTTAGAAGCATATTAGATCTATTAGATTAGTATTCACAGTCAACACATTGACTGATCTGAAGGACTCACGTTTTGGCGAGGCGTGTGGACTGTCAGAGGTGATCTGTCTCATGCGATTGCCGTGACAGCTGAGAGCCACCAAGCGAGAGATGATGGCAGTCTTGCCAAAGCCCACGTTGCCAACAATAACCACACCTTGATTGGCCGAGGACTCGCTGCTGCGCAGACACACGTCCACTTCCTGGAACAACCACTCTCGGCCGGTGAAAACTGCATCGGGCGTCAGACTGGGCACCTCGAAGAGTAGCGGCTTCAGGGCGATGTCCGGTGGCCGGTATGGAGCAAAGCGCACTGCGTCATGGGAAACATTAGGAAAGGCTGTCAGTGAAGCAGGTTTTATAAAACATACTGTACATTTATCCTCCCAAAGCCTCTTTTTATTCTTCTTAGAGTGATGTTATCCACCAAAAAGAACGTTTTACAATTTCCTAATGAAGCCTCTTCACAATGCAATAATCATTTTTAACCAGCAGAGGGAGATGCTTTGTCTGGAAAAAAGTGGCAGCTTACGCAAGCCGGGGCTGCAGTGTGAAACACCATGATCGTCGACAGGGTGCCTTGACCAATTAATGCACGGCATAAAACACATCTGAAATACTCCACGCATCAAAAACAGCCATATCTGTCAAATTTACTGCCACCATGCATAAAGCAAAATGTATATTCATCACCACGTACGCTTGCAATAAATCACAATACAGACCCTTAATAATCATTAAAATAATCCTCATCTAATATTCATATCGTACGTGTTATCATTAATCCCAATTACTGATAATATTCATGGCAAGTGTCACATCAAAACAGGACAGAGATATTGGGAGGAAATCTTCAGCACAATTAGCATAAATTACATATAATTTCCTGACTGTATAGGATTATGCTCCAACAAGTGTGAAGGAGCATATTATGAGGTTATTTGTCCCTCCATTTGCATGTGGACTATTAATTAGCCTGATAACATGTGAATTCATTATCTGTTCATTAGCATAGAGGGGTGGGCGGAGTTATATGGGACGAGGTGACCTTTATGAGCACATATAGGGTGCTTCTCAATATCCCTCCTCGTCTCCTCGGTCCTCTGTCCTCCATCCTATGACCCGGAAACCGATCGAGCT
>JAUCMS010000062.1:16550926-16561802 GCA_032357445.1 Enteromius radiatus | reverse complement strand
CAAATATATTATGTAAAGAAAAACTTTTATTTTGGATGCGATTAATCGTTTGACAGCACTAATATATATATATATATGTATATGTATATGAAATAAGCAGTATAGTTTGTATGGGATGAACAAATAAACAAGAGATAGTGACATTAATTAAATAAAGCTTGCTTTGTTCAGTCAGATTTTAGAGGTATACATGTTCGTTTATTTTGGAAATTTCTTAAAGTAAATGTTCATAAATCCAAAGATGACTGTAAAAAAATTCAAATCTTCAGAACATGAAACTGAGCTACTGAATTTGATACCATTTTCTCACATGTGGATCCAAAAGCAGCAGCACAATTCGCAAATCCTTCATAACACTCGGAGGAGATTCACGCAGACGTCCTTGCTTTGTTGTAACGGGGCAGCATCAGGAGCTAGGAGCCGCTCCAGAGCTCAAATGGCCCATAAAGCTGAGAAGAGGGCCACTTCTATAGCTCTCACAGTAATCGCTATGTGCTTTTACTGACCTTGACATTTTAAGGGAATTGGAAACACGTGTCTGTTGACTTTTAGGGTCTGGATTATGTGGGATATTTCCTGTCTCCGCAGTTCACCATTCACGAACAGAAGTGTTCAAAGAGCCTCAGCCGAATGAGCTGACTCCAAACATTCACACGCGCTCAAAGATGAATGCGACTGTTTGTAACCAACAGGATTTGAATCTTGACTAGCTCAGCGTAATGTGATGGTGCCATTTTACAGTTAATCTAGGGTTAATAACAACTGAAATTAAATGTTACTAAAATTGAGTTAATAAAATGACTCAAAGGAAACAAGGCCATGTAGATATAGTCACAGAAAAAAATGGCCAATTTAATTTTAAAGCTTAACATTTAAAATCTGATTGAACAACATATGCTTAATCATTTAATTCATATGACATCATTCCTTTTAACCATATCAAGCACTACTACTACTAATGTTATTGTAAAGAATATTCTATAATATAGTATAGCAGTCTGTACTAACTAAATCAATTATGGTCACATTAATTCAGTTTTCTTTCCTTCTAGGTGCATTATATCAGATTATATTATACACACAGTTTACAATGAGACAAATGAACTGTACTGTAATTATTATCGAAGGCAATTTCTGTGTCTGTCTTGACTCACTCGACAGCCATAATAAAAAATGATAAAACTTAGATTTACATAACGCATAGACATACAGTATTCTGACGTATTCATACAGTGTTCAAAAGAAACTCACCGGCCACAGAGTTGGGGCGGGGCATGAGGTAGAGGGGGATGGAGTGGGCGGAGTGAGAGACCGAATGCTCCAGACTCCTCTCTGGGATTTTGTTGAGGCTGTAAGTGGAAGCGGCCATGTTTTCATCCACCCGATAAAGAAAGGAGTCTGCACCCATTGACTTCTGCGCCTGCCAGAGTTTGAGGCTGCCCCGCGAGCCCTCGCTGTGTTTTCCTCCATGCTCTGCATTCTCTGAGTAACTCGTCAGCGTCGCTGCAAGCAAGCAACAGAAAATTTGAAACGGGGACATTTTTGAACGGCCATTTTTGTTTATGTACATTACTATTTATTTCTGCTCCCAAAACAAACCACAGAAAGTCTCTGACCTATAATGCCGCTGTCTCGGCTCTCCAGGGTGGAGGTGGGACTCGTGATGGATCCGTAAGCACAGTCTCTGGTGCCCATGTTTCCCGGGGCTCCAGCGGGTAACGTGGAGCAGGGGCTGCCAGGAGGGGGCGACGCTGTGCTGCTAGCTAAGCTGGAGCATGGGCTGATCCGCTGGGTCATGGAGATGCCCTGAACATCAGGAGGAGGAAAATTTAGAGAGTTAGAGAATCACATAACTAACAGAGTTAAGGCCCGCTCACACAACAATGATAACAATAAAGGCACAGAGAAACCATATCGTTGGAATCATTTTCAGAATTATTTTTTTTCAGCTGATGAACGATACAAACATTGACAGCCAATCAGAATCCATCCAGTTCTCATGAGCTCGAGAATGTAATGCCGAGAATAAACAGACGATATCGTTCACCGCTGTGGATGCTAATATTGTTATATTTAAAGCTATCGTTATCGTGCTTGGTGTGAACGGGCCTTTTTTATTATTCATATTATCATCATCATCATCATTATTATATGGTCATATTCATATGCAAAGGATATTGCATCATTTTCTAAAAATACAAACACTAACAGAAGAAATTTGTGTCAAAACCACTTTTTTTACTTGTATTGTTTTATCAATTTAAATAAGAACATTTAATTTCAATAATAATCAATTTGCATGCTTATGTTTAATGAAGGAGGCCTAATGTTCAGTCATTGTTACACTGCAGAACTGTAGCATACTGAAGGACTTTTTGCTGGTTATCACTGCTCATACAGTATATGAGGATCCTATTCCAGAAAAGCAGCAGCGTTGAATGACTTTCACACACAAAAATGCCCACAGAAGTGGAAATCTGCTGACTGGTATTTAATGATACAGTGCTGTCCCATATTTCTGCTGAGGACTGCACACTCATGTGGAATTATCTCTTTTTATGGCCTGGGCTGACTTAAACATTTTTTCCACTGTGACTCAATATTATGTAATTTAATACAATGTTATTGGCTTTATGGTATATGACTGAGAGAGCTTTGAATTTTCAACTCTTAACCAAATGGAAAGCAGAGAGAAATTAGTGTATTATTATGGCATGCTGCGGTCGGTGACAAGACATGAGCTACAAAAACCCACCAAGATGGAGGATTGTTTTACCCAGTGGGAAGAGAGAGTGAGAAACATAAACAGACAAAAAGAATGATAATGAAAGAGTTTCAGCAAAAAAGTAAAGATGGAGTAGAAGAGAGACATGGAAAGAATAGGTGGTTAAGCGAGTTCATGTCTGACTCTGGGTCTGCGGTGAAGGCCACATTAATGACTTCATACAGACGGATATGAATTTCAGTCAGTCGCTGGCTCTTCTGTCCAGAAGTTGTTTTAGATGATATGTTTCTCACAACCAACAGAGATCAAATTGCAAACCAAGTGGATGTTCTTTCACAAAAACAACAATTTAAGGATACATTTGCGGATCTGAACAAGGTTCTGAATTCAAAACTAGGTTTTGATCCAGGTTAAATACTATGAACAAAAAAAAAAAAAACTGATCTCAAAACTTTATTAAAAAAAATAAAAAAATAAAAAAATAATTAAACAAAGAAATTATAGGCAACAAAAAAAAGACTGAAATGGTATGCTGTCAAACACTAAAATAATGTTTTTTTTTTTCGTTTTTTTTTTTAATGTGCACTCAGAAATCTTACTTTCTTCATGTGTAAAATAGTTTTGATGATTTGAGGTGCACTGTAAAACCACCTAAATTGGAACATTGACTACGACCTACTGAAAAGCCATGAAAAATAACACTTCACATTTCTTTTCACCATGAGCCAACCGTGGCTCTAAGCCACATCTCGGACTCAATAACTTCCCAAATATGTCTAAATAGCTCTACACCTTTTTGTCCAATTCAAGGTTCAGCGTGCATGGGAGAGTGTTTCAGAAATTGTGGCCCTTCGGTGACCACGCTTGCTTGGCAGGGTCCAGGCTCTAAAATAACTCAGTGGAGGTCTGGAGCAGCTGTGGCCCACAGGAGCGGAGCCGAGCCGCGATACATTCCTGGACTCAACTATGTGTCGGATCAATGAGGTCGAGCTGCGCTCAGAACAATTAGGAGGGAATGAAACACTTCTGATTTTAACCGGAGGAATGTTAAAGCGCTACATTCAAGAGCTCAAAATTGTCATTTGAAAAACCAGCAAGACTGTTTCCATTCTTAGTCACTGTTAGGATATCAGGAGCTTTTGGCGGATAATTGTTTTAATTAGGGTTTAATTGTTTAAGGATTAGTTCTCACTTCCGTAATAAACATTTCTTGATAATATACTCGCCCTCATGTCAACCAAGATATTAATGTTTTCTTTCTTCAGTCATAAAGAAAGCAAGGTTTCTGAAGAAAACATAGCAGGATGTTTCTTTATATACTTGACTTCATAGGGGATCAACAGGTTGAAGGTTCAAATTGCAGTTTCAGTGAAGCTTTACACAATCCTTTTTTTTTTTTTTTTCACGAATGCGTATTTAACTAGCTCTGCAACGCACGTCTGTACATTAGATTGGGAGGAAAAAAAAAATAAAAAAAATCACACGCACTTAGTTCGTCATCTGTATACTTGTGGGTAGGGCAAAAAAATCCTCTTCCAACTTTAAAACCATCTTTACTTTTTTTGTTTGACTTTCTTTGCATGTTCACTTTGTAAACACTGGGCCAGTACTTACACCTATGTCCTTTCCAACATGATCAAGCTGTAGTGCAAGTCCATAACTATTATAATTTTTTTTTTAGAAAATGACCAATTGTTTTGCTAGAAGGTCCTTCTTCCTCGGCTGAGATCACATAGAGCCTCCTGAAGCTGCATTAATACTACTATTTGGATCTTCAACCTGGAATGTCTGGGAAAAAAAATCTGAAATGTTTTCCTTAAAAATCTTAATTTCGTTTCGATGATGAAAGACAGACATTAACATCTTGACATGACATGGAGGTGAGTAAATTGTCATTATATATATAATTTGTATATTAGTGCTGTCAAACGATTAATCACATGCAAAATAACAGTTTTTGTCTACATAAGATATGAGTGTATTGCTTATATTTATTACGTTCATATAAATACACATATATGCATTACATATATATATATATATATATATATACACACACATAATTATAATATACGTATAATATAATACAAAATACAAAAAAAATTCTACATAATATAAATTAGATGAATATTGATATATACATATAAATAAATATAAAAAAATATACTGTATTACACACACATTATGTGAACAAAAACTTATTTTGATGTAATTAATTGCAATAATTTGGTTTTGTTTAAATAATATATATTTGTATACTCTGTATATTTATTATGTACATAGAAACACACAAAGATCCACTTATATATTGATGAAAAAAGTGTTATGTTATGTTAAATCTTTATTTATTAAAATAATTTATGGGCCGGTTTCCCGAACAGGGTTTAAGACTAGTCCTAGATTAAAATAAATGTTAAGAGCTGTCTAAACTGGAAAAGGCTTGCACTGAGATATCTTAAGAAACATCATTGCCATTGTTTGGTCTTAAAATGCTCACAGATAATGCTTTTTTTGTAAGATATGTTTCTAAAAATTCTTAAATGTCCAAAATTAGCAAAGGTCGAGTCCTGGCTTAATCTAATTCCTAGCCGGGAAACCGGCCCTAAATGTAATATAAAATATAATAATATAAAAATATACATGTAACTATTTACTACTGTTGTATACATTTAAGAAAAAACTGGTTTATATATTAAATATATTTGTATATAATATAAAATACAATAATATAAATATATGTGTATAGCGTTTATATATGTGTCAATTTACATATGCATAATAAATATACACAGTACACATATATTATGTAAACATTAATTTTTATCTCGGATGCAATTATTCACGATGACAGCACTGATCATTACAATTAAGCAATTCATTCTGCTTCAAATATTACAACATTTTAACAGCATTATATTTAATTTCATCTGACATCATTAATATAATACCGCTGTACTGCATATTGAATTAAGCACATGTTGGATTCAATTTTTCTGACTTGAAAGGTTTCTAAGCACTCAAACCCAAAAGCAGATGTTCAGTGGAGAATCATGGCTAAGATCAATGTGGACTGTAAATAGACTAGCGGCAGGGGTTTCAGCATCTGCTGTCTGAGACATGCCTAGTTAGACTGGAACTGCACAGATACACCAGCGCAAACTGCTGCTGTTCATCCAAAACCCAGGAACATCTGTCATGATTTAGAAAGCAAGAATATCTGTGTTTCTGAGGTGGGGAGCCGCCCACTGACAAAACCCTGGGCTGCAGAGCAGCACCTCCCACAACCACTGGGCCAAAAACTCACTTGAATTATTTTTAAAAGAATAATGGGAGAGACTGGATAGAGCATTGAACGCGTGTATCAAACCTGAGGGTCATCTTGTTCCTCCATGCTGTACTGTGCTCCACCGGGCCCTTCGTTCACTTTGTCCCCAAGCAGGAACCCCAGTCGCGTCATCAGTGTGTTGGCGGCCTCGTCTACAGACGGAGGAGGACCCAGATCCTGGCTTTCTTCCCCTGTGAGAGAACAAGAGAGGTAAAGCCATGCTCATAAAGTAAAACCCACCTGAAGTTGTGTGCTACAAACAAAGAATTTGCTCCAAACAATGCTGTTGTTACATAAGATGCAGCTGAAAGAGGAATATGATAAAACTATGATAAAACTTAATGAAAAAGTTTTATATATAAATACACACACATCCAGCACATATTTTAAAAATATTTACATATACAGTATATTTATATTATTGTATTTTATATTATATACAAATATATTTAATATATAAACCACATTTTTCCTAAATGTATACAACATAAAAGTTTTTGTATATGTAATATATATGTGTGTATACTGTGTATATTTATTATGTATATATATATATATATATATATATATATATATATATATATATCTGCATGTGTATGTTTTGAAAATATTTAAAACATAACATGTTTCTTCAATATATACATGCATGTATGTGTATTAAATTTTATATACACATAATACATTTTATTTTGGATGCAATTAATCATTTGACAGAACTAATTTATACAGTATATAATCATGCATTATGCATAATAATGCATAATGCATTTATTAGCCTACAAATGACATATTTGATGCATTTTATTCCTCTGATATCAAAGCTGATTACTTCAATCTTCAGTGTCACATGATCATTAAGAAATCATTCTAATTTGCTGTTCAAGACACATTTCTGATTATTATATCAGTTGAAAGTAAAAAGTGAGAGTTCTGTAACATTATGAATCCATTTATACAGCTCACTTATTTCACTTGCTGAACTTGAATAATCACACATTCTGTATTTCCCAAAACTATTCACGGACAGTCATTTTTGCAGGATAAAAAAAAAAAAAGAAGTGATTTTGGCATTCAGAGAAACTGCTTTCTTTGGCTTCTATGACAACATAGGGAATTTTATGATCCTTGCAATTTAACAGAGTCCAATGCATAAAAGTACAACTTGGCTGTCGCTACCACACGCAAACTTTATGTGGTCTCTTTGAAATTTCTGCCTCAAATAGCTCCACTGGAATGAAATTTGGTCATTGGTCACATCCTTAAAAACCAAGTGACACAGCAGATAAGGATAAATACTAATAAACCAGCCACACTGGCTCTTGTGAATTAGCAGTGAATCCAGCCAAAGACCTCAAAAGACCTAAACTGTAAAACACACTAAACCACCTCACAATCCTGTAGTGTTTCACAGATGAGGCGTCTGAGCCTGTGCGTTCATATACACAGTCAAAGGCTGATCGCTAGACTTCAAAAGAAGAGGTGTCCCACGGTGGCTAAATCCACAGTGAGAAGAGCTTTCTCAGGATTAGTTTTTTTTTTCCTACGCCTTTCACCTCACACCATCAGAACAGAGCCGAAGAGAAACGACTGCAAAACAAACTGAGCCTTTCCCAGAAATACGGGGCGAGTTGCTACACCTCTAAGGCACAGACTCATCTTACTGTCAAACCTGTCCTCAGAGACTCTCAGATAAACCAAAGCCTCAGGCAGCAGTGGCTCTGCACAGCAGCTACAGTTAGATTTTATAAGTTGCCCTGAAAAGTAACTTCACAAACTGTCTGAAAGAAAAAAAAAAAATCTTGGTATAGCATATCTGAGTACTGAACAAGTTTTCAAGACAATAGATGCTACAGCTAAATATGCTAAATCAGTCCAAGCATGTCAGTGGCTGTGCGTCTCAAAAACCTTAAATAAGCTTAAATGACAATTTCCGGGAATCATACTGTAAAAGCATTTCAATATGCACATTTAGGCATATACACGGGCTATTTTACAATGGTTTTATACAAACAGATCATAAAATACTACCGCTAATTCTGCTAACTAGCTTGGCAACCATCATCTATGGCTGTGCTTTAAAACCTGACAAATCGTATTGGGTAGCTTTAAATGTGTCATTTTAAAGTTTGAATTGCACCTACAGGTCCAAAAATATGCTATCGTTAACAAAACATGGAAGTAAATAATGTCTTTATTATTTAGGTGCTGTATGTATAGAGCTTATAGTTGTAGTACAGAACAATACTTTTTCCCAGACAATATAACCAAGCCTACAAATTGGTTTCCTGCTTTGAATTTGTTCGGTTGAACACACACAGTCTCTGGCAATCACTTTTTTTTTTTTTTTTTTGAAGTTGCAGTCGCAACACAAAAATGTTGTCATGGCAACTAAGGATTTTCTAAAGCATCTGTCTCCTTCATTCATCCTCCAACCAAACATTCTTCCTAAATATTTCTTCCATCGTTCCCTGGTTTCCCTGTACCTCCGGCGGGATGTATGTCACTTGTGACAGCGTATAATAAAGTTCAGGAACCCGCTAATGACACCAGCAGGAGCCGAAATAGCACAATGTTGGAAAGATCTGTTTATTACAAGCAGAAAGTTGGCAAGGTTTGTTTTTCCTGCGCTGTCTTTTTATTATTTTCTCCCACAATGTCATCCTTTTCAGAAAATGCTGTGCCTCTACTCAAAAGTCCTCTGGGCCACATATGGTAAAAAAAAAAAGGAAAAAAGGAAAAAATAAGACCGTTCTGAACTGATGATTCACAAACATGCCAGCAATGGTGGATTGAAGGTAAGCCTGAGGATGCAAGCAAAAAGAAAATATTCAAAAGCATCCACAAATTTGTGGACCACACACACACGTATCTCAAGGCACAAGCATAAACAATCATATACGGGTACTCGTGCATGAAAATCTCGCAGCTAAAAGAGCGCATTAATGCACTTCTGTATGAGTAATGATGAGCCATCTGATAATCAGACATCGGGGGTGAGAGAGGAAATGGCAAGAAAAGGATAAACACAAGGTGATGCATGACCAAGAGTTTTGTTATGGCTGAGATCAGATAGGGATCAGTTCAGCTTTAAAACAAAAACGTCTGACAACTGCCTTACACACAATCATGTTAATTCAGAACAGATAAATAATCACTAAAACTGTTCATGATTGGTGTTCAGTAACATACATACTAACATTATTAATAAAAAAAAATAACAAATGTGTATTATGCAAAGTATTATTTATGCGTATGCTAATGGAAGCACCTTACCAAATAAGAAGAGAATTTTTAAGTAAATGTAAATAAAAAAAATAATTTTAATAAAACAATAAATAATAATGTAAATATAAAAAATATTATAAATAATAATATTTTATTATTTACCAATTAATTAATTAAATAAAAGTAATATTTAATAGTTTATAATAAATATATAACATATGTGATTATTAATTGATTAATTAGCACATTATGCAATTAATATGATTACATTATTTAATCTATCAACACCCCTAGTAAATAATAACAATATAAAAAACAAACAAAAAAAGCACTATAGTGCCCTGAGGTTTCTGTCTGCTATTCATAATGACAAAACCAGTGACGTCACCTCAAACCTCAGATGTTTAAGTCGTACATCTCATCTGTAAGACCCCCATGGGAGCTGCTTAAAGTTCCACTCTTTAACTCCACCACAGAGCAACAAATTCAGCTCCGCTTCCTGTTTCGCACCCCCTTGGGTGAGGACGGTCCCATGGGAAAACGTGTTGTTTGTGCTTTCACGAGAGCAGAAAACATCAGCACTGCAGGGGTTTAAACCTCGTCATTTGTCATGTCGCTGCCTCTTGTAAAAGCTACAGCGCTGCATCAGTTATAGGAATGAAAATGCTGATTGGTCTGGTGTCAAAGGTTTGACTTACAGCTCTTGCTATGCACTGCTGGGCTTTTAAAATCAGAGGAGAAATCACTGCCGTATAAAAGGCAAGCAATGGCACACAGACTTTAACAAAACCACACATGCAAAAAGCTGCTAGCGTAGCAGCGAATGTACTGTAACACTCAGCAAAACCGGGGAAAAAATAGAATTGTTGATAATAGCAGGGTTGCAGTTAGTAAGGCAGAGTGCATTTAATCTAATAATTCAAATATCATTCCATTGCCTCCGACACAGGGTTTCCTACACTTGCAAAAGACTGCATACCACTCAATTAAACTGTGGGGCAGTCAACAGTTGGCCTATGTGACAGTAATGCAGCTGGACACACTGGAGCTTCAGGACAACGTTACACTCTAACTTGATTATATTTGTTAATGTACTTATTTATAATATAGTGTAAACCCAGGTAAAGTTGCAAATGAACAAACAAATGCATGATCAACAGATAGATAGGCAGACAGAATAATAAAATGACAGAACGAGAAAAAGATTGAATTATAAATTGACAGACAGACAGAACACTCAGAAATAAAGGTAAAAAAAACATTCACTGGGGCGGTACCTTTTCAAAAAGGTATGTTTATACCTAAGAGGTCCATTTTAGTACTTAACGTGTATATACTTGAATCTAATAGGTACAAAAGTGTACCTTTTGAAAAGGTACCACCCCAGTGACCCTTTTTGTACCTTTATTTCTAAGAGTGAAAGATGAATATATTACAAATATAGACATATCAATGTTAGAACTATAGAATGTTGGTATGTTGGAATGATAGAATGATAGAATGATAGATAGATAGATGATAGATAGATAGATAGATAGATAGATAGATAGATAGATAGATAGATGATAGATGATAGATAGATAGATAGATAGATAGATAGA
>JAUCMS010000062.1:16504629-16520942 GCA_032357445.1 Enteromius radiatus | reverse complement strand
CGCTGGAGGCGTTCCCATAGCGTTTTCGGACGCAGTGTCTCGTTCCTTCAAGGAACTAGGGTTATATTCATAACCCCTAGACGTTACTATAAGTTATGGTTAAAAACAGAAAATAATGGGATTTTAAACATGAAACATGGCTGATTCTCTCTACGTGCAGCTCAGGAACAAACAATATGAATACACAATTATGTGTAATTCCAATGCAGGAACTGAGAGCAGAGAGAACGACTCGCATGCTCTCACCCACAGTAATTTCCATATAAGCATATGCATATTCTTGTAAATCTAAAAACAAATGGCATGCTAAAGCATAGAACATACATTTCACACCCACACAAACAGACACATCAACTGCTTCAGTGAGACGAGACGCATTCTGAGCAACACTGAGCAGGATGTACAGTAATTGGCGAGGTGGGGAGGTCTCGTGCAAAAGTTCGCAGCAAGGATAAAGAGCAGCTTATGCATGTCATTGCATACCTATACATTCATACAATTTTAAAATGTGGCCCAGTGGTTAATGCACTCACACTGAGACACCGTGGTGCTCATGTGGGTGATGCAGGTTTGAGCCTGCCACAGTTTGAGCCACAAATATACGGTTTGTGGTCCAGATTCACATATATCAGTTATTTAATAATTACAATAATAAATAAGATGAACAAAAATAATATAATAAAATAAAAAAGACAAAACTAAATTAAAAAAAATGAATAAAATAAACAAATAAATACAATTAAAAATAAGCTAAATAAAACAAATAACATTATATAAAAAATATAAAATAAATATAATATACAAATATACAAAAATAAATATATAAATACATATATATATATATATATATATATATATATTTTTTTTTTTATTATTATTATTAAAAGGAAAATAAGGTGGTAAATGATCCACAAATTCCAGACAAAACATAAAACCACCACCTAACATGTTGTCACGTGTCCCTGTTGATCTAGGCAGATGGATTTTTTTCTGTGTTTTTCATTCAGCATGAAAATGAGATGGTTAACCGAACCATCTTCTGTGAGCCTCAGCGCTGATCTGATTATAAAAATCCTTAGATGTGTAAATTTCTGTTATGAAGCATATATATGTATAACATGAGGATCACCATGGTTACAGGTCAGACACAATCAGCAAGCAAATGAGAGCATCTCCAGTGTGCACCATTAATCAAAGGATGCCACAATGCCTGTTATCAATTGTCACTTCCCTTTTTTAATATATCACAAAAGAAAAAAAAAAGAAAAAAAAACAAATTCACATTTCCTTTCCTTTTTTAAGTGCCTGACAAAGATAGGAGAACTTACAGATTGGCTGCCAGCTTGATTTCACCTTCTTTAACTGACACAGAAATAATCTAATCTAAGTGTGATAGCTATAACGGTGATCAGCATCAGGGCTCCAGTGACATTTAAGTTAGCCTGTCATCAGATAGCGTCAAAGCCAGGCAGTGCTGCAGTTATCCATGTAAGGGATAAAAATCAAGGCTTCAGACAGCAGGTATCTAACATCTCTCATTTCAGCAGCATTACTGAAACAACATCTGGTGTGCTGCCGCCCCGTATCTGACTGTCCCTCTAGTCAAACGGCGAGGAGTGGGTGGACCGAGAGATAGGGAGATTGTTCACTTTGTCTAAGGGCAGCCCTTGACTCCTACACAGGCGACGTAATGAACCTCAGTACGTAGGCAGAAAGAATGTGAAATCTGTCACACATGTAAATTCACTCAGAGAGATGTTAGGAACAAAACTGCCATTATGTGAAGAGACGACACACAGTCTGACTTAACTAGATTTGGGCGGTGAGAAGAACAGATATTTCAGTGACACATGAAGAAAACAGCGGGAGAGAAAAAGAGACGAAAGTTGACTTATGTTTAATCTTCTGTGTAGTATTCCTGGATGTTCATTTTTAACAATAAAGTAGTATGTTAAAGACACACATATGCATATAATTATAAAAATACTGTTTGATTATATATGTACATACAGTACTGTGCAAAAGTCTTAGGCCACTAGTATTTTCACCAACAAGAAATGGTTTTAAATGGGTTATTTCTGTCTTTTGCGGTAGCGCATCAGTTGGAAATATCAGTTTACATTTCCAAACATTATTTTTGTCATTAATTGTAATAATGCAGTGAGATTATTGCCTGGACAACAGCCAGAGATCTGATCATCCTCCAGTCTTTCTGGAATCACATGAAGAAACAGAACAAACTGAGACAGACTCAATCCAGAAGAACTGTGACAACGTCTCCAAGATGAAGAAAAAAACCTACCTGAAAGGTACCTGAAAAACTCTGGGCAAGTGTACCTTGTAACAGAAGCTGTTTTACCAAAAGCTGTAATACCAAATATTTATTTGATTTAGTTAATTGATAATTTATGACATTATTGAAAGCATTTTTTACAGCATTTGTACATGAGCGTCTAACACTTTGAACAATCTTGTAGCTTTGCAGGTAGGTTTTTTGAAGCATCTTGGAGACATTATTAATACAATCGGTGCCATTTTTCTAATACAAGTTATCAGTTTTTATTGTATAAGAACAAATTAAGTCTATAAGGAGAATTATAAAAACAATATCTGATATATTTCACACACACACACACACACACACACACACACAAATACTCCAATACACACATAATTAATTTATGTTGTTGTGTGGCAGTACTTCAGGCAGTACTTTATATACAAAAAAATCATGCTCCTTGGAAATGAGGCCTTAAATTGAATAGTACAATAATAGTTGAATAAAACATTTTTTCATGAAAGTTACATAAAAATATTACTATCCCTAATAGCAATTTATTAGTTTTCATTATAGTAGTTTCATTTTCATTAGTAGTCCTTAGCTTTTATTATACAAGAACAAATCAGTAAAATCTATAAGATAAAAAGCAACTATACATTTTGTTTTTACTTTTTTTTGTATACATACATACACACACACAGACACATACATAATTCATGTAATTTATGTGTGTATTCAGGCAGTACATTATGCAAAACAATCATGGCACTTTCAAATTTGTATTTTTTTTTAAATTAAACTGAAATTGAATTCAGAAAAAGCAAATAGAAAAACCTATTACATTATGGATGTCTAAAGGCATCTACAACAGCCTCATAAAGTGTGACCCTACCCACAATCCAAGATATGACAATCAGGCAAACACCCTGCGAGTAAATCCATCACACACACACACACACACCATGACTCACAACAGCTGACTTCTCCAGCAAAGTTCTTACATCCACAGCTTATCAAACAGTGCCTTATATTACTTGGCTGCCTAATATAATATTGTAATATCAGATACTTTTATTGTGGTAGCAGGGAGATAAGAGAGGTGTTAACAATTCCTTCTGCTTCGAAGTTCTGCCGTTTTTTTGGTTGGCCTGCTTCCTTTCACACTGTGGGCTTTGTCCAAAATCTCTGTTGAAGTGGGGCAAAAAACGAGGTGCAATGGAATGCAACAATGAGGATAATGAGGGCCAGCAAGCCACCGCTCTCAAAGACGGCCTTATGTCCAGCCATGAATAGGTCCCATCCAAGGCGCCAATTCAGGCTCCGGCTAAACAAAGACAGGGACACGTGTCCCGCCACTTGCTACGGCCAATTCACGAGCCAGCTGATAACGAGAATGCGCATCACGCCTGCCCTTCTATTCTTTACAAGTCTTGTGGTTTAAATTAAAAAACGTCCTTGTCTCATTACTTCAGACTTTCATTGTATAAAAGAGTTTTTTTCTTTCGAAAGCACTCAGGAAACCTTGAGGACTAGGACATTATGTTGGCTGGAGAGTCTGCCGCCGTTATCAAAGGTATAAAAAGAAATTGTTGTTATGGGTTTTTGGAGATCTTGAGGAACCCACAAGACCGGATGCAGTTCTACAAAAAGCTCCGCTATGTGCTGCTGAGCTACTTTTAGCAACCTAGGGGTACTTGAGGATGGATGACCCTGATTCCTCTGAGACGTGCAGGGATGGAGGAGAACGGGGAGGGGAGGTTAGGGGCCCTGTCATTCCTAGATGAGGCGGATAACTCAAGTCTAGACAAACACTTGGGCCCAGGGCTCAGGATCCAGCACGAGGGTTTGGAGGGGGGCTGCGGCTGGCATCCTGGAAAACCATCTGCCTCAGAGCTGATAAATCTTGATTACTGCATGTTGGGAAGTAGGGGAGGAAAGGATGGAAAGACGTAATACCAGTCTGTTTATCTTTTGTAAGACGTGTGGGGCCGAGGGTAAATTTGACATGTTCAAACAGCTGCCTTGAATTTCAAAGAAGGTGAAACTTGGATGGAAACAAAGCTATATTATACTATCAAAATCATACTTGTGTTATAAAAGATGTTTATTTTATATGATACAAATTCTAGCGTTGTATGGACACGCAAAATTGTTCTTACTCTTTTAAAAAGAAAAACAACTTAAATTCCCACAGAAAGCTATTTTATGGCTTTTAAAGACTACAAAAAAAAAAGCAGACAAGACGATATGGACCGCTTGAAGTGTTAATTCTGTCATTAATTACTCACCCTCATGTTGTTCCAAATCCGTAAGTCCTTTGTTCATCTTCTGAACACAAATTACAATATTTTTAATGAAATCCGAGAGCTTTCTGACCCTGCATAGACAGCAACATAACTGAAACGTTCAATACTCAAAAAGGTAGTTAGGACATCATTAAAATAGTCCATGTAACATCAGGGCTTCAAACATAATTTGATGAAGCTACAAGAATCCTTTTTGTGTGCAAAGAAAACTAATTATTTAAGCTTTAGCCAACGATTTCTTCTCAGTCTACACCGCTTTTCATCAAAAATATTGTAATTTGTGTTCTGAAGATGGGCAATTACTGACAGAATATTAATTTTTGTGTGAACTATCCCTCTAATATTTTCTGATAACATGCATTTAATGCATTAAAAAAAGTGTAGCTTGAAAACTCAGGTTTGAAAATAAGATGATGATTCAAAAAAATCTTACTTTATTTTCCAAAGAAGAAGAAGAAGAAAAAAAATAACATGTGTCAGTTGATAATGACAATAAAAACCTAAAATATTTTTGACTACTATGAAGAAAATATACCAAAACTATTTTCGATCTAAGTTTTGACACAGAAGGCAAAAAACAAGGCGCTGTCAGATATTAAGATGAAAAACGTCTCAGGTTTGAATGACTGAACTAAGCGACATTTTGTATTTTCTCATGTACTATACTCCATTACAGAACCTGTAATTTTCTCACAAGGTCAACAAGTAATCTTATTCCTAACAACAAAACGGCAATGACAAATTCACTGGCCACTGTCCCTAGAGCTAAACACATTCATCACAACAAAAACAGTATTACATTTGCTTCCGACTAGGCCGCTACAGACATCCACAATCACACACACTTCCCTGGCAACATCATGGCCTCGCATCCCACTTTTAAAATCATCCTGATCTGCTTTGTCGTCCGTGGGCACCTGCTGTGACTTCAGGCTTGTGGCTTTATGGACTTTAACACCCAGAGCAAGGAGGGTAAGAGAGGGGGGCAGTGGAAGAGCTGTGCAGATCAGGCCCTGCTGTATAGAGACCAAACTAAAAGAGCTAATGAGAGCTAAAAGAGCTGACTACTGTTGTACTGGATTTGTAAAATATTATGCGATCAATGAAATACAAATCTCATCAACAGCATCAACCTAAATGGTGAGTTTATGCAGTTACATACGAAAAAAAACCCACAATTTTACACACAAAATAAAGCATGTAACCATCAGCTATTATGGAATAATAATATAAAATAATATAATAAATAACAAATAAAAAAATAATAAAAATTTAAATAATTACTATAAATGCAAAAATAAGTAGCAGGTAAATCATGACGATGATAATTAACATCTGAATAATTACTGCCTCATTTAAAATAGACAGTCAAACTGGGAAGCCATTATGTATCTTTTGTGACATGCTTCTTGGTTTAATTAGCAAACATGAATAGATGGCAACTCACTTCAAGTTCCTGTGTTGAACCAAACCGCAATACATCCTCTCACAAACCCAGCAGCCTTTCAAGGATAAGGGAGACTCAAAAGGACTCCCGCCGGGCCGGAACACCCCGACACAATTAATCCAGATCTTTCAGATCATCAGTTCGGTAGGACAAACAAAATTATGCTTTACATCCATCTGTGCCATAACAAGCTTTAACTTATGAACCGTAAAACACTGCACTAAAACTCCAGTCTGCAGTTGTAGAGTAAAGTCACGTTAACACATTTGAGAGAAGCTGTCATTATACTGTCAAAGAGATGAATAGTACACACATAAAATATGCCCCCTAACTTGGCGGGAAAATAGAAGAAATAGAACAAGGTTAATTACCAGTGAACCATTTGGTGTCTAATGGTACTGAGATACTGTTAGCTGCATTACCAAGCATTAAACAGAGGTACTGCTTCAGACATGGCACTGAATTGTACCTTCAAAGACAACAGCATGGATTAGGTTCTTCAAAGTGGTCTAGAAGATAAAAAAAAAAAAAAAAAACATCAGCATGGAGGTCTGTAGGAGACAACAGATGCTGATAGTGTGGCATTTGGCTCTCTTGTAAACGCCTCCTCCTAAATGCTGTCTCATTACATCAATTTCTCATTACTGCATCAACCAAGCGGAAAATTGCAATTTCACACCCAGCCCTGAATGACAATGTAGGTCAGCCATGGAGCTCTTGTATGTGCAAAGAGAAGGTCAAAGGTCACCGTGAGGGATGCAAGTCAGGAGGACAGTGTGATCTTGATCCAACTGTTGGGGCAAGCTACATTTTTTTAACCAACTTTGTTGCTCATTCTGGCCAGGAACCGGATAGGAAGAAACCATCTGAATGATATCCGCTACAAAATCCAACCATAATTCGATGCAAAATGAATTTTCCCACAACATTCAAGGTTTGGTTCCACTCTAGAAAAAGACAGTCGATAAATATCAAGTCATGACGTGTCGAGAAGGCAGGAACTTCACTGCAAGGATCATAACAAACAGCGATGACACACAGAAGTAATACGAAACCGCAAATCCATCACTAACTTCATAACAACTCAGTCACCTAGGGCTCTTGGCAAGGAACATGGTGATATTCAGTCTCGAGTACCTTCGCCGAACCTGAAATGAGCTATTGTCACGGTTGCTTTCCAAATCTTCTCTGAAACTAGATCCTTCAGGCTCCTCCAGGTGTGTGTAGACGTGAAAAGCTTCTTTGCTCTCACATACTAAGTGCTTGACCCATTGAATCGAGCAAAATACAGATCAATCAATCACACAATCTATTTAAACGAGAAGACTGGGAAAGCTCGAGGCTACTAGTTATGAAGGTTCAACACTTTGGTATGCATAATTACACATCTGTTGATATTTAAGCTTATGTTAGTGAGTCATATGAATCCAGTCATCTCATAATAGTAGGAGGAAAAAAAAAACGAACATGTAATGTAATTCAAGACTGGAAACATAAGCAACTACCCATACACATCATGTGGTCAATAGATGACTTAAATACAACAACACAGCATGTTTGGTAAAAACATTTAACCCAACCAGTTGAGTTAAAGTAACCCAGCGCATGTTCTGTCCAATATTTATCCAGTGCTGGGTTGCCAAATAACCCATACTGAGTTGTTCATTCAACTCTTTATAGTAGGAAAGAATGGCAGGAACATATAACGCAATATCAGACAGACTGGAAACATGAGTAACTACCTGTACACATCTTTTGAGTCAGGAAATGACTACAAACTGAACATACTGTGATGAAATTAATAGAAAATACAAGGCTTTTGCAACCAAACTAGAGGGGAAATGAGTCACATGACTAAAATACAGACAAGACATGATTTGAAAAGACCTGAATAACCTGAAGATGACACACCCAAAGCTTTGTGTGACGTTTACTGCTCCAAGTAACACTTCAATCACAAACCAGTCACTTTTCCATTTGCTTTTCACCAAATAAGTCTTTCAATTTGATAAAAGTGCCCTTCATACTGAGAATATAACATCAATTTCAGCTTAAATATATGCTTTTTTTGAAATCCAGTTCTCGTCAGTAACTTTCATGACAACATCACTGTCTTGCACATGATGACAGTCATGTGGTCTTCATTTAATTAAAACTAATGCCTGATTCACCTTAGTTAACTTGCAGATGATCTCTGGGAGGAATTCCTCGGAGAAACCGGCTGCATGATCGCTCTCCTGAGATGTCTTCATTTGTGGTGAGAGGTGCAACAGAGACGTCTCTCTACAACTCAATTAAGGACTCATTAGCATGTCCATTAAAAGGCGTCGCTCCTCCAGTCCACTGATTCTCCGATTCATCAGTTCTGACCTTGAAGGACATTTAGGCTTGAAATGCTCACTCATAAAACAGTAAAAGGGTTTACCATTAGCATAGCGGCCCCCTTAAACTGTCTTTTGCTGCTAGGACAAGTTAATGGAAGTATCATTAGTAAGTGAGTCAGATGGTATTTCAGTGAATGACTCAAGCTGTTAACTAGTGAGTTTCTATGCCTTTTTGTTCAGTTCGTTAACAGAGCTAACTCTTGTGAATCAAACTAAACTGTTCATTAAACACATGTCTCATTGTCAGTTCAACCACAACAAGAACTAAAATATAATTATGATCAGAGCTAATTGTTGTTGGCAAAGTAATCCTTAACAATACACATTTTAGGTCGTATAATCCCAGCTACTTAAAATTACGTATCATGGTTTCCCAAACTAGGGTTTATGAAGTATACAGAGTATATATATATATATATATATATATATATATATATACACAGTATCTCACAAAAGTGAGTACACCCCTCAGTTTTGTTGCCAGCAGTTCAGACATTAATGGCTGTGTGTTGAGTTATTTTGAGGGGACATCAACTTTACCCCATTATACAAGCTGTACACTGATTACTTTACATTCTATCAGACTTTCAGATCTTTAGCGTTGTCCCTTGAAAAGATATAATAAAATATGTGAAAAATGTGAGGGGTGTACTCACTTTTGTGAGATACTGTATATATAAGCAATAGGCTATTTTATTTCACACATATGCTTTTATTTTGGATGTAATTAATTGTGAATAATTGTTTAAATCTAATTACAAGTACTTAATTTTTGGAATCTGATTATGTAATACAGACTACAGTACCTAGCTCTGATTATAACAATTCATATTCACATGGTGCTGTAGATTCAGCAACAATATCATACTGAAAGTAAGAACAAGATTCAAAAAGATACAGATTTTAATGTTGCTGATTTTTAATAACTGATAAGATATCCAAAATAGACATACTACTACTATTACTACTAATAATACAAATAAAGTAACAAAAATATTAGTAGTAGTAGTAGTAGTAGTAGTAATATAATCATCAATAACAACATTATATTATCGCTTATGGTACTATATTTATTTTCATAACAACAACAACAACATGAACCATTATTATTGCCATTATCATCATCTAAACTAAGTTTTTCTTTTATTAAATTCATTTGTATCTTTGTTTTGGCCTGTGAACATTTTATTGGTCTACATCTACTCAAAATTCAATGTTTAAAAAGGTTTATGGATGATATCATAGTATTGATATCTCATTCTGAACAGCGACATGGCATTTTGTCTGTGGTTCAGTATCTCATTCTGTTACATCACACCAGGTGCCCGTCCACAGAGAAATCCCAAACATCAGATTTGACTGGCTCAGATGACAGGCTCTCTCCACTCACACATGATTTTCATATTGAGTGTGGGCAGAAAAGTTACTTAAGGCTAGAAAGTTGCTGTGTCACACCTGGCTAGCACACAATGTTAGACTGGAGTTAACGCCCACATCATGTATTGGTAGTTTTTAAGGTTCTCAGTAATACAAATTTCCATCGAAAACAGCCCCGCATTCGCCGTCATACCTGGGGGTGGAAGAAACTCAGCAGGAACTGAAAAGAAGGATCTGGAGTTCACTCAAACCCCTTTATTTATCTCTCACCCACCCTCAGCGCCTTTTGGTCTCCCTTTCTTGTTCTTTTTTCTGGCCCACACTGGGCAGTGGATGCTGAGCCAAGGGGGTGGAGGGTATTTTTAGCCAGCACAGTGTGCTGAAACAGTGGAGAGCGTTGTGCCCTCACAAGGACAAATCTCTCCAACTGGGAGAGAGAGTGAGAGAGGACAAGACAGAGAAAGCTATGAGAAAAATGACATTTCTCTTCTCTTCCCTACAGAAATAAAGAGTCTCAGAAAAACGAGAGGTTGTCACATCTCAAGAACATCAGACATCTGATCAAACACCTCTTTCTCTCTTTTCACACGATTCATGAGACTATTTCTCTGCATTTCTGCAGAGGAGGATGTCAGCCCATAGTTATTTAACATTCAGTTGAAAGTGGCCTTCGGTGAAGTGCTGCTGGAAAGAGGATTCTGGGCAGCAAAAGGCCTTTAAGAGCACAATGTTGAAACATCAACAATAGAGAAACGTCAAAGGGTCAAAAGAAAGAGAATTTTTTTAAGGGATGCCAAAAAAAATATATAAATAAGGTGTTTAAATTAATCAAAAATGACAGTAAAGACATCTGTAAGTTCTTTTGAACTTTCTATTCCTCAAAAAAAAAATTATTTTAAGCAGCACAACTGTTTATCATTGATGATAATAAATGTTTCTTAAGAGCCGAACAGATCATGTGACAAATACATACTACAAATCTAGCTTTGCCACCACAGGAATCAATTTAATTTTAAAAGACATTAATATATACAACATTTTAAATTGTAGTAATATTTTACAAAAATTCTAAATTTTACTGTATTTATTTTTCTTTAAAAGAGAGGTTTTTTTTCCCTTAAAAAAGATATGCTGCCTTGGTAAATAAATAAGTAAAATATATATATATATATATATATAAAAAACACACACACACACACACACACTTAATTATAATATACTAAATAATAAATATTATATACTAAATTAATTACCTAATCATAACCTGGTGAAAAAAGTAACACAATCATCAGATAACTTCAAACAACTTTGAGATGGGCTCATAATCCGTCAATCTGACAATATACTTGATGCAAATTACAAATGCCCAAACATGATATTTTTCATAAAACAATTTGTGGCCATTTTAGTTGCAGTCTGCTGCCCTATAATAGTGTTGTGTGAAGATGGTGTCTTTCATGTTCTCGTGGCGTTATTTGTAGACCGAAAATCATTAGTCACTTCAAAAGGACCCAGAAATGACAGCACCATGGAGGATGAGGAAATGGTCATTGACTTCATTTGACCGCTCTATAGTGGCGTGTGACTCCTAGGGACACAATTTCCACTTCAAAAGGGAAAGCTGAATCTGGAGCTGAATTGGGGTTTGCTATCATGCTCCGCTTTGCTGTGATTCCCGAGTGGTATTAGATGTTAAACGTTCCCCCCCTGGCAGAGGGAGGAATTCCAGTGCTGGAGTCTGAAGAGGGGGAAGGACGGTGGTGATTTGAGCCACTCCAGATGTTATCAGCCTCCAGGGCTAATGCTAGCAAGCCCGCATAAGGATCTCCAGGTTTGGCACGTAGTATAAAAATGGTCACACACACACACACACGCTCTATGCGTCACAGTTGAGCTTTATCAGAACAATGTGTCTGTGTGCCTGAAGGTGGCTGTTTACAACAGTGCCTTGAACGCTCTCTCTCTTCCTCTCTCTGTTTGGATTCTGCATTTTGTTCCTTTTCTCTTTGCATTTCACTTTTTAGCTTCCATTCCTTTCTATTTGTTTTCCTCTCGCTCTAATGCTTCATTAAACATTTGATTACATCAAAGTGATTCTGTGCATTCATAATCTGGATTTACGATAGCCGTTAAGGCTGTGTGCTTAATACAACAAACCTTAAATCATGATATGGCTTAAAACATACATGTGCTGCATGTTTCATAATGAAGCACAGCATTGTGTTCTCATGATCTTTTGTATTCCATGTCTCAGAAAATGCTGCTCAGCTAATATGCTCTTAGTTTAAAGTTACTTACTGTATAATGTACATATGAGAAAAAGTGATTAACTGGCTATTGTCAAAAAAGGGCTCCCCACATTTTTTTTATTGTATATATGTATGTCTGGGAGGTTGGGAACCACTGCAAATTTCTGACAATATACGCATTCCCTTTACCTGTGCCTGTCATTTGAAAACATGCAATTTCATTGAACTATCTGGAGAGAGTGTGTCTCAAAGGTGCAGCTAAAGTGATGCTTTACAACGTTACCGCAAGATGAGGAAATTGTAACGTTTCACGACATTGCCATCTCCTTCTCTTAATCTTCCTGAGCTAAGAAACTCACTGGAACGTGTGAGTCCATTCATGCCACCTGTCCCCGCTGTTAAACCGGTGTGACTACCTTTGTGGGAGCACTGTCACTGTCAGGAATGGCTAAACGGATAGGAGGAGCAGAGAAGAACAAAAAGAGGATGAATAAGAAGAGAAAAGTTGAGACATAAAAGTTTACAGGTTACATGACTGAACAGGTTACATGGTTGCTCCAGTTCCAGTTTACTTTAACAAAACACATTTTGAAAATGTGTTTGTTTTCCAATTTTCCACAAACCCTCTTGCAGATGCCAGCTTGAAAACCCCTGGTCTGGTCTATTAACATGTAGCTCTATTGACTCTTTTACTTCCCTAATACACCATGTTCCCATTTATCCTGTTTCACTTAGAAATCGGACACATTGCAGAAGCAAAAGTGTCATTTCATGTTGACATTAAACAGACAGACGAGTGTGCGGAGCATATAAAAAAAGTTCAAGTTTTTAGCAACAACTGAAATTGTGCCCAAACATCACAGAGAAACTAGATCATATGAAACTAACCCACCAGAGAACACAGAGATGATAACACAAGCAATCTCTGATGTGCCAGCGAGTGAAGGAACTGACTTGCAAACGATTAGGTGGACACAACACGCAAGACCTCTGCGTTTAGGATTCAAAAGTTTTATTGGTCCTTTCTAGCTAACGCAACTGTGACAATGGCGACCGTATAACTGATGACTAACAATGGGGTTCTTTAAGGAAACGCTGATAAATAGCTCTCGGCTGTCACTCTCTAAAAGACCCCAAACATCAGGCTGACTCATCAGAGTGGTTTATGTACATCTGGTTTGAAGCTGCCAAAAGGGATTGAGCCTTGCATTCGTTTCCACAGGTCAAGCTCTTCTGGTTTGAACACTTAGTGTCATTTTCTCCACACCACTTCTTCTTCAGGCATGATCCATGCAGTGATAATCTTCTATACCAATAACTTATTTTTCTAGATATTTACCCTTTTCCGACCCGCTTTACTATCATATTATGGCATGATTTTAGGTGAAACAGCTATTGAGCAAGAAAAATACAGCATGGACTTGATTTAATCAATTAGTTGCTGATTAGATTGTGAAAAGTGAGTGTTGCATACGTGAATAGAGATGCATAATAATGGTTTAAAATAAAGAGTACAGCTGGAAAGAGTACTAAAACCTGGAAATGAGCATTTTCGAACTTCTGGATCTTATGCGTGTACGAAGCGTGTGTACACATCCATTCTCTAATGATAAAAATCCACCCGTTCTGAGATTCCTGTCAGAAAGACGTAGTTCTGCACAGGCCCCTCCCACAATTGTTTATTGACAAGGCTGTCTTCCCTTAGACCCACCCTGAGCTGTGAGATGTCCGCCATTGTGATGACTCCGGTGGAGGGGAAGACAAGAATGTTTAGTTGTTGGATGTTATAATGAATACAGCAGTTGTAAGACTCGGAGACGCAGAGGATTAACGTTACTATTACTAAGGGAATGCGCAGATCCCTTTGCACCACATCTTGCACTGCTTTTTGAACATCTTGCCAGCGTGAAGTAAAAACAAAAATTAAATAAAAATTGTTCTTAGTTGATTAAAAGCTGTCAGTTGTGATCAACTGATGGATTGTGTCTGACATAAATCAACTAGAGGATTGAATTTGACAGTGTTAACCAATGACGAGAGTCTAAACATGGCGTTACATCACGAGTGAAGATGATGGGAAACGGAAAGAAAACTCATAAATGTTTCAGCTCCATCCATGAGGTAGCTGTGTTTCCTTTGTGCATGCTAACAAAGGCAGTCAGAATGGTTTATTGAAGCTAGTGTAAACAACATTCAACTGCGCAGCCACATTTTACTCTCCACCGTCGCACAACGACACACCCTAAAACACACACAAACACAGAATGTTTTATCATGAGCTGATTTCCATACCGGCTGCCATCTCACCTGCCTGCTGGGTGTTGTGGACCAGCCAGCGCATGCTAAACGCTGCTACGTGTTCACAATGCATTTGTGTTTTACTTTCTTTTCCTCGCCCTTGCAGCACATACAAATCGCTCTATTTATCTCCTTCCCATTGCGATACACTCTTTCATTTGATTCCTTCCCTTTATCTCGTTTCCTGCGCTTGTTTCTCTCAGCCACTCCCTCCTTTTTCTCAGTATGTGTGCGCTCTTGGGGTTGGGTTTTCTCTCTCAGCTAGACACTCATTAATAATCCAGCATAGTGCTGGAATCCACCGGCTCCTCCGAGGGAGTCCAATACTCCAGTGAAGCACAGGGTGTTATCTATCTATGCATCCATCCCTCCACTTTCACTCTCTCTGCTTCTCCACCTGCATGAATTCACACAAACCGTGAGGAGAGAAGTATGCTAGCCATCTAAGCAATGTCATATCAAAGAGCGCTCGTGCAAATCTGTGGATTTGAAGCAGAGGAGGCTGATTGGTCGTTCTCCCAATGAAGGAGACAGAATGAGGACACGCTGGGGCTGGTTCTTCATTCAGCGGCATAATAAACAGCACATGCTGCTCCAACACTGCAGAAAGGGGCGGGGTCACATGCTAACTTCGTAATTAAACATGAGCAGAGTGGAGGACACGCCCACACATATACTATATCTTTTATGGCTTGGCTGCGAGCAGGCAAACGCATGCTTCCTAGCCTGACCTGAACATTTATGGCTACGATTAACAAACAACAGATCTGATGAACTGCTGGAGCACGGTTTAAAACAGGAACCCGAAAAACTGTGCAGTACATACACGAAGACGGCATACATTTGACAAAGATGTTTGTTGTTGTGCGCTGTTAGGGTATCATCGGACAAACACCATAAAAATACAGCAGGAAGTGAAAGATTATATAACACGTACTTCCACTACCCGCATGAATCAGATTCAGCTAACATGTCCAAGGTTTCTCAGGACACAAGCTTGTGGTTTGCTAATTATACTGTCAGCACTCGTCCAGGATCAGCCTTAGTATGATTTACATGTTCATGGATAAACGTCTTTTGCATAACATTCTTATCAGGGTTATTAACGTTAACTAAAACTTTTAAAACATATTCATTCATTCATTGCAATAAAGCTAAAATCTGATTAAAAAGCATGTTTTGTATGAAATTAAAGAAATTAAAACATATACTACACAAAAAAATACACTAAATATATACCTAGATATAAAAATATACTCTAAAAATAGAGATTATGCCCACAAACTGAAAATAAAAAGTTTCAACGTAAACAATAAGACAGAAATTAAAAAAGGCTAAAGCTGAACTAAAAATATAAAAAATAAAACCTTAAATGGTAATAATTAAAATATTAAAAGTATTAAACTAATAAAAAATCATCACAAAAATTCTGCAAAATTAATCAAATCTAAACTAAAATTACAAAATAAAAACTAATCCAAAATAATGATAAAACCTGTAATAATACATAAATCAGCCAATCGGTGGCTTCTGATGTTATGGTTTAGGCTTATGATTAGACAACACCTTTATCAGATAATAATTATATTTGTTTTTAGGGATAGCTTAAGTGTTCAATGGTTTCCATTCACCAATAATAATACAATTGTTACCCAAGCAAAACAAGAGTCATGGAAAAGAGTCATAGAAAAGAAAGTAGGGTTAAATAAGCCCAAGTGTACAAACAGCAAGCAAAAGATCGAATATATACAGTTTTATATACAGGGTTTTTTTTTTTTTTTTTTTTGAGGTTCAAGAAATGTTGTTCCAGGAATATCTCCTATTCAAATCACTTGCTTAGCTCAAGGCATCACATTTGAGTCCCATATTATCCATCAAGAGCTTGATGCGAAAACTTAAAGGTGCCATAGAATGCATTGAGAGAATATTTTAAATTGTTGTCTGATATGTACATAGAAGGTAATGTAGCTT
>JAUCMS010000062.1:16488644-16504529 GCA_032357445.1 Enteromius radiatus | reverse complement strand
TTTTTACTTAATGTGCCTTCACTTTTTTCGTTAATATTCTTGATGTAATTCTCAACAGTTAAAAAAAAAAAAAAAAACTGTAATACAATGACTACTACTTTAAAAAAAAAAGCATTAAAAAAAGTAAATAAATAAACATGAATATAAGTGAATAAACAAAATTATTTATATATATATTTACCAACACACATTACAATAATGTAATAGGAAATATGGGAAACATGCTAAATTACAAGAAAAGTGTGTCACAATGCAAGGACATTTTGAATCCTGGGATTATATGACTGCAAGGAGAAGCTGTTCTGTGTGGTAAGCATTTTTAGAGGTTAAAACATCTCTCTGGATTCCTCGCGATCACACACCCACAAAAAAAATAAAACAAAATAATAATGATAATAATAATATCATGTTTCCTTGGGGTTCGATTTCAGGACAACGGGCAAAAAATAACCTGGTCAGGTGCTGCATTCAATTTCTCATGAATAATCCAGAGACGGACAGAAATCAACAGACCCACGGGAAAAAAACCCACATTAAATATCTTTACATCTATTTTAAGAAACACTGATGCTTAAATTATCATTGGAAACTGTACCCACCATCCAGCAAATCTGCTCTAAATGGGTGCTCAAAGTCAACTACAAACCAAAATCCTCATTTGCAAAACCTAATGGAGAAATAGAATACAATATAAAGGTAACACTATTGTAGGTGTGTTTAATAAGGGCTGCATCTAAACTCTGCAGGGCTACGGCCCTCCAGGAATTGAGTTTAACACCCCTGGTGTACACTATAGAAAAAGTTCAAAAGTTAGGAATAATCTTAGGAAGGCTCTTATGTGCATTTATGTGATCAACAATAGCAATAATGTAAAATATTATTCCTTTAAAATAACGGTTTTCTGTGTTAAAATGTAGTTTATGTTCAATATCAAACCCCAGTCTTCAGTGTCCCATAATCCTTTAGAAATCATACTGAAATATACTGATTTGCTGCTACAGCTTAAGTTATTATAAATATAAAAAACTCTCTTTGATGAATATAATCAAATTCAATGAACAGCATTCATTTAAAATATAATTTTTTGTAATGTTTTACAAATATTAGAATAATATCAGTTATTTTATATTGTAATATTTCATACCGTTTAATTATAATATTAATCTGACTTTTAAACTTTTGTCCAGTTTTATATATTGAATCAAAACAGTGACCTAGTTCTAGTTCAGTAACATTCTTATGGATTCATTGTTTGTCCACTTCCAGTCGATTGTGTTTCTTCCTCCAGCTATCCTTCCCACAATGCAATGGTAAAAGGCTGAGGCCGCTGCTCGCATAAAAGCAAGCCCCAGGGCAGGTGTTCCAAGCACAAACCTGTTCGGGCAGACGGCCACAGAACGATTTAGGGCGATCAGTCACCCAGCAATTAACAATACAGAGATACAGAAGGAGAAACCAGCAAATGGACACACATCAGAATCAGGCTGGCCAGACTGACCTAGATTCTGTTTCCAAGCAATCCTCCTCCTCCTTGTGCTACTTAGAACGGCCATCAATAACATCAGCGTGCCTCTTTAGCGTTAAACAATGAACGTTTGGCTCTGAGGAGTACCAGTGGGGGTTTGAAAGAAGACCGGCAGAAGATACCGTCTGAACTCAGACTGTTCATTTCGGTCTGGTAAAGCCGTCGAGATAATGCGCGAGATGCGTGCCGATGCAATGGGTCAAGAATGTGCTACGCTACGTAAACACAACAGAGGATAGAGTTACATCAAGATGAATGTTATTGTTAAGAGCTGGCAGAAAAATACAGTCAGGGCCAAATACATCATTAACATCATCACAGCTGAATGCATGATTTATGATTGTTTGTGCCATCTTTGTCACGTTTTGTAAATGAATAAGAAGTGTGAAACCTTATGTGTGGAATACAGTCAAGCTATGTTGAGGCCTATACAACCAGTTTCGTTCCTTTAAGCCATTTGTTCTTCAATAAGGCCATAAATAGAGAATTTATAGTGTAGGGAAGTAATAGTGGCATGCTATTATTTGCTGGCTGTATAGAACCAAACAATAAAAACAATAAAGATTTGAATTGAAATAATATAAAAAAATTAAATAAATAAATAAATAACTTTTTTTGTTTTTAGCAATTTCTGGGTAAAAATGGTTTCTACACAATTTTTCAGTTTATATTAAATAAAAAGTAAAAAAAATTCACAGAGAATTTAAGATGAAGATGCACAGATTCATAATCTGCATGGTTTACTGCCTCATAAAATATGATATGTGCACATTTTTGATATTCTATTTATGAGGTAAAATGCTTCCAGATTAACGTGTGTGGCAACTTTGCTCATAAAGTAATATAAATCAAAGCGTTTGCAGCAGTTGAATAGAATACGGAAATGTAGAATTAGATCAGCAGACCATAAGTGATTCTCCAATCAGGACGACAGATCGATGCTCCCCGTCTACAGTCCCACACACAAGTCACAATCAAGCTGGAAGACATGATTAGTGTTTCCAGGGCGACAGGGCGAGCCACCGCTTGTCCTCTTCATTTACCTCAGCAGGTTTTTTAGGAAAGGGCCGATGGGTTCAGTGCATCTGGCTATCTGACCCCAGGTCAGGTATCAGGTGGCTACTCTAAGACATCTGGAGTGTCTGAAACGGAGCCCAAAACTATAAAGAGCTGAATCCCAACAAAAGCCAGGAGGGAAAAAAAAAAAAACAATTCATCAACTGCTTCTATACAAGCAAAGAAACTGTGACAAAAATATAAAATAGCACAGCTGTTTTCAACATTGATAATATTTTTTTTTTTAAACACTCAACTTTGAAAATTCAGATTTGACATTTAAAAAAAAATGTTAATTAGTATTCATGTTTCAAGATATTACAGATTTTATTGCAATTGTAATCAAATGACTGCAGCCTTGGTGAGAATGACTTGAAAAATCTAATCAAATAATACAAATAATAATAATAATAAAAATCTTACCAACCCCAAAACTTTCAAAAGGTATTGTATTAATATTGAACTAAAATCTTGTCCAGGATTAAATATACTGAATAGAGTTTGTTTACAAAAACAAAACAAAATCATATACAATTTCACTCAATTGGCATTATATTGTAATGTAAAAATAAAGCTGTATAATACTCTGAGGATGACGTTAATTTTTCTTTTCAATACATGTCTTATGCTGAAAAATAAAACACCACTGAATTAAGTATGACTGGAGAAGGAAGAAATCTACATGGGAAAAAAAAATCTATATGGAAAAACAGCGCTGGTTATAAGCAAAAACCCCAAAAAATAAAACAAATCTGATAACCAACTATAAATTCACAAGTCAATGAATAGTAATTCTGTACAGTAATTTATCTTAAATAGAATCAGCACAGCATGCCATGAAGGATTTGCCCTTCATGAAATAGAATATTATTTCATGTCACACTATATTACCATTCATACAGTGTAGCCAAGTATCCAAAATCACTGGATCTTTCAAACTGACTCTTTATCAGAGCTGATAAACCTGGAGCCCAGAAAGTGTTTCCTAAATAAGCTGATTTTTTGACACCCTGTTCTTCCTGCCCGATCAAATATTATATTTTTATGGATTACAATACACAAGGTCATTAAACATACAGTCTATGTCTGAATATTTATTCATGTGTGAACACAAAACATGTCCAGGATAGCATATATAAATATATATACACATAGACCTGTCATGTCAAAAACCATTTGTATTCATCACACACTCACCCTTATAGTGCAGAAATGCTGTTCAAATGATCTTGTTGTGTTTTGCATCTATTTACTGCTCAGAGAGAGCGGCCCATTATGATTGAAACATTTCTCAGAGACTGATGCAATAACACAAATCCATGTCAAAGTGACAGGGGTGTCGGCCTAATGAATATATATGAGCTCCTTTATGGCCTGAACGTGTGTAATCCCAGGGTTAAACAAATTCCCCCTGTGGCCGTACTCTCCCATGAGGCCTCTTGGTGGAATGAACTGTCAATCAATCAGACTAGACAACAAATCCCCTGTGGTGCTGACTGACTTTTACACACACACACACACACACACACACACAGGAGGTGTCTTAAATGACCGGAAATGGCTGTGAAGCAGAGGTGAAAGTGCTGTAAACCTGTACATGTTTATATTTACAGTATGCTGTGTGTGTGTGTGTGTGTGTGTGAGAGCGTGCTGTATATAAGACAATATAGACGAATAGATGATGATTTATTTATTGTCAGAGCGGCACAGCAGATAACAAAATGTGCTTTAGTTTTACAAAAACAAGCTAGAGAAAAAATGAGAACATTAGACCAAACTAAAGCAAAGAAGCTTTTCAGAAAAATAAAGCCTGGGATTGAAAACTGAGTTTCACCTCTCACTGTTTATGAACTGCTGCATCATTATGGGAAACTAAATGTCCACATCACTGTTGCTATGTGAACACTGGAACGATTCCTTTTGAAAACAACTACATTACACGCATGCAATGAGTCCAGTGCATCTGTGCAGAGAATGCCCAACCTTCTGACCTGGCCAGTAATTTGCTTTTCAAATCAAGATTACAAGAACTTTTACATAAAACCTCAGAAAAATAGATAGGATTTCTGAATCGTTGAATATTATGAGGGTTTCTCAATTTGAAATGAACTAACCTAGCCTTTTTATAAAACCTTATTTCATATATGAATTTAATATTTAAAAATACTATAGAAATAACTAAAAACATTGTGAAAGTGACTTTCCAACTTTGGCATAGATAAATAAATACATTTAGTTATTTTTGACGTTAAGCATCACAAAAGAAAAGAAAAATATAGTACTTCTAAATATATTCAAGTCATTATTTGCATTTTTAATGTATTTCCAAAAGATATGGATTTTAAACCTCAGCAGCAAGTCATTGACTCAGATTCATGGAAATGGTTCTGTATCACGCTGCATTTGAAGATAAAAATAACTAAATAGCATGCATAATAAATGTAATGCAGAACTTAGTTCCAGGCATCAAGAGACATGTTAGTGGACATCAAAGCTGGAATAATCTTACCCAAGTTATTTAAAGATTTACTATGAATTAAAGTACGAAAGGGCTTAAAATATCTGTAAAAGCCACTAGTCAAACCTGCGGCAATGGACTCATATATCAAAGCTGCAGTATATGACTTCTTCCTTTCTGTATAAAATGTCCTCGCCTTATTAAAAAGGTGTTATCCATCTTGCTTAAGGAAAAAACGCAGCTTTAAAGTCAACACCAAATCCAAATTACTTCAAAGAAGAAAAAATAAAACACTATTTATCTTTGTAATTATTCATTAAAATACAATAATTTGCTCATGAGCAACTTGTTATTGAAGGCCCCCAACCATTTATAGATCAGTATAGAGCAGCTACCAAAATCCAATTACCTTCCAATGAACGAAAGCAAGTCCGACCGATATCCCATTTCACTCAGAAATACATTAAGTTAACGTAGCTTTGTATCGTAGACTAATAAAGCATCACTTCAAGAGTCTTTCCTCTTTTACTGTGAAAGAACATTACACCGTGGGAGCTCAGGCAGGCCCACAGAGCTTATACTAAACGTTTTACTCACAATATGAAAAACAGGCTCATTAGCCCGGCTAAAGGTCAGCCTAAGCAGTGAAACACACCATACGCATGTTATGAGGTGTCTAACCATTCCCTCATTAAGGCAAAACTTATGTTTCAAAGAAACAGGGAATAACAAGCATAGCAGAGACAGCTGTGACAGATCTCACACCCCGAGAGTCACCATGGCGATCGCTGCTGAAAAACGCAGACGTGTGAGACAGGCGCATAATTAACAGTAAAAAACAGCACCTTTTAAAACCTACCACAAGCCTCTGATGGATTTTAAGTGCTACCTTGAAGTATATTTAATAATTTGGGGGATTAGGGAGTAACTAATTCATCATAAAGTCAATTGAAAACTTTATTGTATCTGAACAAGATAAAAAAAAAAAACAGTCCCCTTAGGTGAAGCCAAAACAATTCAAACTAAGGCCATTTTCAATCTGAACGCACTACAGTAACTTTAATAACAGTGTTTTATTAGAGGTCATTCTTCAGAAATGTGTCCGACCAGTAGCCAGCTAATTAGCAGGCAATTAGCTGCATATTAAAAGCAATTAAAATAACACTTTACCACAAATTATGCACTAAATGTGTGTTTAACCTATGCGTGTGCATGTTTTAAGGTTTGCTCAGCTATATTTCGGGAGGAAATTGTCCCCAGAAGTAATCTAAATCTGGCAAAACCTCGTTCTGCGATCAGCTGAACTTAAAAAGAAAAAAAAGAAAAAGAAATACTTTTAGTTATTACAAAAAATGCACAAAATGTTCTTATAGGCACAGGTTTATGCGCTAGTAGAGTTTATAATAAATTATATATATGGCAATATCCGAAACCCTTGTCCTTGTGGAGACATTTTTGGTCCCCATGAGGAGCTTAAAGAATAAAAAGAACTTATACAGAATTGCGTTTTTTAAAAACCTGAAAATGCAGAAAAAGTTCTGTTTAGGTGTAGGATTGGTGTTGAGTGACAGAAAATACTGTTTGTACAGTATAAAAACCATTGTGCTTATGGAATTAACCCATAAAACGTGGAAACCCAACACGCATGTGTGTGTGTGTGTGTGTGTGTGTGAGAGAGAGAGAGAAATAAAAGGGGCCTAGATGTTACATAAATCTTACTAAACTATCCCTGTAATGATAATTGCAGGTGTGTGAATACACTGAAAGTCCCATTATGGTTTAAAGTTCAGGTCAAGGTCAAAGGTCAGATTGCCATGCTAACGTAAGAGTGGCCATTCTTTGAAAACAGCTGAGAAACACCTAGATCGACCTTCCACACTATTGTAAGTTGATTAGTGTTTAAGAATAAAGTGTTCTTTTTTTCCATCTAATAAAACACCAAAGCTAGACAAAAAGGCAACAACAAACCAAACGTAAATCAACCAAAAACTAAACAAAAACATAAAACAGTACAAAATCAAACCAAATGTTACCAAACAACTATCAAAACACTTTCAGATGTTGTATACGGAGAGCTACTCAAGGAGTTTTAATTGAAAAACGCTACACCCGAGAGCCTTAAAATCTACCTTCCTGTAACAAAATGGCTAAATCAAGGTCAAAGGTTTGAATTCCTCCAGAGACACAGTTGTGATAAATCACTAAACCATGCAGATTCATGTGGTTATCATATGGTGCATCCTGTTGTTAAGCCATTAGCATGAACATCATCTATGTTTGACACTGTCACTCAAATGTCCTCCACGTGTCCTGGGCACGCCTGGCACTCGTGGTATTTTAGGAAAGGTAATATAACCCATGCAGCGGGTGTGTGCGGTCCCTGTGGAGCAACACACTCACACTCTGCTCCGTCAGCCAGCCAGCCACAGCAAGTGTGCCGAGTTTAACGTTACAGGCGCAGTCACCTGACCAAGGGCAGATGACGGACAAGAGGAGACTAACTGAATGTCAGGATTACAGCTGCAATCATTCATTCCCACAGCCGTTTTAAATGAAACCGTAACGGTCCAATACACAGAAATGATCAAGAACAAGACTTGCAGAAAACTCAACTATTCAACTCCGCAAACACTGACAAATGTAAACACGTACTTTAAAGTACTCCAAAAACCCAATTCCATCAAAAGCTGTGATTGTGTGTCCATGTTGAAATTCATGCCTTTGTACATTTTAATCATTGGTTTTTCCAGCACTAACGGGACCACGCAGCGGAGACATTACAGAAGATGGCAACGAGGGAATCAGAAAGGCAGTGGATTGTGACTAAGACCCCTGCGGTGACAGCACCCACTCAGAACTCCTCCGTGGAGATGACGAGGGTCCAAACAAATCTGCCTCGACATAAACAACATGGCTGAATGTCTGTGGTTTACAGGCAATAATCATGAAAACATACTTCCTTCCCTTCTGTGCCAGTGTGTAGCAAGCATGGGTGTTTTTAGGGCACTGCCAAGGGAATATATATAAACTTCTGTTCAAAGGTTTTTGATATGAACCACCTTCCTTTGTGTTCAGCAGAACAAGGACATTTATACAGGTTTGAAACTACTTGAGGGTGAGTAATTGATGACAGAATTTTCATTTTTGGGTGAACTATTCCTTTAAGTCAGTAAATCAGACTGGAACAGGTTCACATTTTTGTGAGCCATCTACAGTAGTGCTGTAAATAAAGGCACCCAGAAACAGGCATCTCTTTTGTACACTACAAGGGCCCTAGTCTTTTAAACAAACACCATGCTAGAGAGTAGAATAAAACATCAGACCATAGAGAAATGAAGGGTTTCTGTCGATCAAAGCCCTTCCTTGTCCAGCAGCTGTCGCGACCATGTCAAATAACCCGACTAATCAACACTCCAACGCCTGAGTGCTTCTGGGTAAACAGATGGGGGAATTAACACTCTGTATCTAATCGACCATCACTGATAAAGCAGCGGCTGAATCCCAAGAATGACGAATAGAAGAAATTCTCTAAAAATCAACAACAATTTTGAACAGTATTGAACTTGTAAAGCAATTCTGAGTAAACAGAACTAATATGAGAATTTCCCACTTCTTAAAGTGCAATAGTATGAGATTTTTTTTAGGGTCTTTCATCTTAAGAATGAAAGCACCATTATGCAAAAAGGTGATATGTATTACTGCTCCTTGCTCATCTTTGCCAGTTGTATAAAAAGCTGATTGATCATTGATTAAATTGTTACAGTGTACAGTATGCAAACCTCAAATTGTATGCAACTTTTATTTTACACCAAAAACACAAATATGTAGTATATGAACACTACACACATGCAGAGATGAAGGTATCTGATTGAATATCTGAATCTGATAAGTAACATTAGCCATTTTCAGAAATAAGTCAACTAGACAGTAGGTTACTTGATCAAATTAAATACATAATATGCCAAGGTCATGTAAGCTTTTATACTTTTGGAGAACATGCAGCAGACTCATTTTGAACACTGCCAAACATTTAGCCTTTATAAGTTGCTTGAGGAAAATAGCCTGTCCAAAAAAATACAGGCCTAAATCATCTCTGAAGCAAAAATACAGTAATTTTTATTAATGTAATAACACACTGACTCATGTAAAAAATAGAAATAATTCAGTGCCAACAGACAGCTGAAACAGATGCCCTGCCTTAAAAAGTCTTTGAGATCAGTTCACAGGTGGCGCTCGTCTTGCATGAGAAGCAACATGAGGTATTCTAAAATGAGACATCTCAAAGGGTCCATGCTGTTTGTTTCAACACTGAACACATGGCACAGATTTCTGCATCTACATCTCATCAGAACTTCAGTCACTCAATATTTAAATGTAGGCCGAACAAAAAAAAAAATGTTGTCAACTGATGTCTTTTTTGGATGTCCCTTATTCACAATTTGTTAGTTTCAAACTTAATCAGTAATATTTTTTAAAACAGCATCTGTTTCTAGCTGTATGCTTTTAATTGGTCGGATACATGTTTGTTGATACAGAGTAGTACAAAATAATTACAAAACAGGGAATCATATGAACATTCAATGAACACGATTGAACGATAGCTGGATAGACAGACAGATAGACAGACCGACCGACAGACCAACCGATAGTTAGATAGACGACCAATAGATAGATAGACCGACAGATAGACAGAGCGACCGACAGACCGACCGATAGACTGTCAGAAATTGACAGACTGATAGATAGACCGATAGAGAGATAGAGAGATAGAGAGACAGATGTGATGTTGATAAACAGAGTTTCGGGAGGAGCGCCGACGCATGATTAGTTTCAGCTGTTACCAATATCCTAATCAGCCAATTCCATTATTATCCAATCAAATCCATAAGCCCTTTTCCTCCCCTTCCTCATCTCATTACGCAACCCTCCTCCACCCCTTCTCCACCTATTATTTTGCGTCTTCCTCAAGGGGGCGCTCCACCGGACAGCACGCCAAATACGCCTAAATTTGTTCATCATAAGGAAGTGCGAACTCGTGAAAGATAGATAGATAGACAGACCGATAGACCAATAGGCCGATAGATAGATAGAGTAAGATAGATACAATGATAGATAGATCTATCGTTTAACAATTAATAGCAAGATGGGCAGATAGACAAATAGATAGAACGATAGACAGAACAACAGAACGACTGAATGACAGAACGATAGAAAGACAGATACATAGATAGATAGATATATAGCAGGACATTTCATGGCAGTTTTGATGGGACTCACCTGAAAGTGTAAGAGTGACATTGTGGTCCCAGTGCTGGGACTGTGTGACTCAAATTGCTCATTTGGGATTTTACAACATTAAAGAGCCCTTGAACTGTGTCCTTGCTCTGAGGAGACACCCTGCAGCTCGAACCAAGAACAATTAATCACCCCTAAACATGGAACAGGCAAGTGTGGACTATTTGATGTCCAGAGAAATGCTGTTCGTGCTTAGACTGCTGGCCGAGTCTGTTTCTTACCATCCCCAAAACATCCCACACCAGCTCAGGCTTTGAACTCTGCTGCAGCTGCCCACAAATAGCAAATAAGATTGAACAAAACATGACTCAGTGGACACTGCGCCCTGCTTCCAACACAACACTTTGAGGAGAAGTTTTTGTTGTTCATTTCATCCTCTCTGCCTCCTTTAGTTTAAGAAACAACGATCTTCCCTTAATAGCCATGTGTAGGAAAAAAAGGAAAAAGCATATAGCATAAACTTGCCCGGTTCCTAATAACTCCCCCAACTCTCTGCCCATCCTGTTTTGGAGCAGATCAAAGATAATAACCCCCCATAATCCTCTGGTGTGCCCTTGCTGTTGTTATGGTCATTATAGGCTGCCGCATTGTTGCTAAGCTATCATGATTGTTCAGAGGAAAGCTACACTGGCTCAGTTTCACAGTGTAATGCCTATTTCACGGATGGACAGCCACTAGGATAATTAGATGGGCCCAGAGCGGACACAGCAACAACGTGCTTCTCGGACAGAGAACAAGGCCTCGTTTCTGCAAACTAAGGGGTCAAGGAGGGTACAAAACCCTCTTTGTGAAGGAAGTATAACAACTTTGCGTGTTACTTCGAAAGTTAGAGTGGATGCAAAAGTGAAGTAAAATCCTGAGTAAAGAAACTAGGAAAACAGCAGGGGAAAAAATATCTAACAAAAGAATTAGTCTCTCTTTTGCCCCATTTATTAATGAATTAATAATAATTCCTAATAATAATTACTTTGCTCCGGAATTATGGAAAAAACTTCCTATGAGAGTCTATGATTCTAAGATATTCTCATCTACGGATGAAAATAAAGAAATAATTAAAATTGAATAAATAAAATTTAACAACAGCTACATACTGTAGGTTGGCAATGGCATATGCTGTTTAATTGTTACGGAACCATAAAACCATGACACATATACAGTCATGATAGCTGCTTTTGTCTTTGCCAGAGTTGCTGTCAGAGGAGCTGTTACTATTTGTTGGCTGCATGCAGAACAAATTCTTTGGACGGAGGAGAATGTAAATTTAAATCGCTTCTACAGATTACAACTGTGTTTTGGTTCAATGATGAGGCGGCAATCATACAGAGCCGAGGTAAAGTTTTTCCACTTCAATTTAAAAAAAAATGTCGAAATTTTGATATATAACAGTTTCTCTGAGCCTATTGGCTTTGCCTGGTTCATAAAGATTGTCAGATAAGACTTTTAGCTTGCAACCATCCAAACAAGGTTTGGCAAAAAGCAATAAAAATGATGACACTTGATCCCATATGTGATCGTTGTCATCAGTCCCCTGCAGACTTAATACATATGTTTTGCTTATGTCCATCCATAACCATCTTTTTGGCTATCAATATTTAAATGCTTTTCCTCTGTGACAAAGAAACAGATTAGGCCTTGTCCTTTAGTTGCACTTTTTGGACATCCCCCCAAATGTCACAGGTCTGCCTGGATGTTTTGCAAACGCTTTTGCTTTTTTGACATTACTAGCTAGACGGCGTATTCTTCTGTTATGGAAACAAATTCTTCTTCATTGTTTCATGACTGTGTACCTACGTTTTTCCAAATGAATGAAGCTAATTACATCTTGCAGCCAAAGGCCAACACTGGCATATTTTCTGAAACTTGGGCCCATTTTATTTGTTTTTTTCTTCTGTAGTCTGCCAAGCTAATCAGTAAGATTTCATTATGATTTGTACATTAGTGATTATTTTTATTTATTTAATTTATTTTGTTTCTATACTCTGAAAAGTCTATTTTGTACAGAATGGACATGCATAATAATAATTTTATAATATTTTTTTTTGGTCTGCTTGTTTGTTTGTTTGTTTAATTCTAGGTTGGGGGTAGTGTGGGGAAAAATGTTATGTTTCTATTCTCCTGTATCTTTATCCTTTTATTATTACAAAAGTTCAATAAAAAGATTAAGCAAAAAAAATTTATAAAATGATGACACTTGAGTTTTTGTTGTAAGCAGCAGCAGCTGCGACAAGTGATGACATTGTGTGCGATCTTATGACATTGACATAATAAACTGTATGTTAAATATCAACCATACCTTTCACTTCCAATGCACATGCTAAATAATTTGTCAGTAAAAACGTCACACCTGCTTAAGTATGTCAAGCTTGACAGCTTACCTGGTTGACTGTAAACTTTACCAGAAATATCCATAACAAGCTATTGTTTTAAGCAATAACACATTGGAAGTGATCAGTTAACCAATCTACAAGACTTCACTAATGAATAACCATGGGATTTATTCTCGATTCCTAACTGTACATCCTGTAAAGATAGACAAAGTCAATCAAAGTCAGCTCACCATTAGAGGGGGGTACGGGGCCTCACGGCAAACCGGTCACAGATATAGAGGCAGAGTTGGAATCGTTCTCCTTTGGGCAGAAGCCCAAGTCCCATCTCCTTAAAGATTTAAACCTCAGCGACTCTGTCTAAGAGGCAGAAAACAAAAGCAGCACATTAGAAGCATGATAACAAAAACAGATGCCAAACAATCTAGCATCTTGCGGCCTATCTATAGCCCAACAAATCCCACTGGTACCTTCAGCGGCACGTTGCTGGAGGCTCCTAGGAAGGAGGGGTGTCTATGTGGAACCTTTATAGCACCAAAAAAAAAAACACATGGAACACTACACATGCGATTTAATTAACATGTAACGTGCGCATTTACACATCTGCACACATGGAGACAAGTTCGTCTCTAAAGACGAGGGATGATAAGGTTGGGGGGGGGAATAGGTGGAATATGAGAGTAGAACAGCTGCCTACTTCTTGACATAAATACCACAAAGCAAACAGAGCATCAATTATCTGATGGCACAGTTAGCCGTGTTTGCTTGGGCAGGAAGTACTATTAGCATTACATACATAGGCTTATTAGGAAAAGAAGCTTTTTCTACAGTTTTCCTAAGCTCCAAAAAGCACCTATACATACATTTATTTTCACACAAATTATGATTACAGGGGTACTTTTTTTTTTTTTTATTAACTAAGAATCATGCTGCATTCATGCCATAAATAGCTACTGGAATTTCGAAATGACAACATGTGACATTGTACTTGGAGCTGTTCGCATCCTTGGACTCAGACACAGAACTATCACACTATCAGTGCCTAAAAATAGCACCTAATGATTCTGAGGCGGTCAGGTGGTACAAACCGTACCTTTCAGAAATGATGAGTTCTATGAGGAAGTGATTGTTTTTTACAAGTTGGTATGTCATACCTATGGAAATGATGATATGGTGTGAATAAACCTATTTTTTCATGCAGCCTCTTGCACAATACAATCCCAGCGGCTTCAACTTTTACCATAGTGCATTCCATCTGTTTGGCCTTTGGCCTTTTGACAAAAAAAAAAAATGTACATTTAAAAATGTAATTTTGAGAACATGTGTAATTTTATCTCATGTTTGCTTTTGTTAACACTAGGTTAGGTTTAGGGTATCTCACCAGACTTTTAATTTTTGCAATATTTGTTGCAATATGTACAACAAGCTCACTTCATAATGTCAGTAGAGCATTTGACAAAATCCTTCTGAGAGATGATGTGGCTTCTTATTCTAAGTAGTGATAAAACCACTGAATTATGATGTACTTTATTATAAAGAAAATAAGAAGAATCACCCAGATGAACACATGACTTTGGCCGACGTCGACAAAAGAAACATTGGCTCAACCAATGGAATACGCTTAAGGCGGGGCTAACTCCAATACCGACCAATGGCAAATGAGGCGAGTGTTTGTTAAACCTGTGTGCACAAAATCTCAATTGTATGCCTTTTTGATAAAGTTGGTGATGCAGAAATACATCAACTTTAAGTATTTTTGCAGCATTTGAGAGTGTCGGTTACTTTGCTTTTTTGCAAGTGCACCTTCCAGACGGCTGTCGGCGGCTCTGGTGAGCAGCGGGCAAACAAACTTCTCGTTTTTCCGTGCTGATATACGGCCCTGTTGTGTGTATTGTGTGGGTGATACCTGAACCCCTTACAGCACAGAGAAGGGACACAGATACTGCAACCCATTGCCAAAACATGAGGCCCGACAGATGAGCTGCGCCTTACGTTACCTGCAGACCGTGTGGGGGGGGACATCTGCCGATGTCATCAGCACCTTCGCTGAGGAGATAAAGCTTACTTTGCTTTTCAAAAAAAAAAACTCTGAAAAAGATCTGGAGTCTATATATGACAAACACATTCAGATTTTAAAGTGGGTGTGAAATTTGAGTGGGTAGACTGAAAGTATTGTTCAGTATAGCCAGATGCTGTCTGAATATTAAGAAAGAAAGTGGGACAACAACAAAAAATGCAGTAGTGACAATGCAAAAAAAAAAAAAAAATTTAATTATGTTTGAGGAATGACAGAGCACTTCATGTTCCAGAACAAAATTCAATATTCAAGCAATGAGACTTTACTCAAAAGCACCATTCTCAAAGCCCACAGGGAACACATGGTGAATTAGCCTTCTGGGTTAACCTACAAATTAACATCATGACTGAACAGCTCTATTCCGTTTGGTTACATTTGTGGTTTAGAAATGACACATTTCACCTGAAATGCTTAGAATTGTTTTTGTTCTTTAAATGTTTAATGTGCTTTATCATTTTAAACTTCTCTATGCGTTTCTTCTTTCAAATAATTTCAAAATACTACTTTCTCTACAGGATGTAACAGTCCCATCCACTACTTTAGCAACAATAATCAACTAAATTAACCAGCTAGGTATATTAAATCACAGCACTACAAACTTTAATTTGAAATGAAAAAAGTATTTGAAAATTGGACAAAGAAAGATGAGGTATGCAACTAGTGCTAAAAGCTAAAATAAAAAGAAAGTAATAAAAAAAAGAAAAGAAAAAAACATTCCACAAAGCAATGCAAATGACAGTTCCTTTTCAGGAACTCAACACTGCGTCCGAAAACGCTATGGGAACGCCTCCAGCGTGACCGTGCTCTGAAACTGCTATGCAAACTGTCCAAAGACTGCGCTAGACGTCAGAAGCGAGTGACGTCATAGGCAGGAAGTATAAGTACACGTGCGAGCGAACGCACGCCAGCCTCATTCATTCAGCAGCGCTCTCTGTGCAACTGTTTGTCTCATCTCAAAACTGATACACTTTAGGAAAGAAAAAGCCTTTGTCAGTCAGATTCAAAAATACTGATACTTTCATGATGGCATCTAAGAGCTTTAGAAAGTGTGTCACTCCGTGTGGCCGTTTTCTACACCTCAGGACACACACGATTTATGTGTCATGTGTTTGGGAGAGGAGCATGCTGTAATCGCCCTCGAGGGTGGCGA
>JAUCMS010000062.1:16469103-16488544 GCA_032357445.1 Enteromius radiatus | reverse complement strand
GGGGAAAAAATGCCCAGAAACGGTTTTACAGGTCCATTTACAACCCTAGAATTTGACCCTAGAATGAAACAGTCTGCCTCTAGACTGTTACGAAACACTTGATTTCTATAAGAAGTAGGAAACGATGGTGCTTGAGACAGTATGTTATGTCCATGTACTGAACTGTTATTATTCAACCATGCCAAGGTACATTCAGTTTTCATTCTATGGCACCTTTAAATCCAGGCCTCAGGTGTTACTGTACACATGGTATTACATGTGAGTCATACGCGATAACATCTCCAGCATAGCTTCATAGTGTTGATAATCCACAGCACTGAGGTGAAAACAGTCCTGCAAAGCCACAGTTATCCAACACAGCACAACAGTGGCGGCTCGGTTAGCATTTAGCATTGTTTTACACAAAGATGACATTCTTTACACCTCGTCTGGATGCTTCCCTAAGGAGACTTCTAGAAGAAAGCATTAAATCAGTCTTTTCTGCACTCTCTCAGTCAGACAGCTGTCCGTTTGAGGATCATGTAAGCCTGAGATTATCTTCAGAGGAAACAGATGTTGTACGGTAGAGAGATATTCTCACTTGGCTCTTTAATAAAGAAAGAACCCACTTCTTTTGCGCCGAACAGAAGTCACTGCAGTCTTCCTGTTTGTTCCATCCACCTAAAGGGTCTTGTTTCTACATGGGCATTTTCTCAGAAGGAACAGACGGTCACAGCAGAACTCAAAGGTGTCTTATTTCGGAAAGCATCGAATACAGAGGAGAACAATAGCACTGCCTTCTGGGAGTGGGTGAAGGTCATGTCCGAAGGTCATTATCACTATAAAAAATACATTACAATTATGATTTCTCGGGTTCATTAAGCAATGGATGTGGTCTTAAGCTGTGGGCACATTTTCTGCGGTACTGTTGAATTTTCATGGACAAGATCAGTCATTTTAATAGCAATCCAAGTGATCAGGAGTTTTCCTAGAAGCTTAAAAGGTTTACTCACACAGATTTCACAACGGACCAACTGAAATTTGCTTGGTTGCTATTGACAACAGACAATGAACCTGTTCTTTCTTGAGAAATTTCACTGAAATTTTGTTAATGTGGCCAAACTGTGAAAGATAACCTGAAATCGTTTAGTGTGAAGGATGCATCAACATAGTTAAAAAAAAAAAAAAAAAAAGAATAGCAGAAAATAGCAACACGACTGACATTGTAGGTCACATGATAATGGCAAAATGGTGGATGTAGTAATCGGGATTACAGTATTACTGTGGGAAAAAAAAAAAGCTGGGGTATTTTTAATTAATACTTTTATTCAGTAAGGATGTATTCAACTGATCAAAAGTGACAGTTAAAATATATATAATATATATATATAATATAGTTTTATGTAATAGCTATTTTCAACACTTATTTCCTGAGCAACAAATCAGCATATTAAAATGATTTCCAAAGTATCATGTGATACTAAAGACTGGAGCAAATGTTGATGAAAATTCAGCTTTGCACCACAGGAATAGATTACATTTTAATCAAAATCGAAAACAACTGTTTTAAACGGGTAAAATACTTAAAAAAAAAAAAAAAAAAAAAAAAAAAGTGCACTACATACTCTAACATAATGCAAATTCAGACATAACTAATGTGAAAAGAGTCCAGACTGGGCGGGGAGAGGGGCATAGAATCGAATTAATGTTTGGCTTAAAACAGTTATATGTTCTGCAAGTGTTTGCACACACACACACACATCATCACTCACGGCTGTCACCAGCAGGTTTGTGATGGCATATTAGCACTAATGAATATGGGAAAAAACTTGAATTAATGAGCTGTATATGAAAAGAACACCCTGAATTTCCAGTAGTACTCTAGTGCACTATACGTACGCACACAGACAGACAGAGTTCACACATTTTCAGAGTTTAAGAGAGGTGAACGATGTTAAATTCGGAAGCCAGAAAAGTAAAAGACAAAAAGAGTTCCAACATCTGCATTCTAATTGGAACATGTCAACACTTTCAAATGTAAAACAGAGCCTGTTGTTTAACAGGCTCTCTCCAGCCCTTCTAGACAGGGCAGTTACTGTGGCCTCAAGCAAAGAGGTCAAAGGTGCCTGGACAGACATCTGCCACAACAATGACTCAGACTGTCTGACACAACAGAGCAGCGCAGATTTACAGCACACACGTTTGAAAAGCCTCCACTTCTCCTTTCTGCTCTGCTTGCTTAACTTTGGGTTTCAATGGCTGATTGTGGAGCGCTGGGCAAAACAAAGAACAAAAGAACCCTAAACCGGCAGCAATGATTTTTTCATCATCACTTAAACGTCAGCCTTTGTTTGACCAACAGCCTGAATCATGCGAGTCAGCAAATATAGAGGCACAACATCAGCAGAATGAGCAAATGTGAGATATGCATGTGTGACTAACAGATATTTGAAATCGCAGGCCATCTGCTAGCAGATATGCAATAAACAAATAAATATCTAAATGCATTTCTCATTTAAAATTGCTAAACTCCAACAGAATTTATTCAAATACAATCATTAAATAGTGTTTTCAAAATATACATGCAAGCACACACACACATACTGTATATATACACGCATACATATACATACATACATACATACACACACACATCCAATTTCTAGTATACATATACATATATCTAATTACCAGTATAAAGTCAAGCTCTCATTCTAGCAGCTGAAGCTCTGAATGCAAGATATGATAGACATCACACTGAACTAAGCTTTTTTTGGGTGGTTGGTTTCACCCAGAGAAAGCCTGTCAGATCAGAGATGGATCCAGCAGTTAACCTGCAGCCGTTGCAAAACACGCCACTGGCATAACTCACAGGAAACTCACAGAGACGCATTCAACTTAACACTACATCGAGGAGGAGACGGTGTGTGCAAGTCAAGGAGAAGAAACGGAGTCAAGGAGCCATCATATCACATCAGAGGGCTCCAGTCACCCTCTACAATGGAGGTGACAGTACAGTACGCTTCGACCTTACAAAGGCACAGCTATGTCTTTAACATTATAAAAGCAAGCTTGTTTCCCGTCACAGATGCTAAATGAGATCTATACCAAGGTCTATATAATGTCTACTGTCTCCTGTTTTACCGAGAACTGTTATCTTAATCTACTATCTCTGACAATAAAAAGTAATAAAAAGCCTGTTCCACAGGTTTAGCATTAGTAGTTAGAGTATTTCAAGTCACATGCTTGTGTTTGCTTGAGTAAGCGGTCTATCCACTCAAGAGGTGCTTCTCAAAGCAAACAGCCCAAGCTAAGTAAACAAATACTTGTAGGTAACCGACTAGTGTCTGTGGTGTTAGACGTCATCCGGATTAACTGGATTTAAAGGGACAAACTGGTTGTGTCGGACATTGGGCCAATAAGAGGACTTAAAGCATGTTTATGGTGAAGTGCTTTCAAGAAGGGATGCGAATGCTAAGGAAAAGTAACTTTGCCCTCAACAGGGAGAAAGTGTGGGAACTGCTGGATGCTGTACACAAGCAAAACAGGTTGTTGAATTTATAAGGTGTACAAACCAGACTAGTCAGGCAAATATAGCAGGCAAATGATGTGGCTTCAGTTGAAGGTGCTCGTATTCACACTTGTTTCCTTGTGAACAAGCGCCCTGGTCACCTTCGGTCAACAGTGCACTTTTGTTTAAAGATATAATTCACCAATTATTGCTTATTTAAGTTGGTCTAAACCTGTATGACTTTCCTTTTTTACAAACAAAACATGAATTTGTGAGGAATATCTGAGCACTCCTTTGAATATATTGATACTGAGTGATGACAAGCTGTCAAGATCCAGTGAAATGTCCAGTGTGACTTGTGCGCTATATTCCAAGTACACCAAAATTTAAAGGGATAGTTCAACCAAAAATGAAAATTAATTTAGTTGTTCTAAATCTGTAGGACTTTTTCATATCTGGAAGACAAAACAAGGTATTTTATATATATATATATATATATATATATATAAAAAAAATGCTGGATCCCAAAGATTTTTGTTGTATTAAAAAAAAATCATTTTATATTATTATATTATTATCCTTTATATATATATATAAAAAATGCTGGATCCCAAAGATTTTTGTTGTATTAAAAAAAAATCATTTTATATTATTATCCTTTACTGCAACACCAGGAGCTCAATAGTAATCATCCACATCTTTCAGATGATTTTTCCATAAAAGGTCATATCATTCATGACAATTAGCCTGAACAAATGAGACTGAATCCAATTAAATCACCAGGCATACATTAGGTTAATCGAAGGCCATTTTCCTTGAATCATAGTGGCAATGAAAGCTTGCTTCTGTTTTATTGCAGCATTGCACAAAACAGCAAAAAATAAATCAAAATCAATCACCTAACACCAAGACAACCAAACAACAACCAAACCAAAAAGGATGTCAATGAGTTGAGCTTTATCAAGCACCACTGTACACAAATGTCATCATGAGAGTTTTTATATATCCCTGACTAACATAAACACATGGTCTCAAGGAAGTGTCCTGGGTATGATCTGGAAACAAAATCATCTAGATGTTTTCTAATGAAAATTCCCGTCTCTATGGAACAAACTAACCAACCAACGCTGGCCTGAACATTGGGATAAACTGACAGAAGACAATGGCACGGCAGTGAGCCAAAACAAACACAGATTCTGCCCCTGACGTTTGATGACCCAGACTTCCTCAGTCACTGCGCAGCTACATCACTGATATCAGAGAGAGTGCAACTGACAAATAGGTTAATTAAATCATACCCACAAGAATGTATGAGAAAATAAGAGTCTGAAGACAGACCTCAGGCGCCCCGGGAGTTCAGGATTCTTCAGGATCAGGGTGGGTGATAAGACGAAACCCACCTGCACTGCAGAATCTCATCCCAAACCCCAATGTGATGTTGATGAAAGGCAGAGCAGAAGTACCATCTAAATCACAAGAAACCAGCATAACTGGGTGTGGAGGGGGTTTAGGAGCGAGTCTAGCTTTTCCAAACAACAGATCATATGAAACACAGTCTACTGGAAAAGACGTGTCTGGTATCAAACCATTCTATTTTCAGCATTGTTTCTGGCTGGCTAAGATAGACATCGTTGAGGATCCTGATAAGGGTGATGACTGAATCTTTCAGGCATCAGAAAGTCATTTTGATGATTAAACACCCAAAACCAAGTAGGGAATTTTAAAAATAGCTTAACGCCCGGCTGTGTGAGTGGAGTAAGACATATAAGGCAAAACATGATACTTGAAACCAAAAATTATCACGGCAGTAGATGAGGCGAGTCATTTCAACGCGTTTAAATCACTGTGGGATTCTACAGCTGCACACTAAGTTGCCCTACATCTGCTGCTTCTCGCATAATTAAGGTGACCCTGGTCAAAAAAAAAAAAAAAAAAACTGAGGGACCAAACTCCATCTATTCACCACAGGCCTTCTGCTTCACAAACCCCACTTACATTTGCAGACTCTGCCTTGTTAATGTTATTAGACTAAATAAGCTGTTAATGTGTTATGCATTTATTTGATCACCTTTGTTTTTTTATAGTATCAATGAATATAGAAGTAATTGTATTATAACCAAAAAATACTGAAAACATTTATTTGATAAAAAAGTTTTATCAATTTAATTGATTTTATTTCCTATTTAAAACCTTTTTTTGGGGGGGGGGATCATAATATACATAGGTCCTCACAAATATGCAATAAATGTTCAAAGGGGGGTCTTTTCAAACCCGCACTCAACTAGCATCCTGGCTATGCTCATATGTCAAGCAGAGAAACAATGTATGCCTGGCCAAGTGCAGGAAAAAGGCAGAAAACAGACCCCATAAAAGGTCCCCATAGGGGTGCAGAAGCTTCAAAGGACAAATGTTAAAGAGCAACACCTGGCATGCTCGGCTTTGTGGTGACTTGTTGCCTTGGTGACGGACCCTCCTGTCTGATACTCGAATAACCAGCAGATGACGCAGGATGCTCATTTTAAATTATGAGAATGAGATTAAACCAAAATTTTCCCATAGATCACCGTGTGGGACATTTAGCATAAACAACACCGCAGTCAAGAGTGCAGAACAAATTCTAGCACGCTTGAAGAGCTTTAGAGAATTCTTCTTCAGTTGCGTAAAAGGAAGTTATGAAAAACGAATCCCCAAGATTTGATCTGAAATGTGGCAACACTATTTGTCGTCCGAGGTCAAAACAACACAGCCTGAAATTAGCTTTGGGAAAACCAATTTAAGCAGTGTCAAATCTATCAGTTCCTCCTGGCCCTTCATGCTTCCTTCAATTTTGAATTGAATTTCACTTGTCTTGCGGTTGAAATGTGTTGTGTGAGAAAATATACCTGTCAAATACCTCTTCTCTCCAAAACAAGAGCAAAAGTTCTCTAGTGTTTAGTTAAGGACCCCTGGGCCTATTCATCCTGCATTCACTCACACACACACACCAGCCGGTGAATCAATTTGCAGCATTTAATTACGATTGGGTGATTTTCTCAGCTGATGCCCCCCAGACCAGGGAAGACATTTCTCATGTGGTTGCCGGTGTTGAGACACAGCTGAGATGATTTTCTGTGGAAGAGTCTCAAGCCCCCAAAACCCGACGGCACACGGAAATACCTAATCACTTCACCACAGCTGTTATTATGGACAGCCAATCACATTGAAATTAATATCAAGCATGCTAATCACTTCTAAGAATGTGTGTATGACCCCTACCACACCTACTTTTAGGGATCATTTTGGATTATGCATCAGTGCAAAGTCTCTCTGAAGAAGGGATAACAGTCTATGAAGACATAAACGACACTCACATGAAGTATAAAATTAAAAGCTTTTGTTGGAATAAGGATATTACGTTAAAAACCACAATCAAAGGGCCATCATCAGGATGTGCTTATGAGCCAATGATAAGTTTAGGTAAATTCTTTGGCACTCAAGTTCAAAAGCGCGGAGCCACACCTGGCAAAGACTCATCACTAAACATTAGGGTGGTAGTAAAGCAGGTGATCTACTGCATGAAAGCCAATGAGTGATGGCCAATGAGGCCAAGAACGTCAATACACCGTTGTGAACTGAATTCCCTCATTGTACCTCAGTCAATGCTGATGCAGAAGGGATGGCGCTGTTTCTATTCGTCACATGGATTTTGCATGCATATGCAATAAACGCATGCAATAATTATTGGCTGCTCATAAAGGAGGGTTTCCCACCCCAAAGTCTAATGAGATACAAACACATTCTCTGTATAATGACAAAACAGTAATATTAGGATATTTAAACAAATATTAACATAAACCAGAAGAACCGGAAACCCCAGTGAGATGTTTACATGCCGTAATGACAATAAAGGGCCAATGTAAACCACTACTTTGAGTGAATGCTTTGGAATATGTAAATTTGTAAAAAAAACAAAAAACAAACAAACAGAAGCATCAATATATATATATATATATATATATATATATATATATAGATTCTTACACATTTAAAGTTAGTAAAAATTAGTCATAGTAATTAGTAATACACACATACAAACACAAATATCTATATCTACACACACATATACATACATACAAACATACATATGCATGTATAATGTGCATGTATAGTTCACCTCTTTACACATATGTAGCGAACTACACATATGTATATACGTTATATACATATACATATTATATCTATATATATATATATATGAATGTACAATGCAATCAATACATTATGATTACAAACAATACATTATTAAATAAATATATGTAATTAATTAAACAATGCACGCACCAAACCTGCCATGCGTCTGTGCCATACACTGCACGCGCAACACTGTTGCCAAATAAGATCCGACTGTATCTCCGTCTATGGGAGGTACATGCAAGCATTTCAAAGGAGAGACGTTGGAGCTGAAAGTCTGTCTACCCAGCACTCCGCCGTTACTCAAAACGTTGTAAATAAATAAGATGGTTCATTTATTCATTAAATACGATGAACGCCGCTCGGAAAAGACGCGTAACCGTCGCCCATTTCACGTCAACACGCTGGATGTTATGTTATGTAGTCATTTGGAGATTGAACCTACCCGTTATTTTGAAATGCAGTCGTGTGGATGAGGATCTGCTGCTCTTTTGCGCTGGTGTCCGTATAGTGGGAAGCACTGGAGATGAAGAACACCTTCGCCAAGTGTAAACGCTTCGTCCTTCGGGTTTCCTTTCCTGTTAAACAGTAACTCCTGGTTTTCGTGCGTACCGGTCAGCGCGTAGCAAATGTAAAGGTTTTGTGATCGAAAAGTGCAGCCGCAGACGGAAGGACCAGTGTATCTATCAACTGTAGCGACGCGGTTCTGGTGTCATATGAAGACGCCGTGCGCATACGGGTGCTCTGCTACAGCTTCTGCACTTGGGGGCGGGGTTTTTTGTACATTATTCATGAGGAGGCGGGGAAAACGTCTGCCTCCTATTCTCCGCACGCTGTGCTTTGAATTCAAGCTATGATGATGCAGAATAATTAGGCTATAGATAAATGCTGACCGTGTTTCAATATTTTCTATAGTTTATTTATTTATTGAGTTTCTAAAATATATATAAAAAATAAAGAAATGTAAATCTAAATCTCGCCTATCTTAAAAATAATAAAGTTAAGATATTTTGTGAATTTTGTTTTGTTTGTTTTTACGTTATTATAAGAATGCATTGATCTAAATAGAGTTATTCTGCAGTTCTCTTAACTAAAAAAAAAAAGGTATATTTAGAATGGCGGGCGGGGTATGAATTAAATGTGTTTTTGGAGGACATGTTAAGTCATTGATCTTATCTGATCTTCTGTTGATCAAACCTGCATGGGAATCAAAGCCCTTCTGATGCTAATACCAACCTATACATGTTTTCCACTTTATATCTGACACTTAGCATTTAAGCATGAAAGGGGTATATTAATGGATATAATATCTAAGGGCTGAGTGTTGCAAATCGAAATCCTTGGCATTTCTGAGGAATTTGTTGATTGCTCATTTAATAGCCGTTTCCCCATGTGCTGTATATAGTTGAATCAAAAAACCTCTGTGTAAAATCTTTTAAGGCGTAAAACAGGTTCAAACTGACTGAACGATAACAGGCTAATGAATAAAATGTGTTTTATTTGGGATCTGTTTTCTGCTAATTATCTTGATCAAAGGATAAAACACTAGAGAAAGAATTCACTATATTTATTTCCTAGTAAAATGCTGCCTCTCAGGCCATAAGGCCATATATGGATTTCAACAATTTGAACTTTATACCTTTTTAAGACATTCTGTATCCCAACGAACCCACACAAATGAAGCCTGTATATTTCTAGGAACTGTTTTCCTTCAAACATCACACCACAGTGAAAATGCACATGTATTTCATCATTCATTTATATGTAGACAGCCTATGCAATGCTCTAAATCATACAATAACCCACAAACACATGCTTTAAGAAGAGTCAGAATCATAATCTGATTCTCACTGATGTGATTCAGATTAAAGATGGAAAATCAGTCCTACTGCACACATCTAGCCCGCTTTGAAGAATACACATCTTAGATGGCTCTGGCACGGTGAGACGAGGCCTGTCGGATGCACTGGACAAAGCATTAACAAAGAAACAGCGTAATGCGAAATAGATTAGATTTCCAGTTGCTTAGTGCCAACACTTAATTGAGTAAAAGTCTAACTGCTCTGATTGATACGTCAACTGGATGGGTTTGCTGGCAGAATCTCTGAGACGTTACACACGCTGGAATGGCTACTAAATGGAAACAAATTTAATGCAGAACACAAAATGTTTCCGATCAGATCTCTTTATTTAACCACCTAATATGCCTTGGACTGCTAATGCAGTTAGGTCTTAATTCTACAGTTTTTTTTTTTTTTAAGCCATTTTATCATATGTCGTAGCATAAATATGTGAATTTTTCTCCAATACTTAGAATTACAGCTGGTTCAAATCCTTAACCGTAAGAAGCCACAATAACAGTGATCGCTGTCTTCACAAGCACCAATAAATTACAGTTTAATTTAAAATAGTAGCTTAAAAGCCAAGCCATCTGGACGTAAAAAAACAGCATTAAACTCCTTGATTAAGACAGATGTCTTCTAGAGGCTTGTTCGGGTAATAGTTTAAGTGCAATGTTTTATTGGATATAATAAGGAAATGTTACCATGTCTCCTTAAGTGTTTGTGGTTGTTATAGCTAACTATAGTTTAAAATAAAACGTAAATGTAAAGTAAAATGTGCTGATGGAGATAGTCTTTGAACAGATTTTTACTCATATTGAGTCTCACAGAGAGTTTCGAGTTTCATAGTCAGCCTCTCCCTGAAGTACGACACCGTTTTTGCCAATAGATTATGAATCAAAGGGCAAGTATATAGTGAAAATTATGAATCCGATAGCTGGCAAATGTGTATCTAAACTGCTGGAAAAATCCTCTTGTTGCCATAAAAGCATCTCCAGACATTAGAGGACAAAGTGTGCCAAGAACAGTACAATCATTTCTCTACACGGACGCATTCTATAAATGCTGCTAAAATGCTTTTATGGCAGATTCAGAGAAAGTGCATGCCTCTGCTTCATATTGTATTAGCACCATGATTAGACTGTCCAGATTTTGCAAATGAAACTCAAAACTCCCAGGAGGCCCCATCCACGCTGCCAACGTCTCGAAGACCACTGCTCCATCATTGTTTACAGAGGTAGATGTTGGTAACCAACGAACCATTTCCCATTTATAGAAATGGGGCTTTATGAGATCACGAGCTCCAATCAAAAGGCCGGCTCCGCTGGGTGCATGTTTGATGAATGAGACAGCTCTTCATAAGCCTTCACAAGCAATTGCTTATCAATAAATCCTCAAGGCTACATCAAAACGAGATCTCCCGTGTTCAGGCTCCACAACAGAGCTGCCTGGGCCTGCGGTGAGCTGCTTCGTACAATTAAACGAACAAACAAACTCAGGGCGTGTCGCCACATTTGTGCTTTTCATCAACATTGAGATTATACGTTGCAGTCGACCAAAGCTCCTTATTAAACTCGCAAAGGTCTGTGATTTCCGAGCTCCTTAGTCCCACGGGTGGCAAAAGCAGGCCGGTGCAATAATCTAAATTGATTTTCCTTTACGCAAGGCTGCATGTTGCATGCTACCTCCTCCACCCTGGAGTATAATCTCACTGGCTATCTGTTAATCTGACCCGGAGTTTACTTTTAGGACAAACTGTTTTATGGCAAGACACTACAAGCAAAATATTCACTGTTTTTTAATGTACTGGTCCGTTTTGAGATTTTGGCTACTTTGCTTAACATTTCAAAATAGTGCACAAAATTTGCACCTTAAGTATTAATTTTAGTAGCACTTACAAACACCAAACTTTTTTATTTCTCCTTTTTTGTTTAAATTAAGTAATAAAATAATACAAAAACTACATATGCTTAAAAATGATTAAAAGATAAACACAACAAATTCACTAAAATTAAAATAAAAATTACAAATCTAATTTGAAATGTTAAAAAAACAGCAATAACATAGTCATGCTGAAATATTATATTTTTACACATTTCTGATACCAGATTTATATAAAATTGTATTTTCTTAATATGGTCAAATTTTCTGACTTTTGTCAGTGTTGTCTGATTTATGAAGAGTTAAAAAGAGGGGAAAAAACTTTAATACATCAACAGCAAGAAATTTGAATCTAGAGTTCAGATTTCTTTTCTGGAAATGTATGCAGATTAGTGCATTTACATATCTAAATAAAACATTTCAGAATAAAAAAATGTAATACATGTAATACATTTTTCTCTTTAAAGCAGGGAAATCTACTGGTGCACCCGTTAAAAAGTTTAAGTTACTAATATATGCACTTTATGCTAATATGCACTTTTAAGGTAGTAGGCAAAGGTACAGTTTACACTGTAAAAAAATATTTATTTATTTTTTTTTAATAGTGCATTAAGCAAAGATTACTGGAGCATCCAAAATGTCACATTCCATTCAATGTTCTTCTTGCAAATGTTTAATTCATTCTGTGCAATTGAAAATTGTCTCTACTTTTTTTCAGTGTAGCTTTTGTACCTTAGGGTACCATTTGTCTAGTGCATTCACCTGTGGTGTCTAAAAAGGAAGAAAAGAGGAATTGGTTCCACTTTTTAGTGCCAAAACAGTAGCAGGCTCAGTCTCATGGGATTACTCAAGTCAAGAGCTTTTGGATTACAAATGTAATTAGGCTGCTTTGAATTTAGATTTAAATGTGATTTGGGATTAAAGTTTTTCTTCCATGCCAAAACATTCACTAACTATCCATAATGCAAGACAACAAACATCCTTCGTCTTCTTCTGTGTCCTTACATCTGCCTTGTTCTCCAGGATTCCTCCGGCTCTCCTGGTAATTAGTGAAGGTGACATGATGAGGGGGACTTGGGACACGAAAGGCAGTGGGGGAAAAGAAGAGGAGGATGGGGAAGCTGAGAAATGTCACTCGCGGTTCTTTGTGGGTGCCAGAGATAGGAGGCTTACCAGCCGCTCCAGGCAGCGTTGCTCCCGATGGCCTTGCAGCAATGTGCTGTGATTGCACTGTGCCATTGACTCCTACTTAATCGCTTTTTCTGGATCTGCCACGTCTGCTTACTGCGGCCGGCGTGACTCCCGACAGTGAGCACGAGAGATCAATACAATGTGGGAGATGGCTATTACTGAGCGTTATTGCTTCCTAGCAGCTAGCAATTCCTTGTTTCCTTTAAGAGTGAGACGTGCACTGTATCTGTTTTTCAATCATATTGCCAGATATTGAGGAGTGATTGACAATATCATTTAAACACAGAAGCAAATATACAGTTTTCATAAGTTAACCTACCCCTTGCAGAATCTACAAAGTGTTAACAGTTAAAAAATAAATAATTGGAGTAAATTCAGTTTTCAAGTACTAAATAAAAAAATAAAAAAAGCTATATTTATGATGCCTCTTTTTTTATTATTATTTACAAGAGTGTGTAAACTTATGATCATAACTGTATACAAATGCATACAGTATAGCACATACAGAAGCAGACTATATTCTTCTAACAAGTGTGTGTGAGAGAGAAAGAGAGAGTTTACATACCAAAATATCAATAGTAAACTTACATATAAACATGCAAATACAATTTCAACACATATGCATTTAACCCATCCAAACACACACACATTACAGAACACACACCTGGAGTAATGGGCAGCCATATTCCTCTGGCACCTGGGAAGTAGAGGGGGGTTCAGTTCCGTGCTCAAGGGTCTTATCTCAGTCGCGGTATTGAAGGAGGAAGAGAGCACTGGTCATTCAGCAGTGCAGGTGACCTGTTGGAGGTGTGAGGTTAGTGCCATCAGTGGCTCATACTGGCCTTTAACACAACACTCTCTGTGAATTCTATACAAAAGCTGTGCATGTCTGCGAGTGTCTGCGGAGGCGATTAGGAAAGGTTCTTGCGTGGTACACCTCGCATGGCAACAAGGCGACTTAACGACTGGTTGCTATGGACCGGATCAGATGCGAGCCCCCCTGAAGAGATTCTGTGCCAAAAAAAAAGGAATTCCCCCCATGGCAACGCTAGAAAATGCCACTGCTGGGTTACCATGGTGACCACATGGAGTCAATGAAGGAGAGAATGGGGCCACATGTGTCTTTTAAGGGTGGCAGATTGTCAGATTGGAGATGTTGTGGAGAAGAACGCTGTGGAACACATCGGGTCTGGATTAAGCCACAGTATTCACAGACAGTGTCATAGCTGGCAGTCGCTTTGTGACAAATGGTGCCGTTTTGCCCCTAACCGACTTAATTAATTTTAAATTAGTGACAAATGTGGAATAGAGCAGACGGAAGAAAACCTTTTAAATGTTTAATCAATATGCTTTAAGATAGCATAACAATGATACAAAGGTAATGTGTGTGTGTGTGTGTATTATATATATATATGCCTATCCTATTTTTCACTTTAGGTACACAACGGTTTCTAAACATATGCAAATGATTTGTAACAGCATCAGGTCTGAGGCTGGATATTTTGAACTGTTTTATTAATAATGTCAGCTGCTTCCCAATATGCATATACTACCCACTACAAGTATGAAGTGAAAACAATTAACCTCACAAATAATTCTAATCTCACATAGCTACTGTTTATTTAGCATGCCTACAGAAATGCAAGGACTGATACCTCTGCCCAGTGGAGTCGCTAGGAATTCTGGGCCTAACCGCCCCTTCCTTTGCTCTGTGAGCACACTAAAGATGGAAAGAGAATCTTTACTGACCTCTAGTGGCCGTGATGTGAAAACAAACCATCAAGTTTTACAGTTTTGTTCTTCACAGATGTTTTTTTACAACCCGTATTTCAACACACTGAGGCATGACTTCATTACCCCAGTCATTCCTTCTGCTGAACAAATAGAAATTCTATTCATTTTTCTTCTTTACGGCTGTGCTTTGGCCAATACGGCAGAAGCAGAGCAGCAAGAAGGCTGATTTCCAAACAAGGACATATTCAAGCTATTACATGATTTTATGGCCAACATCCCACCACAGTACTGTCAAACTGCATCATTAAACAAAGAGGGAACAATCTACAGGCGACTGAGTCCCTGATGTTGTCTTTGGATGGAGCTGGTTTTGCTTTATTGCTCTTTGACTCTCTTGCAGTATAAATATGTACAAGCTACACAATGCTATAATGACCTGAATCAGCCTAGCTTAAGAACAATAGGTATTAAAAATATCACTATCCTCATCCTACAATAGGAGAAGGGTCAGTACAGATGATGTTTTTGGACGGTGAGGCAGAGTCTGGGATCTATCTGGGGAATGCACACAGTTATAAATAACAGCTGTTCAACGCCAAGAAGAACTTTCTTATGAATAAAAGAGGGGGTAAAACCAGCTGGATGCAAATAAATAGCTCCCTTTTAAACAGTGATTTTTTACAGTATGATTGATATGAAAGTTAGGATGTTTAAATAAATATATCACACCACACACCTTCGGGGCATCCAAGATGTAGTTGAGTATGTTTTTCATCAGAACAGACGTGGAGAAATTTAGCATTGCATAATTTTGCTCAGCAATGGATGCTCTGCAGTCAATGGGTGCCGTCAGAATGAGAGTCCAAACAGCTGATAAAAACGTCACAATAATCCACACCACTTCAGTCCATCAATTAACATCTTCAGCAAACATTATTATTGGCATTTTGCCAAGAAGCAACAGTTAAAAAACTTCTTAATGGTGGATTTGTTATTTTAGCAGCTGTTCAAACTCTCATTCTGACGGCACCCATTCACTGCAGAGGATAAATTGAGAAGCAAGTGGGTGGTGTAACACTAAATTTTTATTTATTTTTTTTTATGAAGAAGCAAACTCATCTACTGCACATTTTGGATGGCAGAGCAAATTTTTAGCAAATATTGAATTTTCTGGTGAATGGTTCCTTTAGGATTCTGTACTGTTGTAGGTCACCAATAAAGCAAATTTGTGATAAAAGTGAAGTATTCTTTTAAAGACATTTTGACTCTACTGTTATGCTAATAACAATTTATATCTTTTTTTTTTTTTTTATTTAGTGTATACAACATATTCACACAGTTTAAGAGAACATTTGGTTGTTTGTGAATCATTTATTTGTACATTTACAATAATGTTTCATCCAGGAATCAAGAATGAATTGTAAAAAAAACAAACAAAAAAAAAACAATAGGCACAATCTGCATGGCAGTACAACATTTTTTTCTGCATAATATAATACAGCTTTTCTCTTTATCTAAATATATCTATATATAAATCTTCTCTCACTATGCAGTAGAACACACCTGCTGTTTAATCAAATGTAGATACTTTAAGGCAACAATTGTTCAAACTTCACAGTTTCTCAGTTGTCAATATGTTTATGTTTGTCTTCACATATTCATATATATATATATATATATGTAACATCACTGCATAGGCTGAAGCATATAAACTGAGACTCCACACATCAAAATTCATTACTGTCCATATATACAGATGCCTCGAAGAAAAGTGCGGCGTGTCAGTTGTTTGCTATTTTCTTCTTTTAATTAAGAAAACACGGGTTAACCTCTTCATTTCACACTTTATTAATTAAGATACGAATAACAAATGGGAAAGTATTAAGACAGAAAAGTTTCAAATAAAGGAAACATTAGGCAGCCATAAGCTAAAAAGGCATTAAATAAAGCAAAATCAAATTTTTCACATCAAGAGGAACTAATTTCTTAAGCAGTATCTACTAAAATGACAAAAAATTTATAATTACAATTGACAATACAGAAAATTATGGAAGTATGGCCATTAAATGAACTGAAGGCAGAATTCCTTAAGTCACTATCCCCTATTTGTTCTCTAAAATTTGGTTTTAGATACTTTGGATTGATTGTACCTCCAGAAATTCAGTCACTTTAGCATAATAAGATCAATTTGAGGCATCAGAGATCTCTATCATGAAAAAAGAAATAAAATCAATGTCAATACTGCAAGTTCAGAAAAATATGTTGTGCAAAAACTTTGTAGCAACAAGGTTGCTGTCATGAACATTTTTACATTTTGTCAAATATCTACATGATACTGTTTCTTTAAAAGCAAACCTACAATGTGGCCTAAAAGTCTTTATAAGGACTGAATGTATTGAATTGCATTGAATCTTTGCAAGACAGAAAATAAAGTTGTTTACAGTACAGATTCTTTCAGGGATTTATGGCAGCCTGGGAGTTAGAATAAAAAAAAAAATTATAATTAACTGACCAGTTGATCTATAATTGAAAAAATTATAGAGAGCAACCACATGGACTGCCTAATAAATAAAAAACATTTGCAATTAATACATTCAACCACTAGGGGTGCTATAGCTGCAAATGAGTGGGCATTTCTCCATAACTCCATGCTGATATCTCTAAACAAGTTTATATATATATATATATATATATATATATATATATATATATAAAGTGTCCTGTCTCTTCAGAAAGCTCACTAGGTAAGTAAATCATCCTTAGAATACTGAACAGAGGTATACTGGTTAAAAATATTCACATCACAGCCTGTGAAGAGCACACACACTCCTTTCCTGACATCACAAACGTGCTCATACACATTGGAGGAAGCAATGGTGTCACTTCAGTCCATAAGGAGAGCAGTACGAAGGCCAAAGGGCTCCTTAGAAAACGAAATCACTGTCAGAATGATAAAAAGGAAGGTCAGTGCATGTGACATTCCTCTCTTGTGTGTTCTGTTAGCAGGGGTAAAGAACAAACCAAAATGGGTTAAGAATGTACAGAAATGTAATAATCAATAAAAGCTTATAGAAGGTATCACTCACAATTCTGGTATAATCAGTGGCAAAGGTCACTCCTTTACTGGCCCTTTCCTGTGATCCGCTGCTGCTGCCGCTCACAGAGTTCTTACGCATGATACCTGAAAATGTGTTACATTGAAACATTACATTAACACTTCAATACCAATGAATGGTACATCAAGTTATATTAATAAAAGCTGTACTTTTTTTGAGAAATAAATGCACGCAGCAATAATATATACTACTATCCCTTTAAGTGAGTGATGCATCATGAACTAAATCCTAAAATGTGGAAATAATAAAACAATAAAATGTTAGTCAATAAAAAGTTAGCAAAAAATATCATTTAAAAATCACATTACCAATATGGCACCATTACTGTATGTATTCCAAATGCCATCGATTTTTTTTTTCTTGTAATGTTACTCAAAAGGAACCTTAAATCCAACTGATATCCTCAAGACCTCTTATTTTTTAACCTCGTCAATACCTTGACTTTTCTTTGTTTCCATGATCCAATCAATTCCAAATGGATACATTCAAGTCCCTACCTAGATATACAGTATTTCTTGTTTGTACCTGTAGGGGGTAGTATGTCTAGTCTCTGCAGGCTGTTTCGGCGAGAGCTTGGGTACCCTCCACTTTTAGACAGACGACGTTGGCGGCTGGACAACATGGCCGCTGGAGACACGATTCCTGGAGGGGGCACTTTACCCATCCGTTTGTAGAGCTCCTCGATCTCTTGTTTTTGAGAGGCCTGGAGAGCCTGAACCTCTGCCACATGTCTGAAAGAGAGGGAAAAAGACAGGAAGTCATTAACTAGGCAGTAATTTTAAAGCTTCAGGTGACACTTAATTACACAATTTATTAAAAAGTTAACCTATTATATTCAGCAATATAACAACACTGGACAAAATACATTCTGGGGTGTAAACTATACGAGTTACAGTAGCTGCTTCACAAGTTAGACTTTATGCTTAGGCACAATGAAACATGCAGTGTACCTCCTGCATCCTAAAAACACAGTAAGCTCACCTCTCTCTGAGTTCCTGTAGCTCCTCATACATTCCCTCGTCTTCACTCTCTGTCTCGTCACTGCTAGCGTACGACGTGCTGCGTGTGTAGCTCATCCACGGCTGATTGAGATTGAACTGAGGACTCCCGGCTGAACCTTCCAACAAACTTACATTTATCCTCCTCCGCCTCCTTTCAGTCTCCTCCTCCACCTCCTCCCCTCCTTCACCTCCTGGTCTCTCATCTGGTTCTACAATTTTTCTCTCTGGTGTTTTAGGTTCTCCAGTCCACAAGGGGGCGCTGTCTGAGCGGCACAGAGCCTGAGTAGGTGGTTGGACAAGTGGTGGGGACTCATTCAGAGAGCTGTGACTGCTTTCTGATTCCACCTGTAAGTCTGTGCTGCTATCTGATTGGCTGTTGTGTGTGGGGGATGTGGCTTGGGGAACTGTTTGGGTCTGTATAGATGTGGATGTAGCTGTAGGGGTGGGAGTTGGCGTCAGACTGGGTGTTGGAATGGGGATCTCCTTGCTTGGACTGACTTGGAATCGTCCCACTGTGACAATAGACTTTTTCTCTGTAGACAAGGTGACAATGTGTTTTTAAAATGTTAAAAAAAAGCATTGTTTTTATACATTTTTTAAACAAAATCTGAAAAAAAAGCTAAATGTATTGAAACTAACTGAACAATGTGCTTAGTATGCAATGAGCTTCTACAGTCAATAGATGGCAGCTGTGTACAATTGAGTTTGACACTAGATACAAAATGTATATTTTCAAAGTACGCTATTGTTTGAATTTATTTGTAAAATACAATGTATTTTTAAAAATAAGTCTCTTATGCTCATCAAAGCTGCATTTATTTGATCAAGAATACATATAAAATAAAACCTGTAATATATTGTAATATATTCAACAATCATCTTCAGTGTCACATAATCCTTCAGGAATCATTGTAATGTATCTATTTGGTACATTTCAATTTGTGATATATATATATATTAGTGCTGGGCAATGATTAATCGCGATTAATCGCATCCAAAATAAAAGTTTTTCTTTAC
>JAUCMS010000062.1:16446866-16463247 GCA_032357445.1 Enteromius radiatus | reverse complement strand
AAAACGCTTTTACTGTTATTGAGGTGGGATACAGGTAAGGTGTAAGGGATGGGTCAACAGTGTAAAAATAAATGGAACTGCAGATTAAATTAAATGCAGGTATTTCTATAAATATAAGTACAATGTAAATACATGTATGTACACAATAAGTGCATTGTATCAAAAGATTCATTAAACTGAAAGTAAATAGTAGTTAAGGCCACCTACTATATGGTGGGACCCAATATTGTTAAAAATTATAAGTGATTTATTTTATTATACATTTCGTTTTTTCTATGTATTTTCTTTTTTTTTAATTTAATATAACTGGTAACCTTTATGCCATATTTTATTATATATATATATTATATTATTATTATCTATATCTATCTATCTATATGTATAATTCTTTCTTCTTTTTTTATGTATTGCCTGCTCACCATCACTGCAGCAATGTCTTCTGGGTTGTCTCCATCCAGATCGAATTTAAATGTCACCATCTTGCTGTTATGGGTCTGCAGTTGACACTCTACAACCCGATCCACTTTATCTGACAGCTGCATGAAGAAAGACACAGGTAGGGAATGATTTGTGCGCATTTATCTGTGAGTATTTGAACATGTATGCACTGATTTTGAAAGCAGTTATCCATATTTTGAATTAAGGCAGGATTTCCGACTCAGTATTAGCATAAGTGTAAGGTCAGGAATCACATATGGACAGTTAATTAAGGCTAGCTAATTGACAGATGAGTCACCCCAGTGATGCGTAGCCGTGAGCGAGCCCTCTTCCTGAGCAGCTTGGTTCCTGCGCGTTTGTTCTGACCTTTCCCGCCTCTCTCCGAAAGGCCCTCGTTTCCATCGCTCAAACCAGACGTGACATCAGAAGCATAGCTGTTTTTCGAGAGGAAGGATATAAAACACACAGTGACATTCCGACTTCCTGAATTTGACAGAACTTGTCTTCACAGAACGTTTATCATAAACACATAGAGGCCAAGTAATTTGCCACAGATCTTCTAAATCAGGTTGAGATAATTGAGTAAAAAGTAACAGTGTCCTTGTGTGCCCATCTGACCATATGCTATCCTACCTTTGCTTTGCCTATATCTGGCTCCCTGCAGAAATGCCCTTCGAGGTAAATTGCTCCCCTGAGCTAAATCATTACCATTAATGCACTTACCACTAGGCTATGTGTGTGTGTCTATAAATGAGTCACACAGAGAAAGAACTGCTCTCCACTGGAGCACTGTGGGCACTGTGGGTAAACGTGGCACGATGTTGGTCAGTTGGAGAGTAAGATTACAGCTCTCATAGCTGAGATCAGGTCCTCATTTTCTTGACGTCAAAAAAAAGCCACATCTACACATGCTGTGGGGGAGGCTTTATTTAAATGGCAGGCTTATATAGCACTGATTCTGCATTCAGCTTAACGAAACTGTTCAACCAGAAAAGGAAGTTCATAACCAGGCCATTTTGGGTCACTATTGACTTCCATAGTAGGACGAAAAATACTATGGGAGTCAATGGTGACAATTGGTTACAAACTTTTTTCAAAATATCTTCCTTTGTGTTCAGCAGAATAAAGAAATTCAAACAGATTTGGAACTACTCGAGGGTGAGTAAATGATGACAGAATTTTCATTTCTGGGTGAACTATTTCTTTAACAGGTTGATGACATAGCAGGGCATTTAAGTGAACATTTTCGAGCAGTTAATCCCCTGTTTAATGTAGGAAGTGAATGCTGTGTTTGGGCACTATACATTTGGAACTCAACTAACCTGTCAACAGGAGAAGAAAACCCACTGGCACTTCCTGACTGGGCCTTCTCTGTATTTTGGGACACAGCGATGCTCTGCGGGTGGACCAATCGTAATGGAAAATGATGAGCAATGCAAATTTTGATTTAAATGAGTTAAACATCATTGAAATTAACATTTTATTAGTCAGAATGTTACAAAGGGACTGGGGATCCAAGACAGATTGTTTGCAGACGGCAAACAATCGAAAAACTAGAAAACAGTCCAAGGTCAAAAACAAAATGAAACAAGAAAGACACAAGAACAAGGGTATGGCTTTGCAATAATCAGGGTATGAGAGAGGGTGAGGGCTTCTTTTAAGCTAGATAGAGGGGAACACAAGACACAACCAACCATTGAGAACATAACACATGCAATACAAGGAACCTATCAGAACACAACACATTTACAAAGGTAGCACAAGACATAGTGACATGAGGGGCAAGGGACACATGGGAAATAGAGTCCAGAAACCAATGGCTGAGTTCGGGGTGGAGTGCCCTCTAATGGAGTTCATGGGCACTCCAGCTGGCGATCGTGACAGAAATGGTCTAAAATCTCATATTTTCATGTTAATTTTAAAATATACTAATTATATATGTACACTACCATTCAAAAGTATGTGCATATTATACAATGTGTATTAAAATGTACTTTTTTCCTGTGATGCAAAGCTGAATTGCAGCATTATTATCCTTAAGAAATCATTCTAATATGCTGATTTAGTACTCAAGAAAAAAAATATATATATATTAGTAATGTTAAAAACGATATACCGTGATCAATTGTTTCAGGATTCTTTGATGAATAGAAAATTCAAAATAACAGCATTTATTCAAAACAGAAATCTTTTGTAACATTATAAATGCCTTTGTCGTCACTTTTGGGTCAAACCTTTATTTGCTGGTAACCTACCGATGGGAAACGGAGAGCTGGGATCGCTGCAGCTGTAGTGGGAGGGGCTTCTATGGGTGGAGTTTCCACACGAGGAGCTCCACTGGTTGGTTGTGGAGCTGTGGAGGCTTGGTTTGCCACAGGAACTCGAGCCTCAGACGAGCTAAGATATCCATCTGTCTCACAGTCAGCTGCCATGGTAAACATAATCAACCAAACAAGAGAAAGCGTAGTTTGTTAGTGTGCAGCTCACCAATAATGCTAAAGTGCATAAAGATGTCATGCATGCCCAAGCAGTATGTATGCATAAACATTCTGTTGTCGCTATGTTAGGACAGTGTCTCAACAACTAGTTTGACCAGCGATCAGGCAACGGGTAATCAGCTGTATTTTTCAGATTCAAATAAGACCAATATACCCATTATTTTTTCTTCTTTTATTTCAAGGCAGTCAAATGCTGTTTCAAATCACTCTGGCCAAACCTAAAGAGATCTAAAGATGTTGTCTAGTTGTTTTAAACTAATTTACTGTACAATGTAGCATCTGTTTATCCACTAACAAGTAAATCATGTTTTTAAATGTCATTTGGTCATGAGAAACATGTTTGAAGTTTTGGTTGGCCAGAAGAGACATGTGGAACAATATTCCTGGAACAACATTCCAATCAATCAATCAAAACTCTGCAGGGCTCCGGCCTTCCATATAGCTACAAATTAATAAGAATTAGTTGACATGTAGTTACAAAGTTACTTATAGTTAGTGGAATGTCTAAAGTGAACTATCAACATAAAGTGTAACCAATGTTATAACTTAGAAAATAAGCAGATGCATAAAAATGCATAAGCACTGATGAACTGTCTACAAAAAGATCTGTAACGTGAATTCTGAAAATGGAGGCACGGTTGTCCAATCCTTCCACTGGAAGACCATTTTCTTGCAGAGTTTAGCTCCAACTTGTCCCAACAACTGTCTAGTAATCCGGAAGACCCTGAATAGCTGGTACAGGTGTGTTTATTATTTTAATATATAAAAGAGTACACAAACTCACAGGTTGCGGATGAGTAGCTGGCGTGGCGTATGTTGAAATGCTGCCGCTGATCAGCATCTGGCTCCTCGGGTTCGGTGGCAAAGCTGGCATTGAAGCCAGAGTCCAGAGATTCATTTGCAGGCAGGGAAATGGGGCCTGACACTGTGACAGTGGGTGGAGCTTGAGTAGGGGTGGAAACGGGCATCTCTACAGGAGGCTTAGGAGCAGGTGGGTTAGAAACTGAATGTTCGGCTTCAAGAATAGGTTCAGGTTCCTCTTCAATCACCTCCTCTTGTCGCCGCCTCTGCGCCTCTTCAGCCTGTCGGCGGAGCTTCTCTCGTTGGCGCTTGATGGCGGTGACACGGTCACGGATGGCTTTGGCCACCAGTTTGTAGTCTGCCTCACAGACGAAGCCGAGAACAACCTGACGGACGTGGATTTGTCATTACTTCTGTTCAGTAATGGCATGGAAAAATGGAAATGAATCTCGTATCAATTAAAAATGTTTGATCTCACCATCTCCTGAGCCACCTCTTCCGGGACGTCCTTGTAGAGTTCAAACAGGAACTCAATGGCATTGTTGTCTTTATACTTGCCATGGAGCTTCTTGGTGTCATCCATTCGAAGCCAGAGTTTAAGGCCAGACTTCACCATGTCATCCTCCTCAGCCAATTCGACATGGACACCATTATTTTCCTGGAAGAAAGTGTGCTCTAACAGGTCCTGGATAGTGTACCTAAACAAGATAAGGGGAAAACACATACATATACTTCCTTCCAGGTATTACAAAAGGACATCAAGATTTGGTTGAACTAGTTAGCCCCTATTGGTAGATGATATTACTACTGTACACCATCAGGCAGCAAAAAGCATCTTCTTCCACCATCAATAGTTAAAATTTTTAGATTTTAGACTATTGTTTATAAGCAGTGCAATTTACATGAGCTATTGCTATTAAAATGCGAATTATTTTCAAACATTAAATATTTTAAGCCAATTTACAGCCAAATTTCCTTATTGCTAAAACTACTATGTCTATGTGAAACATGTAACTGATAAAAAAAAAAAAAAAACTTAAAATCCCAGCATAATAAGGTCTTACATTTTATGACAGATTGACTGTCAGGCAAGCACTTTGAGATATTAATGTGACTGTAAGTACATTCATCTACAAAAACGGGAGTTAATTAAATCAACACTATTAATCATCAGAATTACTTGCTGCTGGATGGACTGAGTCATTACTAGTGGCTATTGACCAAACGCTTTACATAATGGCTGGATGACATTAAATGGACCATTATCCTGGCAGAAATGTGTTATGTTGAACTGATTACACGATTATGAGGATATTTGGGGTAGACGAAAAGTGGTGTGATTGAGTGATTTCAAGTGGAGAACAGGTGATAGAAACTGTTGGTTACTTTTTTTGTATAAAAGCGGGAAAAGAAAAAAATTATGTCTGAAGGAAATCCACACAAAGTAGTGATTTGTCTACAGGGTTAGCATGACATGAGAAGTAAGAGAAGTACAAATAATTAATATACTTCCATTTCTTTTATATGTTTCAAGCAGATCAAATGAACCCAATATTTGTGTGTGCTACCATGTGTACGTTTATATTAGAGTACCATGCTGTTAGCTTAGCTAACAGTCAACATGCTAATGCTAAACTTTATTGTGAGGTATGTGTTTTGCTATCTGTGCTGCTGTCAAAGTAGAGTGCTCTAAATCGTGCTTCCAACATGGTCGTAAAGTATATTGTTGTGTCTGTAAGACTAGCTGGGATTTTATAACTGTAATAACTGTATCTCTCTCTGTTTAACTAGTAACCCAAAGCCATCTGACACCACAGAGGTCAAACAACACAAAGGAGAAAGTTTATGCTCTAGTAATACCACTATAAAATCTGAAGTGTTCATGTTGGCATCTTTGACACTGTTGATTCTGTAACCACATGTCACCTGATCAATGTAGGGCAGAGCAGAAATATCAACCAGTGCAGCTGGGTAACAAAAATAGTGGCGTGCAGGGCTTTTTAAATGTGCACATTAAAACAGTAAAAACCCGTCTGGCAGGTGTTAAAAACATTACGATGACTGCTGGTGCATATACACGCCCTTTGAAGCTATTTGGTTACAAATGTTCCTGTTGGTTGAACGACCTTGTAGACATTTTAGTTACCTTTCGTCTTTGTTCATCCGGATGCATCCCTCAATGATCTCTTTCAGTTCAGGAACTTTCACTTTGTAAAAACTGTCTGGCTTCATGCCCTGAAAAAGAGCGAGAGACATAGAGGAGGGGGGTTTATTGCGAGGAAAGGGTAAAGGAAAGGAAAATTCACTTTAGATAACAGAAATGTCACAGGTGTCAATTATTTTGATGGATGGCATGGGTGGAAAAAAATCAGGAGGGAAGTCAACACTATAATTTTGTGTGTGTGTTTGTCAAGTGGTCTGACTGACAAAGAAAAAAACATATCCACCCATCTTCACACAAAACACAAGGTGCTGTAAGAGATCTCTGTGTGCTTAGCACAATGTCACACTTAGTTATAGTAAGAGATTAGCAGACCAGGTCAGAGGTCAAAGGGGCAGAAGTCCTGTTAGAAAAGGAACTCCCCAAACTGTAATTGCCACACTTGTGAATGTAATGTTGTATTTACATAGTGTAATGCTTTTAGGGACTCAAATGAGGAAGTTACAGTTTATTTTTACAGCTTTTACATACAGTATTTACAGATATTTCATTCTGTCACACAAAAGAGAACCGTGTATCATATTTTGCCAAAATTTGGTCCACACAAACATAGAAACAGCACAAAATATGAATCAATTTATATATACTGTATGTGCAATATTCTTCACTCCTTTTTCTTGCGTAAGACACATTAGGGTAAGAATTTTATCTTTTTTTTATACTGAACTGCTCTGTTGTTAATCACAGTTAATCAAATTATGTGCTGAATCAAACTGAATCATTTGCAAAAATGCTTTTAAAAAAAGCATAAAAATTCACACAATAGAACTGTAAAATAATAGAAGTGTGTCTAAACATAACTGATAATGTTACAGACAAGGTTTGACCTTCAGCATTTCTTTGTTGTTGAAGCTTCAGGCACTTTTTGGTTTTATAATGGCTGTATAGACCTAAGCTAATGTCTAAAGCAAGTTGCAGAGGACACTCATTTCACATATAAAGAAGTTAACCAATCATAACAAAGATAATGTACATATAGACTTCAAGGTACAGCTTATTTATATGGTTCTCTAATGGATATAATATAGAAAGCAACTATTAAATATATGTTCTGGGTTTAATACAATCTAAGCTCAAATTGACAGAGTCCCTTAGTTTGCAAAAACATTTAGAAATCTATAGGATGCTGATGATAGAGACTAACTTGAAATGAATCCTTAAAGATGACCTAATGGAAAAGAAGTTATCAAAACCTTCAAAAAACGTACAGTAATTGATGTCACCTGATGTACCATTAAATAAATAAATATATAATGGTACAAATTATTCAAATAGTAAATAAGGAGAAACCAAGCTCAAAGAGGTTTCTATACAGCACATATTAGTCAACAGAACACATCATGCCAGAAGTATGTTCAGCCCTCCTGGGCTAAAATAGAAAGACTAAACGTTTCTGTTATCACTGTAATCCATTGGCCATCTAATGGCAGGGAACAGACGCCATATTGTGGAAAACATCGATCAAACAAGACATGCTTTGTGGAATATAGTTTGGTTTCCACAACTCGATTATACAAGCTTTTGGGGAAGTTTCCACAACTGGGCATAATAAACACTCACTAACGCACTTATTAAAATTACTACAAAGAACATTTTGATCACCTCTATACTGGATTTGACAGAAAAATGGTTGATAAATACAGCCAACCACTGTTCTCCTGAAAGGACTGTCACTTTTTTTCATTTAGATGATAAGAAATCCAATTCTGGAATTCAAGGAAATGCTCTTTTCACGGTCCATCTCCTTTGTTAAGTGGAAAAGCAAAATTAAATCAAGATCTAATTCTGAGGCAGCTGAAACCGCACTGTAAAACAGATGAAGTGAAAACCACAAAATTGCGATGCTGAGGACATTTTTGCAGCTTAACCAAACCAAAAACTTAAGCACATAAACTACATTGTGTGAGTATATGTGTGGCATAAATGATTTCATTTCAATCATATCAACACTTAAAACAGCGCTCTTGGCCTGAAATCCTCATGAAGGAAAGCTATGACATATCTTCAGTATTCTTCCAGCCAGGCCCGCTGCCATACACTCATTGCAAAAAGGCATCATGGACAAGATCCATGCTGCTGCTGGACAGAACATTTTTGTGGCAACCTCAATGTTCTGAGCTGCCCAGAAAATAGAGGAACTTATTGACGTAACCAGGACACTTTGGTATTGAATGTTCAGATAATAGGCCCATTGAAAGGTTGAGATGGAAAGGAAAACAGAAAATACAAAACAGAGGTGCAATTCAGCATAAAGGGGGTGGGGCGGCCTAAAGTTCTCACCCCTGAAAACCGCTTCTGTGCGAAGCACTGGGCAAAACTGAGCTCATAGGCTTTTAAAATGGGTTTAGGAGCCAGTTGTAAGGGATTAGTTGAATGATTTTTCACTGGTCAGGTGTCTCTTGATGACATCAGTCTTTTGAGGAGACCCCTTGAGACCAAAAAACTGAGTGTTCAGTGTTTTGCACGCCGTTAATCAGCTCTTTTTCTACAGCAGCATTTGGTCTCTCAGCCTGTTCAAGCTGGTCTGGTTTAGGGGTAATTCTTAGCTGGTAAGTCTGAGAAACCTTTTAAATGAGTTAAATACCAGCATAATCTGACTAAGCTAAACCGGTTAAGAACCACTTTAAAACAGCTAAAACCAGCAAGCCTTCACAGTTCTGTTATAAGAAATTAAAAATTAAAGTTTACTTTCTGCTTTGCATCTTGTCTCTGTTTCGACTTCCTCGCCAATGGCTTGAGGAACGATCATTGCCTCACATTTACACAAGAAGTCCAACATTACATCCAGCTGCAGCAGTTATGTGCTGGTGGCTTGAAGCCAGATTTCATCTCTATATATAAAGTTTACTGCCAATAACCTTCACAGTTTCATTAGTTTCCACACTTTCTGCGTAAAAAAAACTCCTCAGTAATTGCACATGTTGCACTCTCAAATATTTGAATCAAAAGTCAATATGAACTCAAATTGTAATATAAAGATCAAATTATCTGAGCAATGCTAAACACATTAATTGCTATTTTAATGTTAGCTCAATACTAATATGAATGAACTAGCTCATCAAAATGGTTTTATTAATCTTTACGTTACTTTTATTTAGTGTTAAGTCATGTTTGTTCATAATACATTTTTAAACTTTAAATAAGTTAGGTCAAGTTCAATCAATTCAATTTAACTTTTTTTTGTTGTTGTTGTCAACAGCTGTCTCACTTGAGCTTTTTGCCTATAAGAATGCTTTTAGGAAACATAACAGAAATCTCCATTAAGACTTGTGAGCTATCAAAGAGAAACACTGAGCGTTACAATTTCCTGCCAGGTCCAGCTGAAACACTTTTCATCCTCTTAGTACGAAAACAACAAAGCAGATATGAAATGACCTTTTCCCCAAGGATTGCAGACAGACATGCCAACCTTTTCAGCTGTCAACATAAACTGGAAGCTTCACAAACAAACTGTGCTGAACTCCAAATCATTAATGTACCCAAACCATACATAAGCATGACGATACCACACAACAAATGTGTCCGCAGAAACCAAGTGCTAAATGGCAAAGTAGTTTACATTGAAATGTTCTGTCATGAGAACTGTAATTCGGCTGATTTGCTCTTATTCATTGTACAGGCGAGTTTCATTATAAGATTAATGCTCACACTCAGCCAATAAATCGACCTGAAAGCTTTTGATTTCAGTGAAAAGGCAGGGTCAATTTTCTCTGCGTGTCAGTTAAGTGACTGCAGTCATCTTGCGAGCGCAGACCTCATGCTGGATGGAAAGGCTTTTTCATCTCTGCTGTGTGTTTAACAGGTAAACAGCATGGGATGAATTGGAAGATAAATACGGAAAATAGCAATGTTACATGTTTTGGTAAATACATCACGTCTGATTCAGTGTTTCAGTATTTGAACATGAAAGCGGTGTTATTTATGAAAACAGCTGTCAGGACAGTTTTAACTGCCATGATGGTTCTTACAGTTAACCTCCTAAGTTAGGAAATGTTTTAGGAAAAAAAAAATATATAGGAATTGGTCTCAGACTCAATTCCTTTAGGGTCGGAGAACTGCATAGTTTAGATGCAACTGACTTTGACACCCCTGCCCTAGCGCATGTCCTGAATGAGTCACGGGATTTCCCGGGTCTACCAGCTCAAGAAAAATCGACGATCGCCATAAACGGAAGGATCAGAAAACAATATAGATTATATATATGTAGAGCATGCATGGAGACCGTGGTGTCCTCACATGTATGAAATCAAGTCATATTTTGATCTGAGACCCCATAACATTTTCCTAAGATGTTGAATTGTAAAACACAATTTACAAATTAGACCGATTTAAATTATAATTTAGACTATCGAATAGTCTCAGAAGAATTTACTAGAATATAATGTCTTTATATGAGGACCCAGGTTATTTTAACAACATTTGGACCCCGATGATTTCCATTTTATTGGTAAAAACAGTCTAAATGTCTTCTTTTGTGTTTGTAATGGAAGAAAGTCATTCAGATAAACATAGGTTTCTTACCTCCTGATTCTCCTCATATCATTAGTTTAGTACATTACATTAACTAGGGATCAAACCTGTAACTGGTGTTGCTAGCGCCATGCTCTATCAGTTGAGCTAATGTGATAAGACCACATGCTTCAATGACGTCACTGGCTCCGCAAAAACTAACACACGTAATTAACGTCTGGTCCAGCTTTAATTCTCTCTGTCTGTTTCCCTCTGGTTCTGCATGTCATTCAATCTGCTGTGGATACACTGATGCTCATATACAGGTGAAAAAAACTAAACTTACATACTTTAACAATCTGGTGCATCAGTTCCTATGAAAAACATTATATTCAATGTACATGTATTATAATGACATTTCATCAAAGTTTTATCTGTGTACAAGCGTAGGCAGATGAGCAGACATAGTCTTCATAGTGATGTGTACATGGTCTAATTATAGCATCTGATATGCAGAGGTGTTACACAGTCTTTGCCCTCTCAATAGCATGCACATTAGTAAGTTTGGTCCTAACGCCTCCGCAACCTCGCGAGAACAGAGCTGTCCCCATGGCAATGCAGGACCCAGATTCACGTCTAATTGTATTACACTTAATTAGCTGGAGCCGTGACAACAACAGCATTGCATTACAGGAACAAGTGAAATTTACTTTGGATAAACAGAGTAACATAAACATTTAAAATGGTAAAATCTTCTTATTTACCTCTTTATCTTTGAAATATGAAATTCATAAACACTAGTCAGTGACCATATATATATATATATATATATATATATATATATATATATTTTTTTTTTTTAATTATTATTATTTTTTATTTTTTTTACTAGTGGGTCCAGGACACTATAAGTCATTTATGTGCGTAGGATGGCAAAATAAACTTTGACACTGTACACAAAAATTCTTCATACCTTTATCTAAATAGCAAATAAACTGATAATGCACTTTAGTTTGACTGTATCTGTCTATTTATCTATCGATATATATATATATATATGCACACACAATAAAAGACAATTATTTGGATGAAAAGAAATTGAACTGTCAAAAAACAGTGAGTTGCAAGGAGTCAGGCTCTTGAAGGCTGTTATTTTTCAGAAATCGGTCCCAGGTGTTTCACGTTTTTAACCGTACAAAATGATTTTCAGCAGTTAGAAAGAATGACAGGTTAAGAACTAAATAAGAGACCGTGTTGCCATGGTAATCCTAGATTACCAAGAAAAACCCATGGCATAACAACAGAAGAATTTTAAGTGCAGGGCCCACGGTTCATAAAGTTGAGCTCAATGGCCCACCCATCCAGCCCTATCTGAAAAACAAACACGCCAAGATTGAGGATCCTGTTTGTTAGAGAATATGTTATGCACTTAAGGCTCTGAATATTGAAGCTCAACCTCAATCCTGCATGCATTTTGAGGTATTTGCACATCGCCCAAAACAAACGTACACAAACAGAGGCGCATGGCTTAGAGGAGCCTGTTGTTTCCAGTGCTCAGCGTCTGCATTTAAATGTTTTTCTGTTTTACATGCCTCGTCTCTCTTGGAAGCCTGGGACGCGTGCTTTGAAAAACGGCTTTGAAAAGCTGCTGTTCGTCTTCCGAACTTCCTTTGCCCTGGGAACAATTGAACATTCCTTTTTCTGTCTCTTAAAAGCTTGTTTCATGCTTATGCAGATCACAAAACCCGTCTAAACAGAACGCAGAGCTATCTACAAACAACAGCATCTTTCTTGCTCATAAATACGCCAGGGTCAAACGCTTCCTCCACAGACCATGACCGCCGTATCGCAAACCCCACGCTCTCAGCCCCCAGTGACACAGAGGATGATTTTCATTAACCCAGCAAAGCGCAAAAACCCGACGGGATCAAATATGAATGTGCCTTTGAGATACATTCTCCAATCAGCTGATGCTGAGGCACATGGTTTGACATCCACTTTGCCCCACTGAACTCTTCTGTGTCCTTATTATGCTTGCCAGGGACCACTGCATTGTTTGTGTCCATACTCTTAGATCAGGCATAGCATCATAATCAGTGATTTATAACTGGCTCGAGTCGGTGATGTAAATGGACATGCAAACGCAGACATACAATACACCCAATCAGAGTCCATCCTGATTTCATAAGCTTGACAATTTAAAGTGGCAATAACAGATTTGATCGTCTGCTAGTGCATTGAAGCTAATATTGTTATCTTTATAGTTATCGTCCTTGGTGTGGCTTAAATCAGTATTTTTGTCTTGTACCTAATAAATGTATATAAACATTTATAAAATTGACTGTGTTTTATTTTTCAACCTCATTTTTGATATATTTATGTTTAAAACAAGACAAAAAAGTAAATTTTTATTCACACAAAGACATGCAATGTACTGTTCTTCTGTGTCTTCTGTTTTTAAGAATCTTTTTTTTTAATGCTACTCTTTTGAGCTTTCTATTTATCAAAATACAAAAAAATTCACAATTTCCACAAAAAATTAAGCCGCACAACTTTTTATGCCATTGATAATATTAATAAAAATATTTAAGCACTGAATCAACATATTAGAATGATCATGTGAGACTGAACACTGGAGTAATGACTCACAGGAATAAAATACATTTTAAAATATATTAAAATTGAAAATATTTCATTTAAATCGTAACATTAATTCACAATTTTACTGTATTTTTCTTGAAATAAATGCTTGTGCATATGAGGCTTCTTTTAGAAACATTTAAATGCACACTTCTGAAAGATAAATGTAAATATACCACTAAACTTGTAAACTGTGCCCTCACTCCAATGAATATGAAAAATAATGCCTTAGATTTATTTATATATATTTTTTTGGCATCAGAAGCAAACCCATGATGTAGCCTACATGGACAGCTCACTGCATTTTGGAAAAGTGCTACTGTCTCGCTTCGTCTATCCTTATCGCTCAGTGTTCTGGAAAACGGAAATGTGCTCTCCGACCAACCATGTAATTTCTGCATGCCAACTTCAAAGCCACAAAGTCTCTTCTCAACTGTATCAGGAACAGCAGGATGAAAGGTGATGTCTGTTTGTCATGTCAGACACACAAAACGACTGTAAGCATCTAATTCAGGCTTTCCTTCCTCTTTCCTTATCAGCTAAATCTGATATAGCCTCAAACACTAATCGGCGAGGGAAAACAGGAACAAAACAACCAAAGGACGCGCTGATTGAAGACCTAGTGGCTGTAATGTCATAAACTCCGGATCATGATGCATAACAGAACAATATAATGTCCTTGAATGTAGAAAAAAAGAAAAGAAGTGTAAAAATTACACAAAAACAACAACATGTGTTGACCATTAAAAACATCATAAATGGAACAGATTTGAGGTTTCAGGAAGAGAAAGAAAAAATCAGGCAGTTTTCCCATCAAAATAACAAATCTCTTCTGTATTCAACAATGCGACTACTGTTGTTCTAGAACTGTTTAACTGTGTGGTTTTTGCTTTGTGTATTATTCACGTAAACATGCAGATTGGTTGGATTCCTAATGAGTCGCCCCTGGGGAAAAAGTCCTAGATTATAACCATGCAACTCGATGCACACCCAAGATTGTGGTTAGCATGCATTGCACACAAGTACAATGAAATGACACATTTGCAACACTGTAATCAGAAATCAGTTTGGACGATTCGCTACTCTCTCAGCTCACTGCCACCCACCTGATTAGAGATCTGGGTGAGAGATTAGAGATCTGGGTGAGAGAAGATCGCCATCTTCTAAACAGGATTACAGCTCAAGAGAGATGTGCTAATTGTCCCCATGTTGCAAAGAAATGTCAATGAGAGCCTCATAAAAGCCTCACACAACCATTAGCAGACTTGGAAAAGCTTAAAGCCGCTTTGAGGAGAGATAGCTAATCAGGTGGGTGGCAGTGAGCTGAGAGAGTAGCGAATCGATATACGGTTTCGCTAAATGGCTAGCAACACTTGAGCAACCCAAAAGGGTTTTTTGCAGAAAAACAATTTAAATTCCTCAAAGAACCTTTGCAGTAACCATTTAGAATAATGCAGTAATCTAAAGAACCTTATCTTCTATAAAGAATCTTTTGTGCGATAGAATTTTCCATGGATGTTAAAGGTTCTTCAAAGAACCGTAATTTCCAAAAAAGAACTTTTATTTATAAGAGTGTGTGTGAGGCAAACAAAGAAAGAGGTCATGTTTTTCATACAACCTGACAAAACAATGAAGTCTGTATTGACAGGAAAAAATATTAAGTATAGCCTGGGGCCATGACGTTCTTTTCAAGCTTATGGTGCGAGGACTGACTTACACTGGTGACTTTGCGGTAGATCTGCGCAGCGTTTTGGCACTCTGAGTAAGGGTACTCTGATGTGGTCATCTCCAGGATGCACATGCCAAAGGCATAAACATCAACAGCTTCATCATATTTCTCCTCGTACATCTCTGGAGCCATAAACTCCGGGGTTCCTGTGAAAAGCAAAGAACATTACCAAAAAACAAATATTAAGTAGCCATTTAGTCCAAAGCAATATACATACCCTATTGAAAAAAACAGCATATGCTGGTTAAGTATGTTTTAAGGTATAGAATCTGGTTTGAGCTGGATTAAGCTGGTCTTGAGCAGGAGCTAGTTGCTTAGGACCAGCGCATAACCAGCTTAAACCAGCTGCCATGCTTCAAAACATACCTAACCATCATATGCTGTTTACATATGCTATTAAAGAGATAACCTTGTATAAAGTCTCTACATTTTTGATCCAAGAGGAATAGTTGTCTTACCAAGTGACTGAATGTTAAATGTGCTCTCATAAACATGAACAGTGCATTTGAGATCCAAGCTGAACTTGAGCTTGATCTATTGGTTGTGCTTTTCCCATGCAGGTCACACATTCTTTACTTATTCATGTCATTGAACTCTCCTAATCTCAGCATGAGCAGATCAGATTTTAAACCGTGTCAAGCCAATGCTAAGCTAATGAGCTAATGTGATAACAAGCACCTCCTTATATACTGTAAGCAAGGTGAGAAATCTGTGTCAGTCACTTGTTGCGGCATAAATCAAGTTGACAGTAAACAAACAAGGTAAGCCTATAGTAGAGGCAGCTCAGGGCACTGTTTACACTAACTGTTGTGAAGGTCAAAGAAAGTTCTGCTGGAGTTTTTGAAGAGAAATTGTTGACATGGTAACATCTATATTTAATAAGCAGCAAACTGAAACTCACCAATGACACTCTTGGCGAATGAGGCACTCTTGAGAGTAGCTAGGCCCAAATCACCAATCTTAACAGATCCGGTGGGGCCAGTGATGAAGATGTTGTCACATTTAAGGTCTCTGTGGATTATGGGAGGTGTTCGGGTGTGCAAAAAGTGAAGGCCCTTCAGGATCTGATGACTCCAACGCTGGAGGAGCTTCAGCTTCATCTCTTTGAACCTTTTCAGGTACCTAGAGTTAAACAGGTCGGCATTGTAGTTATAGTAGGCATAGTCTTTACTAAACTGTATATGAGTATTCTTCACTAGAAAGGAAACTGACACTTATCCTTTGTCTGATCATAAAGCCAAATCTGCCATTTTGTTTGACAAACAAAGCAGACAAAGCACTTTAAGTTAAAACTTATTCATTCCAATATTAATTCATGTTTATTTTGTGCTATAACCATAGCTGTCAACATTGAACATTGAAAATAAGGGAGATTTCCCGGAATCCATCCCCAAAATAAGTTTTTGTTTTTTGTTTTTTGTTTTTTTACATGATTCTTACTTGAGATGCCTTAGATTTCTTCTTAAAAAAAGCACTAATCATTAACAGTCTAAAGAGTTAATAACTACACAATACATATTAAAGAACTACAGACCAATTGATATGTTTAGATGTTGTGTGCCTAGCTGACTCACTCGCGCGCTTGTGTTTCAGTGATTTGTCGTG
>JAUCMS010000062.1:16419576-16430131 GCA_032357445.1 Enteromius radiatus | reverse complement strand
TAAACATAATAAATAAACACAGCATAAATGCATATATTATGTAAAGAAAAACTTTTATTTTGGTTGCGATTAATCGCAATTAATCATTGCCCAGCACTAGTTCTGAAACATATTTTTTCAACAACTTGAAAAAAATAAATAAAGATGTGCCACACAAATAACAAGTAAAAAATAATGCTCTGTAAAAATAAATAAATAAATAAAAGATTAAATATAGATATATATATATGTATGTTTAAAACACTGGGTTTTAAACATACATGCACTGAATGAACAACAGTGAAGCCAAGCTCTGAGTTAAGTTATTCTTATCCTTGATCTTCCCTCGTGTCAGCCGTCATGAAAGAGACATCACTTAGTGAGACACTTCAGTCAATCCCATTAACCGCCTAAAGTCTAAGCCTGTGTCATTTTCGCAGAGCGTAGATCCACCCTCAGTGGTCACAAGCCACCGTCACCATGGCAGTTCCCCTCCATCAGACGACCATTTAGCAAGGTAATTAGGCATTGCATTCTGGGTAAAATAAATGCTCTACATTTTCAACAAAATTAGCTCAATGAATACATCACAGGCAGTAAATGGCACATTCAAAGGTGTGACGAGCAGGCAGAAAAATGACCTACGGGATAAAGTGTCACTGAGGAATGGCTTTCTCGGATAAAACTGTGAGGGGTAAACAAGCTCTCTGTGAATGACCGGGGGCCTGCAGTCTGGGAGAGTCGCAAAACCACTTTCCTGGCCGTTTTTTAGGATTAACAAGCATCTGTTTCTAACGAGACAGACAACATGTCCTGCGAGTACAAAGAAAGAGTCCAAGTGCTGTAGACAGCACTGTCAGCAGAACAATCAATGCCTCCACTAAAGCTGCGCTTACGTTACAGGCCTTAAAGGGACAGTTCATGCAAAGATAGAAATTCTGTCATCATTTACTCAACCTCCAATTGTTCGGTTAGCAACATTCTTCAAAATATCTTCTTTTGTGCTCAACAGGAGAAAGAAACTAATACAGGTTACAAACAAGTGGAAGCCGAGTAAATAATTGCATGTTTGAATTTTCCCCTGAAGATTTTTTTTACTTAAATCCAATACTTTGCTATATTTTCCCGAATGCATCAAGGGAAAAGAACAAAACAGCCAAAGAACCATTCATCAGTAATTGTGTTGACTGTGGTTTTGTACAAGAAACGTGCCACTGGCAATGAATGGTGATGATTGCAATGTGCGTTGTGCACCTGAACAGTGATGAGTGAAGTCTGTGCTGCTATATATCTTGTAAAAAAAAGAAAACAGTTACATTTTTAACATGAATATAATATTAAATAAAAACACAACAATCATAACTGCCAATGAACTGAGTCCTGAGTCCTCTTGGTTGTTTTCTTTTAGAGGCATAGCATCGTTTATTCTTTTGGATTATGCATGTATGCCACCCAACCTGTTCTTGCTGACCTCTGGCTGATTTGGTTAACCTTTACCAAGTAATACCTGAAGAGTTTGGACATTCAGCCTTTGGCATCAACAACAAATGAAATGAAAAGCACTTCATGCTCCCTTTAAAAAGCTGATTTACAGTGATTTTCTATCCTAAATACTAGGAGTGTGACGAGATGTTGTGGCACGTGGCATTATAGTGGTATGATGCGGCGCAACAAATCTCCGACAGAAAATGATGTAATGCAGGTGGCTGAAGTATACTTTGGCTTTTAAGATGGTGCAGCGTTTGCTGTAGGCAAGTTTGTTTTGGTATTCAGTTCGACCAGCTTTCTGGAAAAAAAAAAAAATCGCTTACCCTGCTTTTAAAAGAATATTTGTGTTATTTGTTTTTATTTTTTTTATACTATTTTTATTTTTTTTGTTATTTATTGTTAATTACTGGCCTGTCATTTTGTGACAAAATATTTTGCCTGCACATGTTGTTTTTACTGCATGTACAGTAATTCATTAAAATAGTTTAATTTCAAAAAGTTGATTACAAAATGCACCTAGATTTTTTTTTGGAATGATTTTGTTGAATAAAATAAAAAATATATATTTAAAATAAAATATATATTTCCCTATATATTTTATCATTGAGGATTTATTTTTTTTTATTTTATTTTTTAAGTCTAAAAATCTTGTCTCGATCTCGTGAACCCAGTGTCTTGTCTCGTCACACTCCTACAATTTGTTACATTTTATTATATGCATTTAGCATTGTTTCCTTTCTTGTTATCCATGACACTATCAGATCTAAACAAATGAGAAACACTATATCAGATCTAGGGTGATTTTTTAAATAATTAGCCAAAATCATATTTGAAAAGTATTGCTTAGAATCACAAAGCATTATTTTAGCATGCAGAAAATGTACTTAATGACCCCGGCAATTGCCTAGTAACCACAGCATGTGACATTGTGTATATTGCACCATAAGGAAGCCTAAGGCCTGGTGCCCAATGCTCAGGTTACCTGGGACTGTGGACATAATAGCCAACACAGTTTTCCTAATGGACAGTGAAGAATTCTAGATTTTCCATTCAATGTACAAAACTATACATATAGTCTACCTAAAACTTAAAACTTCTCAGACTTGACACTCACAGCTATTAAAGAGATAATGTTGAAACTTTCCTATAAAAAAAAAATTAACTGTCTGAGGTCAAATTAAAAAAAGGTTAACCTGTCTATATTTAACACTAAAACATTCAACATGACATAACCTTGAGCTATCCATTCCTGTCTGGAGCCATGCACATTAATCATCGCACTGACACTCCACGTGAAGACATGAGATAATGCATTTTCAGTACACTGGCAAAACAAAAATGTGACTTTTTTGAAAAACCACTGCCTTGATTACACTGTAATGTCACATGCTGATGAAAGCTGTCTTGCAACGTAACACATGACATCTGTGTTACTCTCCTTTGCATTAAAGAACAGATGCAGATGCATCTGATTACTAACAGTGCAAAGATAATAAATGCATTACTCGTCCATTCATCATAGGGTGAGTTTAGATATCAGCTGGTGGCAGTCATTGTATGACCCAAAGCCAATCTAAATGCTATCATAACTAACAATAATTACATGCTTTCTTATCACCATCTCCACCACATCATAAGACTGTGACAATACAGAACCTTTCCTAAAACACTTGCTGACCCGGTGACCCGATAAATGACCCCATGCACATCTATGAGCTGATACATAGTTACTGCTAATATAAGAGTTGCTGTTTGAACCATTTGCTTACCTGGCGTCGCTAGGGGCGCCATACGGCTGTTTTGGGGTTACTTCAACCCTTACCGACGGCATATAGACATTTACTGATCGAAAAGTTAACCCCATTTAAGTAACTGAAGTGTACGACTCCTTACCTGTAGTTCACACCAAGCAACCTCCACGGTGGTCTCCGTATCCAAGCCTTTGTAGACGGTCTTAAAGGACCCCCTTCCGATCTCAATGTTGAATTTCAGAAACCTTCCATCAGGTGAAGTTGCCACAGCTTTAGTCTCAACCTCATCCTTTTCCTCCTGCTCGCGTTTGCTCTCAAACGGGGCTCTTGACAAAACTGCTTTCTTCGGGGTGCTTTCTTCGTCCGAATCCGAGCTGGCATCAGCCTCCTGTGCGCTGGGCTCCTCGGTGGCCCAGGTAGCAGCTGGCCGCGGGTCCGAGTCTTGCGTCTCAGGTGAAGAGCTGGAGACAGGTGACACAGGAGGAGAAGAGTCCGTCTTTTTCTCCTCTTTGGCACTTTCGGATAAAATGTTATCGGCTGACCACGACAGTGTTTTTGTCAGAGGTGCGATGCTCTCCTGGGGCTCGACGTCCATGGTGTGGAGCTTGTTAAACCTGTAGGCATTTCTCCTGGAGTTCGCCGAGTGTCTCCTGCGTCTCGGCGGCAGGCGAGCTGGGAAGAACGAGTCCGCGTCAAAACCCGCAGGCAACTTCGGGAAGCCAAGACCTGCCATGTCAACCTCAGCCTGTGACATTGTAGTAGATATCTGTGTAGTTAACATTAGAACTGCAGTGCATAATCAATTGCGTTAAATGTCTTTGCGTTCCAGAATTTCTCCATAACAACTATGCGTTTACATTTAGCCCATCCAAACAACAACCACAGTTCAAGAACTTCTCCAAGAGCGCAATGCAGTTTAGCCTATACTAGGCTTTTCTATATATATATATAGATATATACTTTTCTATATATGTATAGAGAAAAAACAACGCGACAGTAAAATAAAAGTGAACGCAATTAAAGGTTCTGTAGAAGTACCCAGTACTATAGTACGCAGCAATTAACTGTAGGTTATTAATTCGAATATCACGGCGTGACGTTCGAGCGCGTCCACGGAGCGCACGCTTTGCCTTCGCTTTCCAAGCGCAAGTGTCTAGTACGCAACGATACTGCTCTGGTTGCTCCTCCCCGTGGAAAAACACCTTAGTAATTAGTCTGTGAGGGACCACAAAGAGTCAAGCTACAATGCCATAAATGCAGTCCCTCACGTCTCAGATAGTTTACAGCTGTTTATTATGGCAAGCTGTTGAAGCATTTATTATTTAAATGTTTTTATTATTTTTAAGTTTAATACTGACAAGTACATTTAACTTTCACAAGGTTCACTTGATATTAGTGCTTATTTCCATTCAATCCATCTCTCTTCAATTAGTATTTATTTATTTATTGTAATACTAATCATATTTTTTTTTTATTCAAGCATCTGTAACTGGGTAACAAATCCTTTGCTGTTAATTCTGTGAGGATATTAAATAAATGTTAATAATAAATAAATAAAAAACCCATACCATTTTACTTCACTCTCAAGTTGATATGAGCACAGAAAAAGTTTAGCAATTTATTACTAGTGAGAATGAATACGTTGCTTGTTGCTTTCAAGTGACTACTAACAAATTAATAAGTACTGGTTAATAAATTAATAGAAAATGTACTAGAATATAATGAATCATTTCTTGTGAGCTGAAAATATCAGAATTACTGTTAAATAAAAAATAAAAAAATTCTATAAACTTTAAGGAATAAATGTTGAAACGTCTTGCCACATGTTATTGCCTCAGTTACTTTGAGTTTGTCTGTTGCAAGATCATTACAGAGTCAATAAGTTAAACTCAGTGCAGGGAACCCCAGATCTTTGAAATCATGAAGCAGTGGATTCAAGAAACAGCTGAGTTTCAAAACCTCGCCATTTAAAAGTGAATAAACTGAACAGATGGAATTATTTCTATGCGGTTCCCATGAGATTGATTAGTCAGAATCCTTAATGACATTCATGTTATGAGTCAAGCTTAAAGCTGTCATTCTTCACTGAGAATGATTCAATCCCGCTGTACTCCATTAGCCTGAAGCACATTCAAGAATATGACTATATATTTAGGATAGAGGGGACTAAAATAATTTAAGAATAGGTATGCAATCAGTCATCCGCTAATCTGAATATTGGGTAGGACATGTCCTCTGAATGTGGTCATGACCTCACGATCATGTTACTTTAAGTAGCTAGTACATAACAGAAACTATTAATAACTGATCAGCTGATGAGCAGTATCAGAGCTGCATAAACACAGACATTAGGTGTAATTAAATCCTCTTCACGGCATGTTGATATAAGCTCAGACGTGTGCCACACTTCCATACACTTCAGTATCACTCTAGCGAAAACACAAATATTTTGTATTATGACAGTACATCATAATACGTGACAAATGTTTGTGTTGGCTTCCTAATATTATCCTGTTCACATGCAGCACGCATATATCGCATAGCAATCCAAATAAACTGCCTTTTTTTTTTTTTCATCACCGAGTCATTTGTCTCCATAGGTTCATGGTGGCTATTTTGAGCAGCCTGTTTCTCTCGCTGTCAGTATCTTTGTTATTATTACTTCGTTTCCTAGCAATGAGATGATGCCCAATTAAAGGACATGGACTGATTGTGATCACAGAGAAGCGTGAGGGTCAGCGAGGGTCTAGCCACTCGAGCATAGGTCATCTGTTTCCGACTGTTCGCGTTTCAATTGGCTTAATACTCGAAGGATTAACTTTAAATGGCCGTGTACCAGTGGGCCACTGGGGAGGTTTCATCCACAGCAGCAGGTGACTTGACAACAGTGATCATAAGAGCGCTGAACACTCTGGGGCAACAGAACAGGGATCAATTCTGTCCTACTTTATTCTCAATATCCAAGCATTGGACCCCATAGACTTTGCAAGGTCAAAAAACTGTGATGTAAAATGTGAACTCAAGAAATATCAGAACAATCACAAAAAAAGGCTGTAGAGATATCCAAGATGAGTTTGTTTCTTCATCAAATAGATTTGGGTCAAAGTTTAACATAACATCACTTTCTCAGCAATGGATCATCTGCTGTAAATGGGTGTCATCAGAAACAAAACCGCTGATAAATACATCACCATAACACACAAGTAATCCACACAATAGTCCATCGATTAATATCTTGTGAAGTGAAAGCTATTTGCGTGAAAGTAGATATTTTAACTGTAAACCATCACATCTGGTCAAAATACTAATACATAAACCATAAAAGTGCACCCCCTCTTGTCCACAGACCCATTTGTTTTGGACTACTTGTGCTTATAAACAATACCTGATCTGTACGCATTTCTTTCATGATTTAGACAACTTTTCCACTAGAAAAAGTAATTTTATGGATAGAGAGCAGTTAAAAGTGTCTTTATGATGTCTTTGTTACAAACATGCAGCTTTTGATGTCTCAAGTTGATGGACTGGAGATGTGTGGATTACTTGGGGATTATTGTGATCATTCTGACGGCACCCATTCACTCCAAAGACGACCAAATAATGTAATACAAAATTTTCCCACATCTACTCTCAAATTTTCAGCAAATGCTAATATTAGGGTGATGTACTCTTTTGACTAAAACAAACAAAACAAAAACATTAACAAAAAAAAGTTACCTAAAAAAAACCCTTCTAAATTAACATAATTTAAAACATAAAATAAAGTTATTTAAAATATTAACAAATAGTATTCTATATCATTGATAATAAAACAACACAGCTGACAGCTTTGTTGGAAATTGACTGATCGAATGATCTGCAACCATTCTGAAAAAAAATCAGAAAGAAAATATGAACGTGGACCAGAATGCAAGTACAGATGAGCTTGTATGGAGCAGATATCTCCTTGAGCGTGATACAGGCTCTGAACAGCCTCACGTGACACAAACTTATCAGTATGAACATATTGCTGCTCCGTGAGCAGCTGGGCCTCCTGCCTCGAATAACCCCTCCCCTTGCCAAACTATTGACGAATCATATTTCATATTTAGAAGAGAGACAACACACATATAAATAATTACGCAACAGAAGCGGGTCATGTGAGAGAGGTGATGTTATTCTCACGAAATAGTGATGACCACCATCATCTTTCTGCACTCCCTATTTATCTCTGCGCTGGGTCTGTGTGAAGGGCATATGTTCAGAATCAGGTAGAAAAAAAAAGTTTCCAGTAAAATAATAAACACCAAGGATAGTTTAGCTAGTTACAAAATAATAATAATAATATAAAAAAGATAAATAAATAACTTGGCCCTTTTGTCTTTATAATAATAAATATATATATATTTATAATTGTTTATTAATTGCTTTATTTATTACCATGCTAACATCAGTTATTATACTTAAGAAAAAAAAAAGAGATACAATTTTTTAATTGATAAATGTATAATTGTGTACAACTGAAAAAATATTAATTAATAAAACAATTACATGCATGATGCATATGGTTTGTCTTGTTAAAATATTGTTTTAATAGAAAAACAACAATTCTAGATTGGTCCAATTTTTTTAAGAGAAGAATTCAAAATCAATTTAATCAAAATTATGTCACAACTGATGTTAAAGCTACGCAAACAGGAATATTCCTTTAACATCTAACAGTGTTATCAGTGGAGAAGGCTAGAATTAAAATAGCTCAATGGGATAAGGTTGTGCAGACCTAGGATTCTTAAATAAAGTATACAGTTTTTCATTATTGCATGATTAATCTATGACATTTGTTATGATATTCTCCAGATTTCTCTAGAAATTGAGCCTTCTACATAGCTAACTCTATAACTCAAGTGACACATGACCGGAAAGGCACAGTGTGTCCTGTAAGCTTATCAAGCTCAAAATGTCTGTATACTGTACAAACAAACTCCTATCAGCTCCTATTACTGCGACATATACTGCCATCTAGTGGAATACAATAGAATATTATATGGAGCATTTACAGTAACAGTTGTGGAATATAACTGGATGAGTCACGTTGGAAGCAATAGCCAATATATGAAACCTATAAAATTCAATATCCATTTTTGATTTATTTTTATGTTAGAGCAACTAACATAAGAAAGGCAGACAAGGAATGATTCAAATAAATAAATATATAACAAAATCATTCCTTTGTGAAAAACACAACAGTTAACACATTCATGCTTTGTGCCATATAATGTGGCCACCAGGATCAATGTTCATTGATCAAGAGATCTAGAGTCTCAAACATCAAAAGAAATGTTAAGCGCCCTGCCAACATTAGAAGGTTGGCATCAGAGGAGCATCTATGAGTTGGCCCCAGTCCGAGGGCCTTTCATGATGAAGACCTTCGCCTCATCGTCAATCTCATCCATGATTCTCTCCTGCCTGACTGAGAGAATGGTGTAGCTGACTGATGGAGTATTCCACGGGTTAAGGCCATTACACCACAGAGCTAGAGATATAATCATTTATTTATTAATCATAGGCTTGATTGATCTGTAGTCATTACTGGTTGGTTGGTGGGTAAGTGTTCTTGTAATCTTACAATTTTGGCTGAAAAAAACATATTTAGGTCTCTATTCACCTGAAAATGTGCTAATAACATTTTACTCAAACACAAAATTCATGGTGCTGAAAATTGATCTTGGTTATTATGGATTTACCTTAAAAAATATCAATACAATTAAAAGTGGTAACGTTAACTTTTAGAGTTGTCAAGATAGCACTGTAAATTAAATTAAATCAAACAGTTTTACTGTAGAGTCGGAAAGCATGAATAGTACCCACATTGACTGCCATTTTTTATATAAAAACCGGCTGAACTGTTTTTATGAAAGTATGAAGGATACATAGGCCCAGCACAAAGGCACCGATGGTCAGGCCCGTGATCAAATTACGGCTTCGCAGTTGTTTTGAGTGCCTCTTCCAGTGCTCCAGTTCCTGCTGTCTTTTAAGGACCTGTTTCTGTGCAGGTGTTAGTTTTGGCACTGTTGAGGACGCATCCTTAGTTTTTTCCTCCATGTTTGTCTCGTGTTCTGTGACGTTATACGCTGCACCAATCAAATAATCACTACGCATATACGTCAGATGCCTCGATGCGAACAGGAGCAGTGTTGCCAGATTGGGCATTTTCAAGTATAGGTCTCTGCAGAAAGGTAACGGGTGTTACCACATCGAGGTGTATTTACACAATGTCACCTGATTGGCTGACGTCATAGTGAGGGTAGGTTTAGGGGTAGGGTTAGGTCAGGAGGATCATTTTGATTGCATGGTTGAAAAACATCCAGCAGTTTGAAAACGCCTAGAAAATTGAGAAACGCCCACTTTTGCTCTGCAGAGACGTCAATCTCGGCATTTTGGCGGTTTTCGAACATGAATTATATAGACTGATTAGTTAACATACAAGCCCAAGTGAGCATACCGCATCCAATCAGTCATCACAACATTACTAAACACACGCGCCCTGCAAAGACTACAGGTGCTGATGCTGACGTCGCGGCTGCATACAGACTTGATGATTCAGGAGTTACGGGTGTTTAGCGCTATAACGGATGTAGAACTGTACAGTGATCATGGCTAAAAAAGTATGGTAAAGAGCGGAGTTTTAACTCTCAAATGTGAATTAAACGTGACTTACACCTGTCGAGGGAGAGATGACATGAAGACTCTTATTACTGCAACTTCGAAATCAGTGCACAGTTAAATAAACATCTATACGAACCTGTCTTTTCTCTTTCAAACGGTTCGGATTAGTGTTGGAATCTGCTGGACTTGTCACTTCCGACTGTGCAAAGTTTTGTATATTGTTCAATAAAAACTTCAAAGACTTCCTCTGTGTGAAAGGTAAACGCACTAAATTGTTATTTTTTTATTATTTATTATGTCGGATTATCATGCAGTATGCATCAATGAATTATTTTTAATTATTTATTTTGCCTTTTTGACAGTGTCTGCTTGCATATTTTTCATATAGGCTAGTTCTCTTTAATCTATTTTCTCCGATTTATCTAGCATTATGTTTATAGTTATATGTTTTATGGAGTTAAACATGTCTCTTATGAACCTTGATTTACCTTCGATCACATTATTTTGATTTGGGCGGTGTTTGGGCGGGTATTTGTGAGCTTTTGGGCTGGAAATCGTCCATCCAATCTGGCAACACTGACCACGAGGTGTCGCTGTGGAACTACAAGAGATGCCCTAGAGCAGGGTTCCTCAAATCTTACCCTGGAGGTCCGATGCACTGCAGAGTTTAGTTCCAACCCTGATAAAACTCA
>JAUCMS010000062.1:16401454-16411783 GCA_032357445.1 Enteromius radiatus | reverse complement strand
TAATTAACATCAACTAGGTCACTGGGAGAAACAAAGAGCACATGGGGAGAAATAACAAAAACATACACACATTACACTAGCATGTTTATTTATTAAATACATTGGCTATTTTGATTTCAATTTTAGCTTGCAATAGGAAAGTAGCAACCCCAGCTACTTTTTAAACATGTTGCCTAAAATGTCTGCAGATTCTCTATGGAGCTGATCTGATTTATAATAAACAACGTCCTCAGGTTCTTTTGCAAAAATCATAAAACCACCAACAGGGGGCACTCATACATACAAAACCAATAGCTATAAATCTGCTAAATCCCTGTTTATATCTTATAAATGAACTCAAAAAGAGCTCTTGCATATACTAATAATATAGTTCCTCAACAACAACAACAAAAAGATAATTTAAGATTCCACTTTGTGCTATTGAAACAAAAGTGATACTGAATAAATAAAACGCATGGTTTTAGGACCCAAAGCAAGCGCATTTTTAGTATTTGCGCCATTTCTGTTATACAGTGACTTTTCTGTCTCTATGATTTACATACTCATTTTCTCTAAAATTGTCACATATATTAATAAGAAATTGCTGAAATTATATATATATATTTGGTCTAATTTATCACTTAAACAGAGATAACAGACATTAAAAACATTATTTGTTTTTTTACAAGCCTTTTAATTGATAAATGCGTTCAATTTTATCATGTCCTCAGTGCAAAGTAATCAACTTCCACTAGAAATATAAACCATGAAATGATAAAAAATATTTTTTTAATTATGTTATGGACTTCATCTACTCATACACATAAATCATGTGGAAGTATTTTTATTTTTTTACAGTTTTCTTAATTTACCATGTCCTTTAACTCATTTTCCACCCTGTTAGGATGTAGCCAAAATGTTACCGCATACCAGGAATGACCCATTTATTCCTTTCACCTACATAGTGCAAGATCTTTGAAGTACATTCATTAGTACTACCAGCATTTTGTGTGTGTGTGTTGTGATAAACTCTCATTACCTGTTCATGTGTGAGTTCATTTGTGTAGACAGATTTTCCATCTGCCCCTACAGAGTGAGTCCAGCCCACAGGGACGTCTTTATGCGTGTCCACAACAGCCCTAGGGATAATGGCGCGCTTGATTTGGGGCAATTGAAAATCCTTAGGGAGCTGAAAAGAAATATGGGAATCCTCACGCTGATTCGTTGGGTAGTCTTCCTCTGGAAGAGGTGGCTGTGGAAGCAAACAGTGAACAAAAACAAAAAAAAAATATACTAATGATGCCTTACAAATAAAAAAATAAATAAATATAAAATACAAAACAATTCGTTTTTTTATATGGTGAGGCAGATAGAATCTTACCGGTCCATTTGGCTCCTTGCCATGCGCCTTATCTGTAGAGGACGGAGGTGGTGATAGCTCCGGGGCAGTCCAAGAGGTTTCTTTCGAAGCGTGATTATAATAATAATGTCTCCCAGTGGTCTCATCTAAAAGCTGCTCCCAGTCCGAGCCCAGTGAGTGTGCGGAGGACGGGGTGGACACAGGTACGGGGGAGGTCACAAATTCCATACCTGCTCCTGGCGAGGGGCTACGGGGATCAGACCAACTGCTCTGTCCTGTGGCTGGGTGGTAGTAGTACTCCTTACCGCTGTCGTGGTCAGTATGGACCTGCCATCCGGCCGAGTTGGGTGGGGAGGTGGAGTCTGGTGCAGGACTGAGGGCGATGCCGGGCGATGAGCAAGTTGAAGTAGAGGAGTTTGAAGGACGAGGAACGTTCTTCTTCAGGTCAGAAACGTTGGCATACACTGCTGTGGTGGGGTCATTCTCTGTCTGAGGAGAGAGAACAAAGATCATGTTTTGGTTTAATGGTAGCCTCTACAGAAATACATTTCATAGAAAGATGAAAAATCATCATCGTCACCATCTGATGACCCTCAAGGTCAAAACACAAAGTAAATTATGCTATTTATCAAGTACTGTATATTACAAATAGTGCTCACAAATGATTAATCACAAGGTTGTTTTTTACGTGTGTGTGTGTGTGTACTTTGAATATTTTTTATGCTTGTATAAATACAAACACATGCATGCATATATATATATATATGTAAATATTTTTAATATATATACTGAATGTTTGCATTTATACATAATATATACAGTGCATGTATATTATGTAAACAAAAACTTAATTTGGATGCAATTAATCATCTGAGAGCACTACTTATGATCAAATTAAATGGCATTTCACTTGTTTGACTGAATTACAACAGAAACGCCAAAAAATCTAATCAAAATAGTCATTTCTGTCAGAAAAGGGTCCTATGTGATACTTTGTAAGGCCCTGAGATCTAAAATAATCATATGCTGACTTAGTTTGACCAAATCTACTACAAATACTGAAAGCATTGCACTTTACATGTCACTGGACTTCTGTTGTGTATGTATTGACAAAAAAGGAAATATTAAGCTTTTATGGCCACATACAATTAAACAGACCACATCACAGCACGGCACTAACGTGAGGAGTGTATCTGTCTATGTCCCATGCAAGAACTTCCATTATTCATCTGAACAAAGGTCTATAGAAACCTGATGAAATCAAAGAGCTATGGGAAAAAAAATCCTGCTGGAACCGCTCCCTTGACTCAGGAAAACACAAGGACAATTATGTGGAATCAAATATCTTGCCAGCTTTCATCTTTAGGCCTTCACTCTTTCTCCCGTTATAAAGTTCTTCAGTGGAATTACTCTGTGGAATTATAATAAACTAGAGCAGACCTCTGCACTTAATTGGAAAGTTTACCCAAAACTTTAAATAAAACAATGAATCACCTCATCTTGGATACAGAGTATTTATATAAGAACACAGGGTTGTAAAAACTTGATAAAGTCACCAATTGTGTAAAAAGCACAGCCAGGACATTCTGCTAGCTAACAGAATTAGTGTTTCAACCATCATGAAGGTGAACGTAATTTTCATTTGTGTTACAACTATCACTGCATGGTCACAAAAAGGACAAAGCAGGCCGAAACACTGGTGACTGTGAAACAACTGTAGAAGTTCACTGGAAACCACAATAATGTGTGTTCTGAAAAACATTACCAACGGGCCGTCCTAATGAAAACCTGTGTTTGTTTAGTCCAAGTGAAAGTTTCTCTGGATACCATGTTCTTCCAAAATGAGGAAGCATACAGATAATGTGTTTTCCACAGCACGCTCTCTGGGGAAGGGAAGCCAAGATCAAAACATAACAACAGCCAGAGGTTTCCGCTGCACGATGAACATTTGAAAGGAGCCTGATACACGCATAATGCTGAAGTGTGGTCCGCTGCCAAACTATACAGCATCACAATAATCGCAATGGCATACATCAGCTACAAAAAATTAACCCAAATACACCAAGATAACATAAAATGAATAAAATATAAGAACTACTTTATTCTCTTTCTCTCTCTCTATCCGCACCCTTGGTATGATTTATGATCAAAGAAAGCTGTGATTAATCTGCATTTTTTATCATTTTGACATTTTATGTAAAACAAATGACAAACATCTAACCTTCCTTTGAATAAGAATTTAAAATGTGGGAAATTTTTTCCTCAAATACACATGACAATTACTGGCACCCCCAGAAATTCTTCAGAATAAAAAAATCTCTTAAACATATTCCAGCAAGTCAAACAGCACCTATAGCACCACCTGTTTGGGAGGATTTCAATAAAAATTATCCATGCTCATCCTAAAACAAACTTCAGCATATTCAGTTATCAGACACGACTGGAACTTCAAATGGGACTGACTTCTATGATCAGATGGAACTAATAAAATGAGCAGCAAACACTCAAGATACTGCTGTATTTTTGATGTTGTGGTCTATATTTCTTCTGGAGGTCCTGGACATCTTGTTTAGACACATGGCTTCTTGAATTTTATCAAATGCAAAAAAAAAAAAACAAAATCTATAAGTTACCGACTTATAATGGGCCATGATTGGATCTCAACAAGAACTGAATAAAATGGTGCAGATAATCATTTATTTCATGATATTTCCCCACATTTTAAATTCGTATTATCCATTTAAAAGTTGAGATAGAGGTTCACAGATGAAAAAACAAAAGCAGAACAAGCTATGAAAATCCATTATTTCTGTATTAAAATAAACATTAACACTCAATATACAAAAAAGTTGCCCAGTGCATGTAACAGATTTGCATCAACTACAAAAAGGCCATATTGCAATCCAAAATGTATTATACAGGATCTATAAATACGAATAACCCATTAACAATTACAATGCATTGATGATATATTTCAAGACTAACTTTGAGTAGAAAACTGAGTAAAAGGAAACAATGGCAGAGTAATCTGACAAGCACTGATGGAATCAGTGAGTCCACGATATCCTACTCGCGTATCTGTCACAGCATTCCCACAAACTCACAATGCTACCTTGTTTACCGCTTACCTTACGAAACCTCAGAAAGGTCTGCAGTCTCGGCATAAGTGTATGGCAAGCCTTAAGGATCACCTCTTTCACCTCCATCCGAGCAGTCAACAAAATAAAGCTACTATCTTAAAAAAAAAAGAAGACCAGGAGGCCTATCAAAACTTAACTACTGTGTTCTGAACACATGGTCCCACCTGAAAGGAGTGAAAGTTTCAAAACACCAGAAGATCTAGGAATGCTTTCTGCTGAACTACAACACAGCTTCTGTTCTGGCTAACAGTACAGTACCAGCTGACATACAGTAAGTATAGGGTTTCACAGAAAATGGGAATTTACAAAAACATCAGGCTTTATGGGAGGGGCACATCAGATTATTTGATAGGAAAGCTAAAGGGATCTCCTGAGGGTCCAACACGCATGTATGTGCATACAAACACAGAAAGCTCAACTGGGAACACAAACTAACTGCTGTGGGTGGAGAGGCTCATGTTAAACTATCATTTCCTCTTTAGGTGGAGTAATGCTAATTAAAATAAACAATCATTGGCTCTGTAAACATCCTGTGATCTGTCAAAAAAGGCTAGATGGACAACAAGCAAGAATTTGAAGTAAAATCAAAACCACTCAAAGTAATGACCTTTAGTGTATGCAAGGTCCTATCATTCGAATGTAGGAAGTAGTGCTTGCAAACTGAAATCACAAGTGTCATCTCTCCCTTTACTTCATCTTTCCTGCTGAACAAGCTATGTGCGAAGAACTGGGTGAACTCTAGTGTAACCAAATCAAGCGGTAAGTCTAGATTAAAAGGCCAAAGCTTTGTCATTCAAATAAAACCTCAAAAGCACCTGTGTTAAAGGTGACCCTGCATGCTCATCTGTATTTTGCACAAATGTTCTTCTTTTCCAGCATTGCAATTAGACTTGGGAAGTTTAAAAACAATGACAACAGGAAGAGTTTAGCTCAGATCACAAATCAGTGTTATTAATCATACTTTAGGGATGTTTCTAAACCCCTGAATCAAGTTATTAAACACTGGCATCATAGCTCAGCTCAAACCTAAAATAGTTTGGCTTGTGGAGGAGAGGTGCACCATCTATGCAAACAATTGTTGGCCAATTAATGATAAAATGTCTCAAAACATCCTTACACCTAATGAAGGATTCGAGCCATATCTATGAGATCTTGGCTGAGTGTGTTGCACAGGAGAGCAATGTAAATGCACACTGGTATATCTATTAACACTCTACCAGCATTGATATCAAGGAAACTTTCATGCCATCTTGTTTCAACTGAACGCACAGACCTACAGACCAAAAAAAAAAAAAAAAGCGCTGCAGGGTTCAAGGAGGATAACATCCCAACAAATTAACCAATGCTCAGTGCAGAGAAAAATACTTTCTAACACTTTTTGAAATAACAAACAAATAACAAAATCAAAATACCTCAGGTAATTCAAATAGTTTTCATTAAAAGCCATGACCTACAGTAAACTGCCAATTTTAATGCACACTATGTTGTTTGATCAATCATTTACAGTGGACATAGTTTCAAAATACTCTTATGGCATGCCATTCCAAAGTATTTTGACCCCATTCCATTCTTGATCACCAAGTTTACAGAAAGCTCTTCCTTATGCATCACAAACAATAACAGAAACCAGGAAAACTTATACCAATGTTCACAAACAAAGTACTTTAAAAGACTTCCTCATTGCAGTTCACTTAGGTCTGGTTAAAAGTATATCTAGATAAATACATGAGTCTGATTAAAAGTAACATAATTTGCATTAAACTAGATGACACAAATATTACTCACTAAATAAATCCCATTGATTCAAAGGACATGAGGGAAGGAGATGAGGGCATCATTCTAAATTTAAACATCTGCATGCATCTCAGAGGTTTTGGCTTTCCTATATTGTGACTGACTGCACAATATTCATATCCAGAAGAGGCGGAGTTTATCAGCTTGAATTGTAAATCACAAAAAATAAATAATCAGAAGACCATAAAAATAATTCATGCAGCTTAATCAATTAAGTCCTTATTTACGTAGCTTGGGTCTAAAAAGTTAAGAAAGTTGCCTTATTTGCTCAAAACAGCTCTATTCTACTAAGAGGTCAAAACAGACGGTACCTCTGAGGAAAAAAATCACAATAAATCTGCTCTGTAGTCTACAAAAGCTCTCCAGCTTTTCTATTAGCATGTAAGCTTTCTTTTACATATCAATATCTTTCAGGTTCAAATTAAAACCCAATATAATTTTACACAAACATATAGCCTACATTTCAACCTGGAATTCAACAGTTTTAGTATTTATAATGAATATAATACTAGTTATCCTGTCTAAAACAAAACGTAACTACACTGCATGGCAATCATTTAACAGCAATAATGAACCTTGACATGATGGCAAAACAAGGTGTGGACATTAAGTCCACTTGATATTTAGATCTGTACATTTTTAATTTTACACAAAACAGCTGGTTTGTTGATCCCCTAGCCTGGTCATGATGGTTTGTTAGTCTGTTCTAGAAATGTTGGGAGAGCAGCTTAACTACAGTAGGCTAGGTCAGTAAAAAGAGTTTAGACTGGTTCAAGCACGTTTTTAAAGAACTGTAATGGTTTACATACAAGATGCAACTAAATGTGTAGGTATTAAGCTGCTGAGAAACAATACTGTCAAAAGTACAATAAAAAAACTGACCAAAAACTGAATTGGTTCATGAATTCCCATAAATACAGACTATTAAAACTCAACGTCGTCGAGTCTAGTTGTAACCGTCAAAGCCGTGTAAAAAAGCGCGATTCGCTAAAGCCCTGCCTTTATCGCGGGAAAAGCGAAGTAAAAAAAGTAAGTTTATTCGTACTAATACCTGTCTTTGATTTCCACTGGACGTCTCAGATGAATCCCACCTGTTCCTCCTCAGAAGAGAGTCAAGTTCGCCTCTCTAAAGCGGCTCTTGTGCAGGTAAACTAGGGAGCGGCAACCCACCTTGCTTTCATTATTTTACGTTAACTCTTTCTCTACCCAAGCGAATAGCGTTTTATGATTCTCAAGGACAAATACAAAGAGTGTGAACCGAAAGTGGTGTATCCTTTGTAAGTGTACTCCTGCATTTAGCTCTTAACAGTATCCCGGCCATCTGTCACGCTCAGGGACAGGGCAGAGAGGACACGGTTGGCTGTGTATTCACAGGGTGCCTATATGTGGGTAGGGTGGGAGTTCTTCTCAACTTGTTTGGGTTTAAAGCACTGAAATTAGATTTGGAGGCCTTCAGGAAGAACTCCTCCTTTGTTTTGTAAACGTGATGGTGGCTGAGAGGTATTTTAGCAGGATTAGACCAGCTGTCGTATGTTCTCTTGATTGTTGCCAGTAGACAAATAGAGGTACAATTACAATAGCTTACAGGCATATAATAATGACTCGGTAAAAGTCAGCTCTGATCGAAAAATGTCACTGTGCATTTAATACCAGAATTATTGATCACATGGTCATACATACATCTGTACAATATGTAGCAGCATTAAGTCATCGGTCACCTTCAGATATATTAGAAGTTTTACAGTGCTGGTTTTGTGAGAAATATGTCTCCAACAGACTAACAATGGCTCTGAAACTTGATACAGGTGCACTGAGATCTCCACTCCCACTTCGTCTCTCCCCTAACAAATTATTAGCTATTCCCAAACAAGAGAGGAGCTAAACTGATTCTCGTTACATCTAAAGGGTTATAGAGTTAGGAGCAATTAAGCATACTGCCACTCACTGCATTCATCAGTGCCTTTAGATATTTAAGCAAAAGATATTAGGTTGGAAAACATATGTCGGTGAAACTTTAAGAGTGTCTTTTTCTGCTATAACTTGAGCCAATGGGGCAGTGTTTAAAGAAACTGAAAACATGAAAGTGAATTACTAGATTCCCTGGAATTCTGTTATGAAACTAAAACGCAAATTTTATATATTTTACCACTTTTCTATAGAAAGCCATTTATAAATCGGCCAAACACTCTCTTTCACTCTCGCTCTCCATCTGTCTCTCTCCTCCCACAAAGTTTCAATGTTTCAGTGAGTTTATGATGAATTTAAATTACCAATGTAGCAGAGAATGAGGCAATTTGAAAATAACAATAAAACCCCTCTCTCTGTTTCTTTCTTTCATATTCTATTTTTATTTTTATTTTATCTCTTACTCTCTGGCTTTCTGACGAATTTCAAGCTTCAGGATCATTTAGTGTTTTTGAAACTGAGAAGCTAAAAACATCTGTGCTTACAATAGTAGCCTTGCAGCTATAACACCAAGCCTGACTCAGATCTGTGCTGACAATGTCCCAGGAGATTAACATGTTCCCCTTTGAAGTATACATGCGAAATAATACCTTTTATTCTCTACCATCACAAAAAAAAAAACAAAACACAGTAATAAAATGTAGTCTCATATTAGGCCTATATTTCAGGTTTGAATTAGATTGAAAACATAGAAGTGAGATGCATATCTATTCCGTATTCTTTAAGAGACGGTTGACACAAAAGAAAACCTAACCCTGTTTTGACATGCCCTGTAGCTTTTATTAATTGAACTCTATGACAAAGTGTGTCCAATCCTCTAAAATTTGTTCACACACACACACACACACACAAGAAAAGGGATGGGCGCCCTGATAACCTGTAAGCCATGGGCAAATGTGCATTACAAACATAGTGAATGCAAATAAAAATGAAAACTGGATTTTTATGTTTTCTTTGGATACAGTTTGTAGGCTATCATGCTGTTACTGTATGTACACATGGTTTTTATAGGCTGAGAATACTAGATGTCTTTCATAGGCTAAAACACATGCTTCACCACACCATATCCTTCCTTAGCCGTAGGAAAAGCTGTAATATCCTGTTCTGATGTCACGTAGGAGGGTGCTCTTGTTAAGTGGTTCTCCTTTATTGTTTCCAGTGCTCCAAAAACAGCTGAGTAACTACTTCTTAAGTGGACAAAATGTCTCTTTAATGGTGACCTGATCACATCAAGATCATGTAAATTCTGTTAGTGAAAGTAGAAGGTATGATAATTGATGCAAGTTAATTTATAATATATCTCTCAGTTCTGAACGAAAATCGTTCAGCTTTGCTTTGATTTATCATGCTAACATCGCCTCCTAGTGGTTTACTTTGATAAAATGCCCAAACATGTACTTTGATACACACTTCCTGTTCTGCTGCTTTTTCTCATATGGATTTATGCCCTGTTGCTAACAAATCCTGCCAAGCGGAGATAATATGCATGTCAAAAATATACAAAGTTTAAATGTCAAAAGTCATGATTTAATCCAATACAGAACTTCCTTTGTAAGCAAGCAGTCTGCAAATGTCTGTAGTATGATGATATTCCATTCTAGCTAACTTACTTTTCACTGTCTAAGACAGAAGTTAAATTTTAACATTACAATGCACGTGGAAGGCAACTATATCTTTCAGCATCAGCATTGGTTGTCTCTGCACAGAAATAGGTCAGTATGGTTAAAGGAACCATTACCAGTGACATTTTGAAAGAGAAACCAATGCTTCAAAGAGGATTTGAAAATAAGCATTCTTGTTTTCATCAGCAGATCATGTAAGACTGTAATCTGTAAGTCATGCATGATCTTCAAAACCTAAAACTCTTTAACTTTGTTAATTCAACTTTTCTAGTTAAAGGAATGGTTAACACAAAAATGATAATTAGCCTACCCCATGATTTACTCAGCCATAAAAATCCAAGTCATATATGACTTTATTCTTTCAGACAATGGAATCAGTTTTATATTTTATATTTTATATATATATATATTAGTGCTGGGCAATGATTAATCGCGATTAATCGCATCCAAAATAAAAGTTTTTCTTTAC
>JAUCMS010000062.1:16388786-16401127 GCA_032357445.1 Enteromius radiatus | reverse complement strand
TTTGGATGCGATTAATCGCGATTAATCATTGCCCAGCACTAATATATATATATATATATATATATATATATATATAGCTCTGCTGAGAATATGCTAGTTTTGTGAGAAGCAAGTTCTGTTCACAGCAAAGGAAAACCAGTCTTGACATATATTAAAATCCTTCAAAAATTTCTTTACAAATCCTAATTTTCTACTTCTAATTGGTGACCAGTATTTTGTTTTTCTCCGATTTACGATTTATGTTTTAAATATGAATATTTTTCTAACAAAACTGCATCAATACACTTCAGAAGGCCTTCATTTACCTCCTGGAGCCATATGAAGCACTTTTTATGATGGATTTTCTTGTACTTCAAAATCTCAACTCCCATTCACATCCATTACAAATGCATTAATAGAACTCCAATTTAATGAATCTGAAAGAAGAAAGTCATACACACCTAGGATAAGGGTTAACTTTCCCTTAAGTATTGCACTTGTTCCCTAAATGTATTCTTTAAGCGGCCTGGAAAATTCTGGAAAAGGAGTAAGAATTGAAAATGCCTTCTTAGCTAAAACCGTACCTTTATTGTTGGAGCTGAGCATGTTGTGTTGTTCTGAGGGTTTGGCAATCCAGCAGGTGCTTTGTCTGTCAGTGTCGGCAGGTCCAGATTCAGGTCCGATATGGACTCATAAATATTCTCTGAGTCTGGTGATGGCAGTGGTTCTGAGCTAGAGCTTTCACTTTCTGGCTCTATTGGGGATTCCAGCTCAGGAGACTTCCTGTTAGGTTTGGTCTCGTTTAGGTTCTTGATGATGGGGAGCTCCACAGGTTTGACAGGGATAGCTTTATGGAGAGGGTCAGCTGGGCTGAAGCTAGGCACTCGAAACTTCTCAGGCACCGTTTCAGTGCGAGAGCCGAACAGCAGATTGTTTGCTTGACTCATCCTCTTCTTCTGATTCGATGAGTCTGAGGAAGAGGCCGTGTTCAGAGAGATGAGGGAGTCTGATTGTCTGCCGTGTTTGTAAGAAGGGGGCTCGTGTAAATCCAAAGGAACTCCAAATGTTGACATGCGGTTTTCTGTCTTGTGGTAATTCCCTTTGGAGCGAAGTCTAATTGTCACCTCATCGGGTTTGCGGACCTCTGTGATGTCAGGCACCACAGGCCTCACATCAGGGCCTGGGGGCTCTCTGAAGTCTAGAGGTGAAGGGATATTGGGTGGAAGCTCCTTGACATATTTAGCAGGGATATAAAATGGCCTGGCTTGTTCATCTTTGCAGACATGCCACCAATGGTCGTTTGTTTTGGCTAGGAGGACGTAGCGCTCATTGGGTTTAATGGACACCATGTGACCATCCCGGCCCTCATATTCATACTCAAACTCCACCAGTACCAGGCCCAGACCATGTAAGGACGTCATCTTACCCGTCTCAACTTTTCACCCTTTGAGGGAATCAAGCCGGAATCAAGGCTCAGGAAAGGCCCTCCTGTGGGTAGAAAACATATGAGAGGATTATAAAAAGCAATTTGAGCAGAAGACATGGATTACTGTTTATTTGCTGCCTCACATTTGAGTCATGAGCAAAGAGCACCTGCTGTATAAATGCAAAAACAACAGCATTTTGGCTGACCTTCCTACAGGTTCAGCTGTTCAGACTTTGCCCAACAAGCCTGATTCTATCAAAATGGGATCACGCTGCTTCTTGCACAATGGTATATCCAAAGAACTGTCATACAAAATAAAAATCAAAGTACAATAGAAATTGCTAATAAACTACAAAGAAACAGCAAGTTTCTTGCTATTGTTTTATTTTATGTAATTTTTTGCACTAAGAAGCTAGACATGGCCACACCTACATATTAACCAGCTGTCTTTGATGATCCATTAATTAACACTAGCTCAAGGACTCCTGTTTGAGCATTTGATGTGTGTCCTGAAGAAGGCTGTTTTTTTGCTTAGATCTACTTTTAGCCATTTTTGCAATGATTTAAACCCGGTACATTAAACGCTTTTTTTTATCTTACCATATGAGTGCCTTTTAATAATTTTTTTTTTACCTCCACCTCACTGGCTCGCATCACTGGCTTTATAAAGACAGCTGTGTAGCACTCTCTGCTTCTGCCTTTTTTTTTTTCTTTGACTTTTTGACATATGACTGTGTCCAAAAATAAATAAAAATTTTGAAACAGTAATAGTCAGAATAGCCATGATGAAGTCACTTCTAATTCTAATCAAGCACAGTATTTCATTGCATCTGTGTCACACTCCAAGAGCTCTGAGTCATTTTAAGCTAATAGTGAAGACCTCTAACCTACACCTTTTGTCAACAGCTGTTGTTTAACCTAAGAGAATTAAGGCAAGCAACTGTGATATGGTGCGCTGACATGGACCAATACCTGAGGTTAAATGCACCAGTTCTGATCAGTGACCTGAAGCAACCAATCAAGCACGACCTCCACAGACTCTCGAGAGATCAGAGCACCGTTTTTGGAATGTAACAGTAATTCAAATCACATTATAGTTACATTTATTTTATATAGATTTTAAATTATTAGTATTACATGAATTAGTAGTTTGTGTCTATAATATTATATTAACTGACAGTTTATTTGTTTACAGAGTACTTAAAGAGATTCACCTTTGACGCAACAGCGGTTTAATGTTTGCTTAGCGACCTCTATCGCTTGGTAAACTTTTGTATGTGGTTTGACTACTGCCTGTAAAGAAAAGGAAGTTGACTGTTATACGAAAGACAGATAACAGCATAGTGTCAGTAATCAAAGTACTACCTGGAATCAGCTGCCAGCAATTTATGTAGAAATTTGGATCAGAGTTATACCGGATATTATGCCACGGATATAAGATATGTGACACATTTTGACAGTTCTAATGTAAATATTGCATTGCGGCACATTTATTTTTTAATTTTTTTATTATCAGATAACCACTATTTCACATGATCTGTTAAAAGTCTGGTTTTCGTGGTGGCTGTTTTAAGGGACTTCCTCCTTCTTGCATGTCTAATAGAAAGAGAGAGAGAAAGGAAGACATGCTGCACTGTCAGCAACAAAAATGTGCTTTCTACTGATTTGAGATGTGTGTGTTCCGGGTTATATCTATGGTCAGTCGGTTGTATAAATAAATGTGAATCTTCAGAACTTGGTTAGCAGCTTATTGTCATGCTAAGATGTCAAGTCCCTGAACCCCAATGTGCCGTTTTCCTTTTAAACATCCAGTGTGTAGTAGCTGTTTGAAGCTGTGTCAAATCAAAGCAAGCAGTCTTCTTTAATCAAGCAACTCCCCAAGGATCTTAAATGCAGTACTTTTATGTCTAGTCACACACTGATTCCATGGACATGCATATGCTCTGTGGCTCTTTTATGAGATAAGCAGCATTTGAGACAATTTGGTTAAAATAGACATGTATAACTAGCTATTATTTAATTATTTTACAAATCTTGTATTAAATACATTGACCTTTTGTTTAAACACTTAACACTGTATACTAACCTTAAAAGGGCATCTCTCAAGAATTTCTTGTCAGACCTGATGTCTTTATCTTATGAGAGTGAGTGGAGACATAAGATTTTAACGTTTTCTGTTGTTGTTGTTTTTTAGTTTAGTTTAAATAGCTTTGTTTGTGATGAATATATTTGTATTTTGTTTATGCATATAATCATTCAAATTTCAAATCCATACGAGACGGTTCAGTTCATATTCAACTCAAAGGAATTTTAAAAAGCCTTTTTTTTCTCAGATTTACAATGTTCAAGAAACTCTCAAAAATGTATTTGTGACATATGTAAAGCCGTCATTATGTGAGAAGTTTACACCCTTACAGCCATTACTGAAATAATGTACATATAAGATGGAGTTAATAGCTAATTTAACTGATCCTGCATCACACCATTAGAAATCAATTGAAAAAATAAGTTAAAATAAAGTTTAGCCATATAAAAAGGAGAAAAATCTTTGTAGCCTGTCGTAGACACTATCAGCCTCTTGCCAAAACAACATCAGCTGCTGTTTTTTAACAAGTCAAGACAAGTCTCCTGAGAGTCAGGTGAGACGAAGAAACACCACCCTTGCACGTCTTGTAGAGTTTGTAGACAAACACTGCAGTTCTTTCTTAAGTTGGGAAGTAAAAGGAAGGCCAGGCAACCTTGTTGCTTCATGTACCAAGGGATAGCAACTCATTGAAAGGACACCTTGTGGTCTACCAAAGGGGAAGACGTTGCTTAATCCAAGAAGGAAGTGGCCAAAATCACAGTTATAGGCTACATTTGATTCCAGTAATACATCATATCCATGCTGATTTGCAGTTACAGCTTAGATCTCAGACTGGATACTTAATGTATTTCATAAACAGCTCAGCTTTGAAACCTGTTTGACAACTTTCGAAGCCAGGAGTTGAACAGAAAATGAGAGAAACATCAATGCGTGATTCATCATGTTGAAGGAGTTTTAAAAAGAAATCACCTTGGAATTTGCTCAAGCTGTATTGAAGGGGGGAGGGGGTGTCCTTCCAGTTGAAAATGGCTGTTAGTGTAGAACAATTGGAGGAGGCCGTTCCCATTTAGACACTGTTTAAACACGGAAACTCCTTGTTTTTCTCTAGCCTGGCTTGCTTTGACCTTGCTGTGCTGTCTGGTTCTCTTACAGGATGTTCACGGCAGGGGAAATTGGGTCTTTATGTGATGTGTTCACTCACCCCAGCACCCGGTCATTTTTAGACTTCATATTATCTCCTGCCACATACAATATAGTCTTCAGCATCTATATTATGTCTTGAATAGTCTTTGTATGACTTTCATAGCATGTCAGGTATACAGAACAAAAATTCTGTTAAAAGCTGTTTTTCCTTTTCCTTGTTACAATTTCTGTTTTTGAGCTAAAGATTGTTTATGCAGCGTTTAAAGAATTCTTGAACAATGTAGTTAAGGATTTGAGTACAAACTGTACAGACTGGGTGGAATACACTACATTTACATTTAATCGTTTAGCAGTTGCTTTTATCCAAAGCAATTTACAAATGAGGAGAACAATAGATGCAATCAGACCAACAAGAGAGCAATAATATATCACAAATACTGTGACAAGTTTTGAATAGAATAGAAAAGGTAAGCGCTAGTATTAATGTCAATTGCTGGTGATGTCTTTAAACATTTTTAAAAAAGAGAGACAAGGCAAGCGTCTGGAGGGCGCATAAGTTTGAACTAGCAAGTTTGGGTATATTAGTGCACCTTTGACCCTATTTTCACCTGATTTACTAGTTTGCATTAGTTTCAGAAAATCTGAACCAGTCTTCAAATCTGAGTTGACAGATTACATAGAAATTTGTGTCGTGTATAATGGTCACATTTTGTTTTTTGTCCATGTCCAAGTCTGATTCCATCCTGAAGCCTGAGACACACTGCATGATTTTCGGATGTCTCCAACCAAAGTCAATAGACTTTCAAGTCCTTCTGATGACAATAAACTCGCACAGAAATGTGTGCAATGTTGCTAGGACACATGTGATTAATGAAAACAATGCATCCTGAAATTGTCTGAAAAAATCTAATATGTTTAACTTGAAACAATCTGATTCTGATTGTTTTCTTTTTTTGGGGGGGACAGCTGAACATTGTGCAGTTTACGTTGGGCTTAAAGATTTTAAACATATTAAATATTTTCAGAGGATTTCAGAACATGTTGTTTTCATTAGTCACATGTGTCCTAACAACATTGCACACATTTCTGCGTGAGTTTGTTGTGATCGGAAGGACTTTAAGGTATGGTAGTAAATGATTCTCAGTCATTTAATGGCCAGTATTCCTCTATGTCTATTTACAAAGTTAGCAATGCCTAATGTTTTAAAATCTGTTCAGATAAAAAAAAAAAGAAATGTATTCCAGCCTTAACTCATTTTATTATCAAATTTACTGTGTGCATGTGGGCATTCAAGGATGCACCAGGTTTGATGTCAGTGATCTCCAACTTCACTGTCTTCATAAAACATGATGGAAATCAAGATGAAAGCAGAGGAGATATTCAGCAAGAAACAACTTTTACATTTAAAAATAAAGGTACCAAAAAGTGGGTTTTGCATAGATGCCATAGAATAACCATTTTGGGTGCCCTACCAAATCTTCTTAGCGTGTAGAACATTCAAATGACCTAAAGAACCTTTTGTGTATGAAAAAGCAACATGGATTTTAAAGATTCTTCATAGAACTATTGATGACAATAATGGTTGGTATAAGACTTGAAATATACTGAATAATTCATTTGGACTACTTTTACAATGCCTTTTCAGACTATTTGGGCCACTAATCTATCTGCTTTTGTTGTAAGAAAAAAGCCTGAACGTTCTACCTCGCATCACCTTTCGAAGAATCATAAATCTCTTCACATCACCTTTTGTGTCCCATGAAAGAAAGAAGGGTGAGTAAACGACAGATGTCAAAAGTTAACCTGTTGGCCAATCTTAAATGTGCACAATTAGAATATCCAAACAAAACCTGCTGCGCTTTCAGATTTTAACCCACACAAAGCAATGGCGTCAGAAAATCAGAGGGGTTATTCTAAGGTGTGCACACAGCAAAGACCTGAGGGAGAAATGAGATTCTCTTCAGAATGTGCAGTGTACTCGGATAACTGTACCAGAACTGCGGTGTTCCAGTTTTCCTCCACACCCACACCCACCAGCCCAGTCACCTCAGGAATGCAGAAAGAGCACTCTTATGCACTGTACAGTTTACACAACAACAGAAATATCTAAAACATATCCTCTCAAAGGCCTTGTTTGTACACACTTAGAATATATTAAACATGCATACAAAATGATTCTTATCTTTCTTCAGTTTCCATTGAGCGCATCAAGCTGAATACTGGCATCACATCTTCTATCTACATTTCAGGGTGATAGTGGTGATCAATTTATGAATTCGGCGCAAAAAAACAAAACTTCTACCCTTATCAAAGATTCTGTACATAAAGCGACAAAAAAAAAAATCAAGTGCTGTTGACAGTAGGCATTGATTTTCTGGTCTCACATCACACAGTCATAAATGGCTCACTTCGCCTTTTCTTTGTAAACTGCAACAAGCTGCTATTTATGTGCACAGATAGCCATTTGTCATGCAGCACGACAGGAAAAAGGAAGGTAGCTGAGGTATCTCAGACTTCGAAAAAAGTCATAAGGCTTCAAATAAAATTCAAAGCACCTCAAGACAGAATTAATAATATCTAACTAAAGTAACCAAATTAGTATTCAGAAGTTAGAACAAGTTTACCTGCTAAGGCAGGATCTGCACACCATCTTCTCCACACCTCGCACACCGTTTTTGTTTCTCTCTCTTTTGTTTCTCTCTTCTTCAAGTTACATTTCTAAGATCTGTCTTCAGTTGGTCTTCGTTCTTCTTAAATCTCTTTTTCTTCTTCGGTCTGCTTAATGTCTTACACAGGCTTCAGTCCTTCGCCACTACCGCTCGTTCCACCTATAGCTCAAAGTTCCAGCTCTGACAGTTGTTGCTCAGGGCCAGTGTGTGTGTGTGTGTGTGTGTGTATGTGGGCGGGTGTGTATACACGCTACAGCTTTGTGCCAGTTTCAGCTTGCCTGCCTCCCCTGTCTGCATTCATTTCCTGTTCCAGCACACATCATAGCTTCAGAAGAGTGAGACTGTTAGCAACAGGAAGAGAGAGAGAGAAAGAAAGATGAGGGTATGGTTCAACTGAATCATTAGGAGAAAACCTCACAATTATTAACCAATTGCTATTCCACAAAAGCAATAAAGCATACCTCCGTTAACTCAGACCAAATGATGTTCCTTATCAAATAGGTGCATCGGTCTGTAACAAGACTCAGACAAGCACTGAAGATCTAAATGTTTTATTCACACACACAACGTGGTCAAAACAAACAAGGTCTAAATACCAGCAAACAGTAATATCCAAGGCGAGACAGAATTGTAATCCACTATGCAAGCAATGGTCAGGGCAGGCAGAGAAAAGTACACAAAACACAGGTACAGTAACAGTCCAGGGTCAAAATCCAAAAGGGCAACCCAGAATAACAAATAAACACAAGGCTATGGCAATGGCAAACAGGGCAGAACAATGAACATGAACTAGACTATGAAAAGTAGGGGAAAGACTTGGTAGAGTCCGCTTACAGCAAACAATATTTCACGACCTTCTGTTTGGCAGGCTCCCGCCAAAAAATGGCCGCTAAACACGAAAGTCAGAGGAAGCAGAGGAAGCTGTGACAGTCAGTGCAGAGGTGAAACCTCCCTCTGCTGGCTTGGCCCTACATATCCCCCCTCTAAGGGCCGCTCCCGACACCCAAATAAAACTTAAAAACATCCAAGAGAGTGGGGGAGCAGTAATGGTCCAGGGGGCAGGATGGGGGGCCAGGACCGTGCAGGGGAACAGGGCCTGAAGCATGGAGCCTTGGAGGACCTGGGCCATGGAGCAGTGAGAAGGGAGCACAGAGCCATTGCGGGGCAGGCAGAGCAGGGTGCCCATAATCAACCTCCTTGGCCATGAGTTTATGGGCTGCCTCCATGGTCTTGAATTCCTGGACGGCTTCCATGACTGTGACTGGACAGACCATGAGTTCATGGACAGCCTCCTTGGCCTTGAATTCCTGGATGGCCTCCGTGGCCATGACAGGACAGACATTGAGTTCATGGGCGGGCTCCGTGGCTGTAACAGAGGAGACAGTGAGTTTATGGCCGGCCTCCATGGCTGTAACAGGGCAGACAGGGTCTCCAAGGGTGGACGTCATAACCTCTGGAGGTTCTGCAGTGGATGCTACCACCTCTGGAGGATCTACAGTGTAAGCTGACACCTCTGTAGGTTCTGCAGCAGACACCACCACCTCTGGAGGCACTGGAGACTCAAAGACAAATGAGGCCTCTGGGGCAGACTCGTGTACAGGGGAGGCCTCAGGAGCAGACTTGAGGATATGTGAGGCCTCTGGGGCAGACTCGTGGACAGATGAGGCCTCTGGGGCACACTGCGCAGCCCATACACACATGATGGCTACCCCTATGACCGGAAGCATTGAGTTCAGGGTAACAGTCTCTGTGGTAACCAGTGCCAGCTGGGTTCATGTCTGTTAGGACCACTGAAATGGCAGCCACTCGTATTGACATTAGTGGTGGGTCCAACACACTGGCAATCAGTCTTTTAGATCTAGGCTGTACTATAGCCTATTGTGCAGTGGCTCTGGGTTGGTAGCCATTTTGGCCCGGGACTCAGGCATGGCACACTTGACGTAGGCAGACTTTTGAATGGCAGTCATGTCGTGATGAAGCTCTGGACAATTAGCTGAGACCTGAGGAGACTCTGGAAGTTCAGTTGAGACGTGACAAGACTCTGGAACAGTGACCATTTTGCCAAGAGACTCCTGAGTGGCGGTCATCTTGCGATGAGCCTCCAGGCAGGCAGTCATCTTTTCAAGAGACTCTTGTGTAGTGGCTATCTTGCACTGAAGCTCTTGAATAGCAGCCATGTTGTGAAGGAGCTCTTGAATGGCTTGAGCAGGCTGTGAATAGGCAGGTGTAATGTGAGCAGGCCATGAAGCAATAGGCATGGTGTGGGCAGACCCTGAAGTGGCAGGCATGATGTTAGTGAACTCAGGTTTGGCAGCCATGATGAACTCAGACTTTGACGTGGTAGATGTAACATGAGTAAATTGAAACTTATCTGGTATGATGTCAGCAGGTCCTGGAGCGAGCGAGGCTTTGGCTTGACTGGTATGATGCGAGCAGACTTTGGCGTATCAGACATGATGTGAGCAGGCTTTTTTTCTGTGCAATGCTCTTATGCAGGCCAAAACAAAAAATGTCTTTGAGGAATGAATCTTTAAAACCTACCTAATCACACAGATTCTCTGGGTTCATCTTGATGTGATGTGTGAAAAAAACGCTGGATCTGGGGAGGAGAAGAATTCTGTAACAAGCTTTATTCACACACACAACGTGGTCAAAACAGACATGGTCCAAATACCAGCAAACAGTAATATCCAAGGCTCCCACTTAAATGGCCGCCAAACAGGAAGTCACCAGAGAGGAAGCAGAAGGAGCTGTGACAGTCAGTGCAGAGGTGACAGCTCCCTCTGCTGGCTTCTCACTTTCTGCGAATTTGTTACTATGTGGTTGCGCCTCATCAACAAATCAGGTCACCGGAAAGTTGGTGGGTGAAATCAATTAACAAAACCAGAAGATAGGAACACATGTCTGAGACTACAACTGACAGGCACTGCTCTGAAATTGTTTTCTCACCTGCACAAAGAAAGTTCTGCTTTCATCGCTGTTCACTAATGTGAGTACGCATTTCTTGGCCTCTTTCCGGTCCTAGTGAGCAGTACAAAGGTATTTTTAGGTTAGCCAGAATCTCATAGAGATTCCCTGTAGTCACATGCACCACTGAATGAAAAACATCAACTATTGCACAAGCTTTCCATGCAGTTTCTATGAATAACACCCAGTGGTTGATTCACACCCATTTGGGCTCTGGTGGTTTTATGCCTCCCTTCCAGTTTGCACAACCTCTGATCACATTTAGGCTGCATGAAACTGAACTACCGCTAAATATAATTACTAAGAAATCTCATACTGAGCACTGAGGGTAAAACAGGAACCAAGAGGTTACTAATCACCCTCAGATTTGTGAGCAGGACAACATGCCCTACCCCAGAAAAAAGCAAGCATGTTTTCAGGGTGGGGCAAGCAAAGATTTACTGATGCCTTTGGACTCTGTACTTCTATTTGGGCATGCTCTTGGAATGCTGTCCTGGAATAAAAGGTTAATATTAAATTTTTTTTGGATAAAGAGATGAATCAGCTGCTGTTAGGTCATAAAATAATCTTGTAGTTACTCATGGATGTTTTCTGCACTCATAATAGACAGTTTAATGTCACATGTTGCATTTAGCATGGTTGTAAACATGGAATGTGCTAAATGCTACATCAACAATGTGCTAGTTTCCTCAGATTTTATTTTATTTTTTGTTCAAAATTATGTACTGCTTGTACATTTTTGTAAATGGTTATGGTATTGATAGGGTACGCTTAAAATGGACTTTGGCACAAGTGTTTCAAGTCAAGTCAAGTAGGCTTTTATTGTCATTTTAACCATATACAGTTTAGTACACAATGAAACGAAACAACGTTCCTCCAGGACCAAGGTGCTACATACGACATAAAGTTATAACATAAATTAGCAAAAACTGACTAGCTAGCTAACTAAGAAGAGACATACCAGATTAACATGATAACATTTTGGCATATAATATGCAGTTTTTGCGTGCATATGATACTCATCCACCTCCCAACACTAACCCTAACCTTCGCGTAGCATATACACACACACAATTTTTCGTTTTTATTTTGCATACTACTTATACGCACATGAGATCGGGTTGGAATTAACATGTGTCACGTGGTATAGCAGTATTTTTTTTCCCCACTAAAAACTGCTAAAACAATTTAAACTAAAATAATTTTCATATTATTAAAAAATGTAGGCTATGATCTATTATATAGCCAGAAGCTATTATTGTTAGAAAAGCTTAAATTTATTCGAAAGTGCTCAGTGATATATCTGACACTGTCCCTGTCGAGGCCTACAAACATTCACATGTCTGTCTTTCTTTCTCTCTGTAGTCCTCCCCTCTTCCTCATCCTCTGGAAGGAAACACCCTCTTTCCTGTTCAGTAAGCCAGCAACATAAAGTTTCCTCTTCTCAAACTATCTCATTTCCTGTGGAGGATTCACATGTTCATGCCCCCAGACACACTTCGGAGTAGAGGACAGGTAGCGCGGTTGCGAGTATGTCAATGCATTAGCTTAGGACTGTGTGTAAAGAAGGAGACAGGGACATGCGGATCTATTCGCAGGGCTTTATTGAAATACATGGTCATACAAGTGGGGTCTAGACGACAGCGAACAGGAATGGTGGAGGCAAATACAAGAATAGTCCGGTACAGTAGCAAGGGTCGGTTGAGCGATGAACAATATCCAAAAGGGGAAAGACAGAGCAAAAATCCAAAACAAGGCAGAGGTCAGTACATGGGCAAAACAAGACTAGGCAAGACAAGAAAATGCTTGACACGAGATAAACTCAATGCTCGGTGGAGACTGGAACACAAACGACTCTTTAAATATACATGATAAAAGAGAGGACAAGATGATAAGGGAGAAGGAGGTAATCAAAGACCATAGTGACAAACAAGGTTGCGACAGGGAAACACAGACACATACAACATGGGAGTCCACCAGTGGCGTCGTTAGGACTATTTTAGGGGTGCTGAAGCCTCCCTAAACTATTCTTAAGCCCCCCTAAATAATTTGGTGTTTTTCTTTTTTTTTT
>JAUCMS010000062.1:16372026-16388686 GCA_032357445.1 Enteromius radiatus | reverse complement strand
CGGCCCACAAAAGACGAAAATCACCATCGGCCCACCGGGCAAATGCCCGGTATGCCCTATGGCCAGTCCAGCCATGCGTCTCAGTAATCTGGATCTGTGAATACCATTTTTTGTTCACGTGAGGTAGAATAGCAAATTGAATGCAGATTGATTCTGTGATCTAGCAAAACATTTTTCAGCCTGAGGTATGCTACCTTTTTGCCCCTCAGTTTACTGCAGCTCACTGAATACAGCAGTTTTAATAAATTCTGGGAGCCATAAGCACGAACTAGACCAAGCAAACGTGCAAGGGATGAATTTTTATGCTAAACCTGTTTCTTATTTGTCAATTTATATTTAGCTATGAAGTGTTACAGGACAGCTACTACAACAGATAATTAGCCTAGGCGTAGATTGGTGTAACTACCTAAATAAAACACGGTTTCTCGTGAGCACAAACCTTGTATGCAAGTGTAGCTAGAATTTAAAGGCAAGAATCTGACAGTTCTTGTTTAATCGTCAAAACGGCGATTCTGCGCTGCCCCCTACCGACTGAGCTTTGCAATAACGCGGGGGTAATGAAGGTATCATAATTAAAACAAGCTGTGTTTTATGTTTCAAGAGTGTATTGTTATTGGGGGTCGTATCTATATAGGTTTGTGTTAAATATAAATAGTCTAAATTGCCTTTAGTTTTATCACCATATTAGTATTTAAAGTATCATAAAATTAACTCTCTACCCTTAACTTTTGTGAAGAATCTCAACGTTACATTAAATACTACAACTTTTTTTTATTTGTTAATGCATTATTTGTTTCAGTGTTGCCATATGTAATGCTATTTAATAGCTTATCATATTAAGGCCAACACTTATTCATAGCCTACATTATTTATTATTATGCATTATAAATATTATTGGAAAGAGCAACAATGTTTGTTTTGCCCTTTTTCTTTTAATGTAAGATAAAAAAAACTTTGACTGGGGTTTTGGAATGAGTTTCCAGACAGGACAACAAAAGACTAATATTCCTTTTAAATGAAAAGCAGTTTGCTTACATTTTCCTTTTTAATTGGTATTTTGTTTATTTATTATGTGGACAGAACTTCTTGCATTTAGCCTAGGTTTAGCTACTATTCATTTATGTATGTAGCCTATGCATTTATTTATTGCCTAATCGTCGTCCACTAGGCAAAAAAATAATATCAAAAAAGACGGAAATGCTCCCTTGGAAATGCTAAAGGAATTCTACAGGAGAGCGTCACTGTGGAAACTGAAAGTGAAATGAGGTGTGACGTGTGTGTTTGTGAATGCTGCCATGTAACAATAAGGAATTACCACCCGCTTCAGTCATCACTTTGCGGGTTGATGATATCACCATAAACAAGAACAAATATAGCTGTTTTTAAATCGTTTTAAAATGCAATTTTGCGTATAGTCTATATAACGCAAAACAAAAAGACAGAACAAAAGAGACTTGATAACGTCTTGATAACGTGAATAATAGGCTATAAAAATTATTATTAATTTATTTCGCATTGACATCATACTTATGCGTCTACATAGTGAGAGTGGATGAAAGTCCCGGTTTGACTGTATCAAAGGATAGCGCCAACCTATCCATCTCATTGCGTTTTCAAGGAGAGATAAGGAACGCCCACCAGGACCAAGAGAAGCACGTGATTCTTTCATTTTCTCCTTCTGAAACTTCCAACTGTAATACCGCTGGGCTTCCCGCGCTGTCACCTGCTGAAGGAAATGCAAATTTAGTGGGGTACTTTCTTTCTTTCTTTCTTTTTTTTTTTTTTTGGAGAACATTATATAGCCAGAGCCTTTGCCATAAGATAGCATCCATATCCTATAGTCATATCGTCTGAATAGTTGCTCTGCACTATAACGTTAACTGTCAATACAAAACCACAATGAGAACTTTTTTGTGGATTGTCATGTGTCCGTTCCTATTTACAGAATCCTTTAATCAGGAGGAGAGTGCCATTTATACAACAATTAGACTTCTGCATGCACTGGTGAGACTAACCTAATCTAATCTAAACTCTATCTATCTATTATACTGTGTGTGTGTGTGTGTGTGTGTCTGTCTGTTAGTTATTTAAAATGTGTTAAGCACTCTACAACAGTGTGCTATGGATAATTAATCTATTAATACATATTTAACATTACTGTATTTATTAATAAATATAGACTATAAATAGTGGACTCGTAGTGCCTAGAATTGTACGTGTTACCTTATTGTTCATTGTTCGTGGCCTCAATGTGTAATAACCTGTATGTAACCTATTTTAAATGGCTAAAAACGTCAAATTCTCTCTCTCTCTCTCTCTCTAAGGGCCATAAAGCATGTCCGGGTGAAGTTGAAAATGCGATGTCTGATCGGTTCATGAGTCTTCCTAAAAAGGTATAGGCAACAATATAAATGTAATACAGAATCCTACATGCTGCAGATCTATTTTCTTGCAGAATTGTAGTGTGTTGGTCATTCTATTAGTCTACAGTGAGGTTGAGTTTTTCTTTTTTGTTCCAGAAAGTATCTGAGGCACTGAAGATATCATATAACTATACGTTTGAGCTCTTCAAGAAGAACAGATCTCACTGCCACTGGAAAAACAATGCATTCCAAGATCTAATGGGACACCTCAACCGACAAACTACCTCACATTTCGTAAGTAGCTGGGCTGAGCCATCATTCACCCTCATTATATATAATTTGAGGTTAATCGTTGTCGTTTATCTAGGTGATGAGCTCTGAACTTGAGGCGTTGGTCGAGAACTTCAGGAAACTCGATCAGTATCTCACACAGCAGGTGCAAAAACTCAGCAAGTGATACCGAAAAAATAAAACAAAAAAATTAGAATATGCTCATACCTTCATAATTCAAAACTGCTTTGATTAACTGTGACTTTTCTTTCTTTTTAGAATTTTAGCTGCTGCGCATGGGAAGTTGTTCGCCAGGATATTCTGCTCGTCATGAACCACTTCAGAAAAATGACAAGAACTAGAAGAAGACGCGTTTAATCCAATGCACGCCGTAAATTAAATGCTGTCCATTATTTATTAACACGCCATTTTTATTGAGTTTTTATTTAGCGATTTTTATTTTCTATTGAAGTCGGTATGGTGAAAATTTAAGCAATTAATTTCCAGACGAATGAATGTTAGTAGTGTTTATTAACGGCTTTGGGCTTATGCTATTTATAAACACATTTATTTTAGAACAACTAATTTAGAGTACACTAAAATGTTTACAATATGCGAATTTTTGTTGTCAATTATTATACAAACCACTGTTTATCCGGGAATGTGCTATTATATGAAGGATGAAGAATAGGGATATGACGAATCTGAAGCAATGTGTCGTTTACATGTTGGTTGTAATGGATGTCTAAATGTCTTTATATATGCGAGACTGTCACTTGACCAATGTTAACAAAAAATAAAATATTTACATAAATAAATGTATATATATATTTGTACGTGTGCGTGTATGTGAACATTTATAGTCCTTTTGAGGAAAAAAGTTTATTTATGTCGGGCTCAATTTCCTTACAATTTCTTAGACAAGCTTCATGTAACGCTCTGCCCTGATAACTAATAAACTAATAAACTAATAAAAAAATATTGTTACATCAAGTGTTGAAGCAACAGTGTTAGATCAGTTATATTTTCAGTAAAAATTTAAGAAGATATGATGCTACAACCTTATTTAGCCCATTTTAGCTGACTTCACCCATATTTAAACACGAACATTTATAGTTTGTAGTCCTTTTGATGAAAAAAGTTTATTTAACACATATATTTAAAATGTTATTCATTTGCTTCCCAACAAAAAAAAAAAAAAGCAAATTTAAGCGGTGCACAAAACTTATTAGGCTGAACAATAGTTGGCCAATTTGTTTTTTTATTATTGTTACTCTAATATTTTTTTCGTTACTTGAGCTCTAACCTCATACAGTATACGACAGAAAAAGTCAAAGCGACAGATGTGGTCGAAAGACATCAAACAGGTATCGATGAGTGAACAAAACAAAACCCGGAGCCCACTCTCACGCAAAGGTTTTCTCCCGTATAACTTTCTAGAATTCCTTCGTTTTTAATGTAGCCTACCTAATTCCGTAATGTATGCTGTAAGGTTTTTCTTCGCTTTTACTAATGTTCTGTGTCTCAAACTGCGAACGAAACATCACATTTCTTTTAATCTGCTTCATTTCATGCGGCTCTTTATAAAAGCTAGCTAGAAACTGCTGATCTCGCAGGCAAATAGGTAGCTACAACATCTTAAAAAGTGCTTTAAGCTTATCATTAATTGCTTACCAAACCAGTGGATACAACAGTGGTGCGAGTATATACAGTGGTATATTTATTTATATGTGAGTGCAAGAAGTCTTGTTTTCATTCCAACAGGTTAGGAACAAAATTTGGGCTAACAAATCATGATTTCTTCAAGTATACAAGTCCGGAATTGTATTTTAACTAAACTAAAATCATTCCCTGGAGGATTTGGTGTTTCACCAATTGAATCTCTTCTGCTAAACAGGTTAAGTTTATCACAAGACGGGTTTATAATATATTTTGTGGTCTTAAGATAGATAGACTTGACACTCTGAAGGACAAATGGGAAGCCGATTTAGGAGATGTAATTGAAACCTTTTTTATTTAACAGAGTCTCGAACTTTTTTTTCGATTATCTGGCAACTTCTAAGTCCAATAGATTGAAGGCTGGCCTGTTGGACTTGGCTTGGATAAAAGAAATGTCTTAATACAACACTAATCGATGAATAAGTTGTTTTAATGGTGTGTCAGAAAGTACTTTTCAGTGTCTGTGTATTTTCTTTTATTTAGTTGCTTTTACTTTTATTAATATTATTTATTTGAATTATGTTATCTTATATGTTTATTTTATAATAACTTTTTGTTTTGAGGGGAGATGATGGATAATTTACCAGGAAGGTTTTTATTTTGTATGCTTAGCACTAAAAATGTTCAATAAAAAAACAAACAAACAAACAAACAAACAGATAAATATATATATATATATATATATATATATAAGTCTTGTTTTAGTTTTATTTTATCAATTAATTATTTATTTATTTACTTTCTATTTTTCTTGTAATTGTCACAGCATTTCATTTAGATGCAAGTAATAGACCAGCTTTTTCCAAAGCTCAGGGTTTGTATTTATTTATTTAGGCTATTCATATTAACTTATTTTGTAATGACAAATATGGTATTTAAGGTGTTCTTGTTACATGTAGGCTACTTAATATTAGGCTATATAACAATAAAATATGCATAAGTGGATGCAAGTTAGCCTAAATCAAACCTTAATCCTAAAACTGCAGTAAGTAGCCCACATGTAGTTAATTAATATTAGGCCTACTCAGTAAATGTATAATTACACTGTAAAAAGGACACCTAAGAAAGCGTAACCAAAAATCGGCTAGGCTAAATATAAAAGATATGCTGGAAGTAATTGTTATTTTACTGTTTATTACTAAACTGATGATCAGTGTCAGCTCATTTTTCTTGTGTAGTGACAAATGGTGAGAAATCGCATGTTGCTGCACCAAGAGAAAGTGCGGTGAAATCCAGCGAGAGCGATTGTACGAGGTTGCGTCAGCACGTTGTTGCGTAAACAAAAAGCGTAAAGGCATTACGTCTCAAACAGAAAGTGTGCTTCTGTGTGTAACCAACATGTATAAACCCCTTCTCTTTTGGAAATGTCAGCGACCTTGAAATACTTTGGAATCGGGTAATTATTTTGAGCCGTGGGATTGCTTTAACTTATAAGCTATTGAAATTGCTTATAACATGAATTTGTGTAGCCTATTCTAAACGTGTGCGTCTCGTGCGCTGTTTGCGCTGGTGTCTATTAGGCTCAACTAAAGTCGAATAAAGAGTAAACCACAAATAACCTATGTATTCCTTTTGCTTCTTTTCTAAGTTCAAAATATATTGCTTTTAAAAGTATCTTTATTATTAATAGATGACCATATGAGATATGTTGTATAGTAGGCCTATATGGGCAACTACTTACAAAGTGAAAGTAAGCTGCTGCAGGCTGGCTGGATAGTACCGACTGCGTTTTCCCTTTCCAATCTCCTTAATAAAATCCATCCTTCACAATGTCCCTGCAACATTCTCTCGAGATACACAGTAGAAAGCTACCGCTCGTGTACAAAGATGAAACAATCTCAAATGTGGACGTATATCTTTGTGATTTTCCTAACCCTGCAGAGTCAGTGCTCCGCTTGCAGATGGCTCCGCCGATACGGGACCGTGAGCGCCGATTCTCTGAAGCTGCTTGGGGAAATGGTAAGTAGCCAACGCTTTAATGCTTCATCATTTATTTATAAATGCTCATCAGAAGACATTAGACTGCTGCGCAATACAAACACAACCATTTTCTGCGAGGTCCTTAAGATTCTCGAGTAGATATTTTGGCTATGCAAGAGCAGATTTATTATTTTTGTAAAGTCTAGTTGTTAATTCAGCCTTAAAAATTATTCACGACTTTTAGAGGGATTTTAGAGGGATTCTGTCACGTTTAGTAAAAAAAAAAAAAGCTATGAAAGTGTTATTTTCACGTTCTTTGCTTCTATTAATTTTTTCACGCTAATTGTCAGAGATTTCTTTAGTAGTAATTCATTCAACGTGTTTGATTGACAAGTGCATTGAACAAATCATTCTTTTTTTTCTCAAATTATTTATTAATTAAGGTTTTCTTCTTTTTTTTTTGTACATTGGTGTTTTAAACATTTTTCATAAATTTTAAGCTGAATGAACACCTAAATGTAAGGAGCATATTACAAATTACTCTGTCTCATAGGGTGGACAATATCCTGAAAATACCAAGATGCATATTCCGGGGCGCCTGTACAACTTGATTGACAAAGCTGAGGTTTGTAAACCTTTATCTGTGAGCAAACATTTCTTTCCATAAATAAAACTCATGCTATCAAACTATATCGGGAAAATGAGTTTAGAATTTCATTATGTGAAAATCGTATTAAATGCATCACAGCAATCTTTGTGTGGGACCAGTAACCTAAACATTATGCATTATGTCTCATACAGGTGGAGGACCAGCTGAAGTTTCTTGTCTCGAACTTGGATCATATCATCAAGCTCATGGATGCCTCACTGCACATAAATTCAGAGCAATGGAAACAAACGACAGTGGAACATTTCCTAAATGTCCTGCTCAGGCAGTCAGTTGAGCTTAAAGAATGTGTAAGTCTTGTCTGAAAGTATTTGTGTTTGGAAGAAAGAAACTGATATCAGAATTCCATTCTATGAATTCCATTAGATCGAATGATTCCTCTCAAACTTTAAATCTCAAAACTGTTATAAGACATCAATCATGTTGATGTTCAGATCAAAAGTCTATCTTAATCAGAACAATTCAATAAATGTGTTATATGAAATATAAAAATGATGTTTTGTAATTTTGTCATTCATGTTATTTTTCCCAATGTTTATATTTTGTTTACATTTTATCAGGTGTCCCAATACCAATATCTATCGCAAAAGAAGTCTTACGAGAGAAAGATAAACAGGCACTTCAAGACTTTGAATAAGTTTTTAAAGAAAGAGGTAAGTTTGATTGCATAATATCATATCACAGCTTGTTACATTGTGTTTTTATACCCTGGTTTCTGTAATGACCTTTATTTTTATTTTTTGCTATAAGAGGCATGTTGTATTTGCACTTCTGCAACGTTAATGGTAAAGTCAGTAGCTAAATTTGTTGCTTTTGTGTTTTAAGAAATATAGTGCTGAAGCATGGCAGCAGATCCGGAGAGTTGTGAAAAGCCACCTTCAGAGAATGGACATCATCGCACACAATGCAAAGTCTCTTCTAAAAGTTTAAGAGACAATGATAGAAAAAGTCCTAATGACAGAAAGAAATTTCAGACTTGTCACATTCCAAAAAAAAAAAAAACAAGCAAAAAAAAAACTGCCTCACAAACAAAAACTGGAGGGAAAAAATTTACGTTATAAATGTTTTTGTGTATTTAAATGTTTGTATTTATTTGCAGTGAATGAAGCCTGGAATGTAACCTAGTCTCTTAAATTGATAACTAAGTTATCGGACCAAACAAGCTAATTATGTTGCTTGCAAATACCTGTGAAAACTTTTCTCTTGAAGAGAATAAGCCTCTTTGCCTAAAATACTCTGATATTTTGCTAACTAAAAGAAAAAAAAGGTGTCAGTCAGCCAGCATGTTGCCATGCATATGCATGTTGGGTGTGTTTCATAATTGTTCAAAGTATATTGAAATCGATTTATATATCTTTGTGCACATTTTTTTTTTTACATCCCAGTATATTTATTGTTTTAATATTTAATATTATTTATTGTTATTTATTTGCTGTAATTTTCATAAAATGTTTTGTACTTTCAAATAAAAATTTTTATTGAAACTGCTTGAGGTATTTACCATTTTTTGCTAAATACTTTAAAATTTCCACTCATCAATAGAGTTTATAATTAATTGTAGCCTACTTCATCTTTTGACGTTATTTGTGGAAAAAATAACATGTTCAAAATCATAGACCAATTTTTTCTTTTTTGGCTACACTTTATTTTTGGATGTCCTTGTTACAGTGTAGTTATACACTTAAGTACCAACTAGAGTAATATTAATTAACTACATAGGCCTACTTATGGTTAGGGTTAGAAGTAGGGTATATTAGAGATACTTGAATGTAATTATGCATAATTTACTGTTCTTATAATAGTAAATAAATGTAGCGTGTAACACTGACAGTAAAATAAAGTGTTACATTCTTTTTTCATTATTATTTATGGATTTCTCGAAGGGGGGCGCCAAAGTCATATTTGGGTCACAACATTTCTTCTTTGAGACACAAAGCTATTTGGTGGAAAATGACGAATAAAAGAATAAAAAATGCTATTTTGATGACGTAACTACTGTAAAAGCACCACCACTAGCACACAGATGTGGAAAAACTATGTGCTCTGGAACGAATAATAATAATGCATTTTATTGAAAGGCGCCTTTCTGAACACCCAAGGACACCTTACAGCAAACAACCAATAAAATAGTAACGATATAAAAATGACATTATAAAATTTACAGCATTATTACATCCATCACACATCAAAAATAAAAAGAAAGAAAGCTGCAATTCACACATAAGCCTGAGTAAAAAACAATTCCGTATGTTTGGGGGGGGGGGTTAATAAAACTCTGTTGATGTTTTCTATTATATATTATATATCCCTGTGCCCTACTCCCTTCGAAGGGCAGACCCATTGAAGTGTGTTTCGGTCTCGTAAGCTTTTGGAACTCCCTTAGTGAAGGGAGCAAAGGATCAAACGTTACCTTGACAACGCTGTCAGTGCGTGCAGCATTCAGCGCTCCAACAGTTGTTGCAAATAAATATTGCTTCTTATTATTTTATTTAAATATAGTGCCACTGTGTCTTATTTACTGTGATACTTGTTCAAACTAAACATGCTTAAATTATATTTCTATCACTGACAAAAAATGTTTTGTATTGTTGTGGAAAATTCATTTTAATTCATAAAGATAATCTCTGCATGCTTGTGTGACATGTTGTGGATGATTCATGAGAGTAGTTTCCTGCATGCTTGTGTGATATGCTTCATAGGGAGTGTTTGTATAATGAACCAGACTAGCGAGCACCAAAAGTATAACCTAGGGGTCAAGGGAGGCCTGAAATATAGGCCTAGGATGAGGATGACTAGAAGAGATGATCTATAGAAGTGTTTTTCCGTCTTTTCTCCTTATATGGGAACACCAGGTGTCTTTAGTATGTAACCTTGAGTGTGCAAAGAGATATAAAGCGGAGCTGATGTCTCCCTCCTTGATCACACTCAGCAGGGTGCTATATCTGTTTGACCGTGAACCTTTCTTGCAAGAAATAAACCTTTAAAAAGCAGTTGCTCGATTTGACTTTCTTGACAGAGAGCCTACTAGCAGATTTTTTTGCTAGCAGAAATTTAACCAGCCTATTCTATTTATGTTTGTATGCGAAGTCAAATGAATCCCAAGCTCCTAACTGGAAAGGCCCTTGCTGAAGGGATTCAGTTGCTCACTTTCGTTTGGAACATCCCTACAAATGGCATCCCCTTCCCGAAGTGAAGGGAGCAATTCATTTCCCAGAATGCCCCGTAACTAGGGCTGATCACCGGCCCAGGTGTTTCTCATTACACCTCCCCTTTATAAGCCACTTTCTCAGGCTCAACAGACTTGTTTGCTCCGGCTATATTCTACACGGTTTTCTTCTGTGAAGACATTTCTTCTACATTTAATTAATTATATTTATATATATATTTATATATAAGAGTTACTTTAATTCAACTTTTTATTTTTTTAGAAAAAAAAGTGTCCATCAATATTGCGTCAACTCTGTTACCAAACCCTATTTTGCCTTTAAATTGGTGGAATCACTCAAAATTAAAGTAACAGGTAATGATGTCAATTTCACTTAAGATCTGAACCACTGAAAAGTATCTCTCGTCGCCACATCGATTGTTTTAACATAATGGATTTAAGTTTTCTCTCTTCTCAAATAACATTTATATCACACATCACATTAGCGATAAGACTGTGCTAATTAAATACCTCAAACTCAATCTTGTCTAATTATCACACAATAACCCTCCTTAGGGGCTATAGATGTAAATTATAGCATAGTTGATTTGGGCGGTGTACGCCAAAGACACTAAGAATATAATAAGCATTGTAAATAGGACCATGAGTCCTTCAAGTTCAAGATTTTAAGAGTTGCAGCGTGCCAAATCTGGGTTGTAGGGGAGTTGAGTCATCATGTGTGATTTGATGTTGTGCCTAAAAAATAAAATAAAACACTTAAAAAAAAACCCACGTCATCATGGAACTACCAATCACCATTTGACTCCCCTTGTGTGTATGTAACCTATACATGACATTAACTTTTTTTTTGCTCACTAGCCACACTCAAATGAAGACAACACGAAATGAATAGCAGGTAATTCTCAAATATTTAGCCTCTGATAAAGGTGTGTATAAAGCTGTTTTTTAATGAAAACATATGTCTTCTATTAAGACAAAAGAAAGGTAGCTGCTTATTGCATATAATATGATGCAGGAGTGTGTAATATTAATTGAAAATATATTGACTGAAAGAAATATCTGCAAAGAGCAGTTTTTCATGCTACATCACAAATACCAATCATTATTTTTCTTTTTCCATATTATATTGACACACTGTAATATATATGGAACTGCACATTTTCCAGTTTATTTTCTTCAAAGACAATGTTGTCTACTTGCTAGACTAACTTATTCATAAACGTTTGTAATTGTATACTGTATGTGTATGTATACTTTATATATATATATAAAACATTTTCCAAAAAAAAACAGATGTTGTCTCTTAGCACACTGTGAAGACTCCAAATGCCTCAACTAAAGGTGTACCATTATAGGCGTGTTCCCTGAACTCTACCTTACCTTAGAAGGTTCCTTAAGATATGCAGTAGGTTCTTAGGATTCTTATTCTTGCAGTTTTACTATGTGCTGTCCATGACGGTGGTGCTGAATTGGTTGATATTGATGGCTTGAGAATTGATTATTAATTTAATGCATTCAGCAATGTATTCTTTATAAAATTGTTGATTTTAAACAAAGACATGTAACTCTTTCCTGTTAGAAGGCAGCAACATACATCTGGTCAGGGAAGAAAACCTAGAAAGAAAAAAATTGCCCAGAGCACTTCCCAGTGGCCCCATAAAATACACTGGGACACAGCTAAATAATTTAGCAGTTCTTAAAGAGAGAGAGCCCAAACATAGCCTATATTACTGACAGTATTCCTGGCATTTGAATGGGTCATTTAGAATCAGAAACAGAATTTATAAAATGAATATTACTATAATAGTTATATAATATATTTTATAATATATTTTACATAGTGTCTTCATTTACTCCACAACCTGGGTTCAGAAAGACAAAACTATCAATTATAATAATTTTACACATTAATACATATCCTAATGTCTTAATATCCTTGCAGTTTAGAATGCATATTAGCTATCCACTGGTTTATATTTAAAACTGTGTTTGTTGAGTAAAAATATGGGTTGATTTTTGGATTGGTCTGAACAAAAACAGCAAACAAGCTTATTAAAAATGGAAATGCTATCAACGACTGAAGACAACCATTTCCTTTCAGAGCCAACATTCAAAATTTTGACTTTGAAATACTAGTGACGTCATAGATTTTTCTAGTTTACTCCCATATTAACATACTTGTCCATACTGTACACCAACCTCCTGATCGAGAAGATTCAGTGAAAATGCATTTCAACATTGCTATTTTTTTTTTTTAAATGTCTTTCATCATTTTACTGTTTGACTCATACAATAGGCTCAACTATTGTAACTGCCATATACAGTTCCATCATGATGATGAGGCATTTAAAGGAAAAAAGATAGATAAGTTTGTCTTGGTATCAGTTCCATAATGATGCATATAACGATACTCCCTTTGTTTATTTTTTCCAGATATAGGCAACTCGACAGCAGAGGCTAAATGCACATAATGGCCTAGCCAATTTCAGGTAATTGCGCTTCATACGTGAACAGTGGTGAAGATGGAATTTTCCGCTATTAATGATGACGGTGTGGGTATTAGTATAGCACACACTCATTATTACTTATGAGTGGAACACTTGCCACACGCGCTGAATCGACAGAACTGAATTCATAGAGCGCGAGGACTCGGGTATATAACTCTCGTGTGGTTTTGTGAGTGTGGGAAGCACACTGGGTGCGGTGAGGCGCTGGTAGGTCATGATTCGATTGGCGCAGCACCTCGAATGGGAGATTCGCTTTCCAATTGTCTGAGTCTGGTTTTCTCATCAGTTTTATGAAAGAAAAAAATAAACCGTTCATTCATAGAAAGAATTGGGACTTGCCCGGCACCTTATTTTAAGTGAAAAGCGAAAATACTACTAATCTACCACCCTGCGGTCTCCTCACAATAATGACAGATCTTGATTAATGTTTAATCAGTGTGATGAAAATACCTTAATTTATAGTCATGTATAGCCTAGTTATATAATTTACTTGTTCAGGGCGAGAACGCTATCTTCCTTCATTTGTTTAGTTTTTTTTTTCCCTTCAGTTTGAAACTCGTTAACATTCCCCCATTGTAGCCTAGAAAGAAAAAGTTTAATGTTCAGTATATCCACTATTAATATTCAATTTAATAAAACTAATTAATTATAAATCGGCTACACCAATGCTCTTTTTTTTCTTTTTTATTCTTAAGCTTATTTAGATATAAGGACAACAGTAATACATACTTGTCTAATAGAAAAGATCATGTTAGACGCATTATAGCAACAACTACAATAGCCTATAAGAAACGATCAAAATATGGCATTGATTTTGACTAAATAGCATAATCACACTTTTCCCTCCAAGCATTTCACAAAACGAATTTTTACATTTTTCAGAATATGAAATACGAATTACGTTTTTCTCAATTATATGAGAAAATATGAGATATGGCGATAGATAGATAGATAGATAGATAGATAGATAGATAGATAGATAGATAGATAGATAGATAGATAGATAGATAGATAGACCACATCCTCATAACCACAGCAAAGGAAAGGGCGCAGAAGAAAACAGAAAAGCGAGTGCTTCGCGGTTTAGAAAAAATCCCAATGTGACTAGCTATAGCCTACTTTCCGTTCATCACTCAGTTTTAACTCAGTATAAAACGGACTTTTGTCATTCATGTCTTCAGCAATATCAGAAGATTTTCAAGAGGTTTCACAGCACTTTTAATTTTTGACTTTCAGTAGAATTTTTCTGATCTTTCTGCGTTCTTCTCTCACAAAAATACGATGGCACTTTGGAAATGTATCGCTTTGCTGTGTCCATTTCTTTTTTTCTCTCAAATGCATTCAGTGCAAACAAAATGCATCATGCGGCGAAAACTCTTGAAAGAAACACACAGTCTACTTGAGAGTATGGTAAGTTTTTTTTTTTCGGTTGCTTTTCATTCCTTTACCTGTTGTACATTATTAAACAATCCTATGTTGTGTCTTTCTTTATACAGGGAGGTATTTTTCCTCGCGAATGCTTAAAAGAAAACGTCAAAATAAACTTCCCGAAATCCGCACTGCAATCAAATAACTCAAATCAGGTGAACTAGCCATACACCAAGACTCATTTCATGCATGTAAGACTGTCTAAATGTTTCTGTTGGATATTATGCTACGTGCTAGGATTAAATGAATGAATGGACACCGATGAGATGAGACCGAGCGTAATGTTTTCTATGTTTACTTTGCAGAACATTGGTGTCGCAAAGGCAGTGTATAAAATCATGGAGCACCTTGACTACCTGTTTAATAACGACAGTCATCCAGACTCCTGGAACAATAAGAAAGTGGAACATTTCCAAAACATAGTTTATCGTTTAACTGACGATTATCAATGTGTAAGGGAACAATACATTTTTAAATAGAATTTCACAGATGAATACATGAACATACCTGTAATTGTCTCGTATTTCTCATTCGTGTGTAGATTATGAGGAGAAAGCAGCGACCCGTGGATGATTTTCCCACAAGAGAAGATGCGCTGAAAACCTATTTCGATGAACTGGTCACTCTCCTCAGAAACAAGGTACACCTGACCTCTTTGTTCAGCATGCATAAAACATGGTTTACAAATCAATCTAACAAAATATTGTTGTCCTTCAGGACTACAGTGTCTGCGCGTGGGAGGTGGTTCGGAAGGAGCTCCTGTATGTGGTTGACTTCATAATTAAACTTAAACTTAATTATTCTGTGTAGTTTTTCGTAGATTGTGCAAAGTTTTTTGTATTTATTTGTTTGTTTGTCTGTTTATTTATTATTTATTATTTATTTATTTATTTATTTAATTTATTTATTTGATTAATTTGTGTAATTAAGATGATTATACTAAACACTGAATAAAACAGAAGATTGTGAAGTTGTGTGCTTTTATATTATATTTAAACTTAACAACTGAAGCTGGATTTTCAGACCTGGGACATTGCGTACGCATTTTCTGAAGGTAATGAGACGGGTCGTGTGGATATAACTTGCAACAAGCCCAAAAGTGAGCAGCATGCCATTATTTTAAAAGGTTGCTTCGATCTATTTGGTCAATCTTAATGATTTTTAGGTGGCAAGTCGCTTATGCTCATATGCCGTTTTTTACTAGCCTACCCGATCTCATGAACACAAATAGTACGCCAAATAAAAACGAAAACTCGTGATACACAAAAATGGTCTTTGGCGTTTATGATTGATGCGTGTCATATGAACGCAAAACACGTCACATATACACCAAAGTCCATTTTGCCTGTCAATACAACGAGTTTTCGTTTTTAGTTGGCTTACTACTTTTTCATGAGACCAGGCCCAAATAGTGTGATTAGTTTGTTCTCACTGAAAATTCCAATGAAGCAAAAGTGCCCCCAAATACCAATATGATGATTTAATTAACCGAAAATAAAAAAAATGGTTTGGTGATGGAGCCACAGTTCTGTAAGCCAACCTCGAGAAAAACCTCAATCTTCCTGTAGCTTTCTGGTAACCCGTAGAGCTCAGGTGTGTTTGAACAGGGTGATTATAGGTCCACCCAGCAACATTTTATCACTGCTGCAATGTTTGTGAACATTTGTATTGGCTTTTAATCGTTTTTAATTTTACAAGATATTCTGAGAAAATCAATTTTTTTTCATATGAGGTGAGTTACTAAAATGTCCCTCAGAACAATGGTGTGTGTGGGTATATATATATATAAATATATCTATATCTTGGTGAATATGATCAAAAGAAGGCTGTAAAAATAATCTGCATTGTTAATCCTTTTGATCTTTTATTAAAAAACTTCACAAAAATCTATCCTTTGACTGCATAGAGTTTAAAATAGGGGAAAATATCATTATGAAATAAATGTTTTTCTCTAATACACATTAGTCACAATTAAAGGCACCCTTTTATTTGAAACCTCCATTTGCCAGTTTAACAGCTAGATTTTCTCCTAATGCCTGATGAGGTTAGACACCTGACAAGAGATCAAAGAGCACTCCTTCATCTAGAATCACTCCAGACCCTTTAGATTCCCAGCTCCTTGACAGTGCTTCTCTTCAGCTCACCTTACTTGTTTTCTACAGTGTGCAGGTCAGAGGACTGGAATGACCGTGGTTTAGCTTTTGTGCTCAGCGACCCATTTTTGTTTTGTTTTTGAGGTTTGTGTTTGGATTATTATACAGTTGAAAGATCCAAACATGGCCCATTATAAGATTTCTAACAGAGTCAGTCACTTATTGATTTTTTTTTTATCTGTTGGTATTTGATAGAATTCATGACGCCATGTGTCTAAAAAAGATGTTTAGGACCTCCAGCAGAAATATAGACCCACAACATCAAAAATACAGCAGTATATTTCATTGTACACATGGAGTAGGGGAGACCGGGGATGATTGTAACACAATTTTTCTTTAGCACCTAAAACTACTTTTTTTAGCTACATGACTAAAATTTTTAGGCAAAGTATTTGTCTACTACAAATGGCAACAATTTAAATTTCTTAAACTATATCACAGACTTTGTGAGATGACGACAAATACAA
>JAUCMS010000062.1:16284016-16311354 GCA_032357445.1 Enteromius radiatus | reverse complement strand
CTCGTCTGACCTTTATAAACACATTAAAGCAAGGATGTCCAATCCTGCTTCTGGAGGGCCAACATCCTGCAGATTTCAGCCCCAACACACTTGCCTAGAAGTTTCTAGAGAGTCTGAAGTCTTTGATTAGCTGGTTCAGGTATGTTTAGTAAGAGTAGAAGCTAAAATCTGCAGCATGTCCTTCTTCAGACAACCTTTCATTAAAGTGTTTACTAGTGTTTTTTTAGTATTATTTGCAAACATAGTTTTTTTTTTCATATTTTGACTTTAATTGTATTGCTATATTTCATGCTTTTACTATAACTTTAGTTTTTGCCTATACTTTTCATGTCTGTATATTTTTAGTATTTTTAATGCAATGTTTAGTACTTATAAACAAAATAAGCAGCCATTTTGATATAATTTTATCATGGAAAGAACAGAATAAAAATATGTTTTTAACAAACATTTAAGTTCAGATACTGCAGAAACAGTTCTGATAGATACAGGTGTTTTATAATTCCAAGTAATTATAGTAATTATTTTTTAATTGATTTAGTTTTTATGAACTAACCCTTGTAGTGATAAATGAAACACTTCACGCTAAATTTTAGTCATAGTAGTCTATGCCAGGGATTGAGAACTTTCAGGGGTTTTCTAAAGGGGTTCATGTCTAGTCTCACACAGTATTAACAGTTCATAATAGTTCTATATGAAAATAAAAAGAAACCTTTATGCTTCAGGTATCAAAAATGTTTGTAAACCCTTATAAAAAAAGCATCTGCCATGATCGTAAATGTAAAGGTAATTCCTAATCACAACGCAGAAACCCTAAAATACATAATATAACGTAAGACACAGGATAGCTTCGGTTAGTTGTGTGGGAATATCCTAGAAATGTCATTTTAGCAGTGCAGAGCTCATCCTGACATCATTCTTAATCTCGCTCTCTAGCGCCACCCTTCCATTACAGGACGCTAAAGGAACTGGCAGGGTTTGTTCACTGCTGACTGCTGCAGTTGGACAGACAATAACTCAGTGTGCCACAGAGGTAAGTCAAACCGGTTTACAAACTCAAAGACTTGTATTTAACAGCGATGCATCCTTCATCGAGCAATAAAATATGCTCTGAAGGCTTAGCGCAGTTTTTACCCCTGAGAATAGTTTATTGGTCTTAGGATGTGAGTGATATCCGACTGTTGGGTGTGTGACTGAGACATAACGGGCCTTTTCTTTATAGTTTGATCTAGAAAAGAAAGAAAAGGAATGTAATTTCTTTAAGATGGCATCGATAAAAAACAAATTGCACATAAATCGGATTGCTTTCTTTATGCATTCTGCCTTGTCGGTAGTTGTTTCCATGGATGCACACTATAGAAAATAACCATTTATTTCCATTTAAAGAATATCACATTACGTTATGTTTCTCTTTTAGCATGGTATGCAAGAATTTCGTGTAATTTCGAGGCAGTGTGGCGACAGACGCATGCAGTGCTTCACGTGCACGCGGTTTGCCGGTGTGGAAAATCCTAGAAGTATTGAGACACTGATGATGGAGCTTAATGTGGCTCACACCGGTGCGTTAAGTCAGTCTGGATGAAAGGTGCCAGTTTTTATCTACAGGTCCGTTGTGGTCATAACGAATGACAAATCGATAATCGGTTTTTATGCGGCTTTTGAGCGTGGTCCTGATCCGCCTGACAGCGATAAGCGGAGTCGACGCGTCGCTGATCCTCCAGCGTAAAGCGATTTTCGCAGTTTGCTCTCGGTTGAAAATGGTGCTGATGCTGCATGTGAATGTTTTGCCATGATTACACAAATCACTACAGAGTAGTGAAATCATCCTTTATCTGTAGATTTAAGCGTTAAGTTTAGAACGCACATCTTTCAAAGAACCCTCTTTTTTACTTAAAGCGAACAGCGCGGAAGATGATGACCTTTGTAACACCACATGGGGCTTTTGTCTGAGCCGCTCTCCTAATAAAACAGCATATTAAACGGAAACAGTTTTATAATGTGACATTACACAAAAAGACTTTAGAACCTAATGGGAAATGGACGCAACAAGCCTGAATCGGTAATATTTATTCCCGTATTTTTTAGTGCGTCAGTTTATAAGTAATCTGACAGTAAAATAGTTTAAACCCGCTGTTTCTTTCTGTTTTATGATTTGTATGAGAAGACAAGGATGTGTAGACTTAATTCTGCATTTTCAAGGCAGCGGACACACCTTGCTCCCCCGCCCTCCCCGTCTCTCTCTCTCTCTCTCTCTGTTTCTCTCATCACGGCTGTTGCTTGGCCACACTCTCATCATCGTCGCCCATTGTTCGCTTCGTAAGTACAATTTCTTTTTTAAAACTAAACATTACGAATTCGAAAATCTTGGCTGTAACATTTGAAACGTAACGGTCGACTTGCATCTTTCTCACTTCCTCCCTCCCCCCACGCCCATCTCTGCCGAACATGCCGCCTTGCCTTCAGCCCAACGGCACTGTCGCCTTCCTATCGATTATGTATATAACGTTATTCTTTCGTTTTTATAATGTTTAAAGATCACGGAATGACATTTGCGCTTGGTATTTCAGCATGGCTTTATAGCAGTGGCTCTTTCTGGAGGAGAAGTTCATCGATATGTAATGGTCGGTCGGTTGGTATTCTGCAATACGTTTTTTGTCATTGCCTGTCTGTGCATATTATGGACACGTATCTGAACCTAGTTTATTAAATACCTTATTCTGAGCCAGTGTTATTAGATTAGAAAATTACGGAGGAAATTAATAATATGGTAACACAGTTTAAATATCAGGACAAAAAAAAAAAAAAAACACAGCAAGGGATGTGCAAAAAGAGCTAATGAGATTATTAACTAGTCCTCCTTATTCGTCTTGAACAGATTTACGAAAACAGACGTTTCAGTAAAGCTGTCAAAAAAATTCAAATTCCTACTTATTAACTGAAGAAGTTAATAAGACTAATACTAGATGCTGTCTGCAGGCTGCTATTTATAACATAAAAGCCCCCAAAAAACATAAAAAAGTTAATTAATTGTCTAGGCAGAGGTGGTTGCTTTCACATGCATAAAACTATGCATGCACAAATCTACTGAAGTTTCCCCTGATTAAGACTAGATCCCACCATCATACAAAACCAGAGTGCTTTCTGTCCAGTTATGCTTAGCATAATCTAATTAACCATGGCAATCAAGGAGACCCATGGACCCATGGTTAGGTAAATCTGATTCTGTTTGCAGACCATGCAATGAACTGTGTTACTCAACCGCCTGTTACTTGCTTCAGTTTCTCACTGTTAGTCACTTAAAGCTTCAGAAAGGAGTACAGTGGGCTTGGTATCAAACTGCATTCCTCCTTTCATTTAGAAGAAACATCATCATTTAGCTTAGTTCATTAAAAAGTCATAATGATAAATCATTTAATCGATATTTTCAATGAATTACATTATAGTATGTAGTAACAGATATGTTTCAGACCATATGTTGTCAGAGGGTCTCCACAAGGGGGATGTGAGCATTAGAGTTCACTTTAATTTCATTAGAAGATCCATTATCGCCCAGTAAGATACGACAGACATGACAAACCAGATTCAACAAGTCTTGAAGACAGTGAGACAGTGTCTCTCTGGTCTCATAGGCCAGATCCCATGCAGTGTGCACTGCAGTCCTGAACTCCCTGATGCACCATGGCAACAGATGACTAACTTCCTGTGTGCAGCGGCTGGAGATTACAAAAATGTGTCTTGCACACACACATGCAAGCTGATTTCATGTTGTTTATACATCTTATATTCTCAATATTGAAGCCAGTTGAGGAGTGTATGATGTTTGTGCCTCACAGCTATCTGCATCCGATTCCGCACACATTTTGCGGTGGATGTATATCACCAGACTGACATTTTCATCTTCATGCCAGCACCTGTACAACACATGTTCACGTAAATGCCAACCGTCCTTTTCGGGGACTGGATATTTTCATATGCTAAGTGGATCATGTTGTTATCAGCAGCGACTTTGTCTGGCAGCATGAGCATTATTTCACGTCAGCCAGAGTCCACGTGCACAAACACATTGACTGCTCCGCCAGTTGGTTCATTTAACATGCAGATTCAGCTCGGTGAGGTGTGATCTGAACTCTTGTGGAGTCTGGGCAAGACTTGGGCTGTGGGTCTAGTCTAGACCACATGACAGATGGAAGGGTTGCAACTCTCGGTTAGATCAAGGACATCTTTGCTTTTGGAGCAGGTGTGATATGAGCAAATCACCACAGCACTCTTTATGCATAAATGAGGCTTTTAAGTCATGCTTGTAGTAATCCATATAATTTATGTTCTCTTTGGGAATGCTCCTGACATTATTAGTCCTAATAATCTTGTGAACAGTGACACTATGTACAAACACTATACAAATAAAGGTGCTGTGGAAGTCAAAATGAACATTTCTGAGGAATATCCTAGTCACTTTGTTACGTATCAAGTGAGGAATGAAGACATAAAATCCCCAAAATGACCAAAAGAAAGCATTATTGCTCTGGCATTATATTTCAGATCTTCTGAAATGTCAGCTCAAGTTATAAATAAAACAAAGATTTCTAAAGTATGTTTTGCAAGTAAATACGATTACAGTTGTTTTTTTTCAAAACGTCACGTTTAATTCAGTTATTTACTATTTCATTGTAATTATGTGTGAAATAGCAAGTAATTTCCGCATCATTTCTTTTATGCAACATACCGTTATAATTATTTATTCATTATTCATTATTCATGAAAAGTCTCTGCCCTACAGCTCAACTTGATGTGTTCATGAGATTTCCAATATGTAAAGACATTATTGTTTTTAATTCAGTGAATCAATTGATTCGATCAAAAATCAGACCATTCTAGTTCTCACTAACATAACAATCCAGTCTCACTAGATATCAGAGCAATGGAGTGAAGATTAATAGTTAATAACCACATAAATTCAGTCTTTCCTCATACAAAACCATCATTTGGCTTCAGAAGACATGCAATATAGTGCAGAAGTTGTTTGGACCCCATTAATGAAACATTTATGATGCTTTCTGGGGGAATTTTGGAGCTTGGCAGCCATGGTCCTGATTTACTTTTATCATATTGAAAAGAATGGCTAGAATAGATATTTTTTAAATATTCTCCATTCAAGTTTCACTGGAGAAACACACCCAAACAGGTTACATTTATTGACAACATTTTCTGGGTGAACTACTTCTTCAAACACATAAGCGTGATTTTGGGGAGAGCCAGTGAAAAGATAAGCTCCTAACCACTGGATTTAGTGTTTACCAGTTAATCTAGCTGGCTGGTGCAAGCATGCTGCAATGCTTGAGGAAATACCGAATGATTTCTTGATCAAGCCGCACCTGCCATGCATTTGGCACAAGCAGACCTCACTGACCCTGCTGCTGCCCAGTGTTGTAGCTCTGCGGGAACAGACAGAGAGAGCGAATGAGGAAAAAAGGGTGGAGACATGAGATAGAGAGATGGCTGCACACTTCTGAAGTGATGCTGCAATCTGCACTGCTAGCTGAGATGGACAAAACTAGGTCAGAGGCAGAGCGGCACCCAACTGTGCACAGACAGGGAAGCTAGCAGAGTTGCCCACCCTTCAATAACAACTAAAGCACACACACACACACACACACACACACACAATTATTACCTTTCTGCAAATGTAAAAAAAATAAATAAAAAAATAAGAGTCAACAATTTCACACTCAACTGCACCTAGGAAGTCATTTCACTTGAGTGGACTTGACTTGGGTGTTTGTTTTTGCTACTGCATTATTGCAGAGGCATTCCAGAACCATCTCCCGGACACTTCAATTACATCGCGCATAGGGTACTTATGTAATTGGTCTGTCTGAAAAACTCTGAGAGAGACCCATAAATTTAGTGAAAAGAAACGCTGAGCTGGAAAGGACAGTCTGGTTAATTTAACCCTCAGAGCACCTAAGTTATGAGTCTCCCTCTGGGCTGTTAAAGGGGACAGATGATAAACAAGCTAGTGTTTTAGTTATAGGGCAATGACCACTCGGATATGGAGCTGCGTTCAGAGTATAGTAAGTGGATTTATGCTCAGACATGCCCTGTCTAAGAAATAGCTACCTTGTCTAGACAATCGTCTAGACAGTATAGTTCATCTGCCTCCAGCCTGTTAAAAACAGGGTAGGTGATTTGGTTCAAAAACATTTTTGTTATGCTGGTTGTAAGTCTCTTCACATCCTGATAGCAATCGCTGAGTTAAGTAGTCTAAACGCATTTATATAGTCTGTCGAATGCGTAGGATTATAAAATCTTACAAGAATTACGAAAAGCTGACCTACCTAACTGCAGACTGAAAGAGAATGGAAGCATTATTATTGTAATATTACAGTACGTGCTTTGTACATCAACACCGTCTCTCATTGTGTTTCTGGTTATCCTCTGGTCTGCCTGAGCAGGTTCATGTGTTTTGGAGGAGGTGTGGTTTTGCAGAGTGATTATGCATGAAGGGTGAGATCTTATGCTTTCAAAGCTAGCTTTGCTATTGCTAGCTTTGAATAATGGCAATGTGGACATAATGATTAATGCATTATTAAACATTAGCACAACCAGAGTAATTAAAAAAAGTGTTTGGAACCGAATTTACCACTAAAGTCTTGAAAGGAGTCAAGTTATTACATTTTAAATTATTTCAAGAGGCTTTTCCCCTTTAAAATGACATGAACAGATTCATCATTCACAATAAAAACAGGAATGTTTATTAAGAAATAAATGAGAGAGGGCAAAAGTTTATTTCATGATGACCTTAATGAAAACCCGCAATGTATTAGAGGCTTGGAAAGCAGACAAGCCACAAAACATAGGAAATGGAAGAGTGCAAAGTGATGGATTACAAATAATGAATTTTAAAGCCACAAGGGCCTAACATAATTATTCAGAGTTCAGGACACTTGTGTCATGTGGACTGTTCTCATTTACTCTTTCATTAAGACATTAACCTTTATTATGTTGCAAAGATCAAGATTCTTAGTGCTGGAAAAGCTATGGATTATGAACCTTCTGAGGCACCAACCAAGTGAAAAGATGGTGAATTTCATGTGAAAGGATGGTGTTTGTGTGGGAATTTACCATATTGTCTTTCTAGGCTGGTTACCGTGGAAGCAAGAAATGTTTTTGTGAGTGTTATGGGTATACATATTTTACTCGCCTGGTTTTCAGCTGCTTGTTGTTCGGCTAATATTTATTGAAGATGACCGCTCTATTGATTTCTTCTCTTATCGCATCAGCTGGGTTCTGTCAACGTCTGCACTTTTTTTCCCCACAGATTCTTCTCTGCCAGTGGAGTGTTTGCCTCATTTTCTGCCCTTGCTAAGGGCTGCACATTTACTGACAAGCCCTAATTACAGAAAGAGACATACATGGGGTAGCATGAGGTTATGGATCGCCAAGTCATGAAGTCGTGCCGCACACACACACACACACACACACACCCCTACCTCCTGGTATCTGGTGTGCAGGGTTTGACAGATGGTCATTTTTCCAATTGAATAAAAATAAGTCAGGTCAATTTAGCGAAAAAATGGCCCATCTTCACCACACTAGGACCACTGACAGGTTACATAGCGTCACATTTAACACGCATGACTGGATCAGCGTCACTGATTATAAGCAGACAGTGCTAAACTTGACAGACTATCTACAGCTTTAAAAGAAACAAATGTCTAATTGATTTGAAATGGCTCTTGGCAAAAGGTTTCATTCACATCACAGCATATTCTGGTGAAGAACCGCCAACTTCGACAGGAAGAGACCAAACGACCTGCCATTTAAAGGGACCAAATTTGTTTTTACATTTAGGGCGTAGGTAAATTATACTGTAAATTCTGCAAACTATTAATACGTTATATTATTTGACTAATATTAATTCTAACATGTATTTAAATAAGTATGTAAATGTGGGCCAGTCATTAACTAAAAAAGACAAAATAGATATGCCCCTGTTTTCCTGGTATGGTGACAAATCAAGCCCCCCCTCAAATTCTGGTCTCCATTAGGACCCCAGTTCAATCCCAATGGTTCAAATTCCTTTTAATAGCTACTAATAGCTTTAATGCCTGATCACAATTCCTATAATATAGTTATGGTAAATTCAATTTGAATGATTCAATTTAAATAAATGCCTGTATTTGTTAGCTTATGTACTAGCATATAATACAGTTACCCGATTAGCTTGGTAGCTTAGAAATAACTGGTGTTGATTCACTATATAGTAAGCCATATTTAAATGAATATCGTTCATATGTATTTAGGATTATAATTAACTGGTACCTAAGAGCTGTAAAACGTTTCTTAAGGGAATGTAAAAAGTTTTGTGAAACAACATGTTGAGATATTATTTTTCCTCCCATCTAATGTTTTCTATCACCGTATGCCTTCAGGGGCTCCATTACCAATCAGATCAGAGCACACCGAATTGAGAAGGTCATCAAAAGGTCAGCAAATGTGCCGACTACATGGAGACATGCACAACCTCAAGAAACCTTTCAGATCTGCCGTGCTGCAGTATCATTTAGCTCAGTGTGCTCAGGCAAAATAACATGTGATTTGATGAGAGAAGACAGGGCTGAGTGCAATGAAAATACCCACGATGCCCCAGTCCTTTAGATGTGATGGCAGCCTATTGCACTGTTGCAGCAAAATCAGTGAAAGTCCCTCTAGAAATCTGCTGTATCATACAGTTGCAGGCTCTGTCTGCGTGTCTGTCACTCTTCCTTTTCTCTCGCCTGAAGTCCCTTTATCCTTTCATTCCCAAAGTGCTCTCTCTTTCTGTCCTCCTCCCTTTCTTTTTCTCGCTCGCTGAATTCTTTCCTCCTGCGTGTTTTGTCTTTGTTTCGCTATCCTTTCCGCCTACACGCTCTTGTCCTTTCAGCTCAGAAACCCTCACACATTCCCTCTCTGTCTCTCTCTGTTTAGTCTTCCTCATCACTTGTTCTTCTTTGCTCACTGTTTACTGTATTGTTGTAAGCAGGGCTTGGCGATAAGGCTTATTTTCGGCTTCTTATTTACTGGCTGGTAATTCAGTAATTACTTCACTGCTTGAATTTCCACCAGCATCACCAATTATCCATTTTATAAAATGTGTCATAAAACTACACTTTCGTTAGACATTTTTCATTCATTATTTTTATGCTAACAAAAATAAACGAACAACTAATATAATAAAATAAATATTATTCTGGAAATAATTGATATACTAAACTTTGAATTTTCAACCCATTCTTAATGATATTTTTAGGAGTAACAATTAAGTAACAATTATTTAGAAAATTGGATCCCATAAAAGTTTCTGGATCCAAAATGTCCAAAACATGCACCTGATCGTAGACCTGATTTTTTTTTTTTTCTGGGTGATGCCCAATCTCTGTAAAACAAATAATTACATTTGCGAGGCATATAAACACATGCAAATGAAGTTCAAATGTAAGTCACAGTGACAGTGAAGTACAGACCAAATAAAGCAAGTGACATTTCTGTCAAAGGGCCCAAAAGTCTCCGACGCTGGCTCTGAACCAGCGTGCTATCCTTATTGTTGAGCTGTTCTGTTGCATTAGTGTACTACACACCTCTTTCCTTTTTTGCCCCCCTCCTACTTCTTTCTCTCAGTCTCCTTTTCCCTTTCACCCTCTTTTTTGCTCTCTCATTCTCTCGTGCTTTCTGCAGTAATGTGTCCTGAATATTGATGAGGTGAGAGTTGCCCGTCCCTGGCCGCTGGCCAACTCGCATTACAATTCTCCATCTCACCCCTGCCCACTTCAGTCAGGGCCACCCCTTAGCCAGATCGTCCGCATGTCACCCTGCAAGAGGCCCTCCTCATTCCAAGGCCTACCCTTCATAAATCCAGCTTTGCCCTTTCTGCTCCGTGCCAAGCCCTTAACCGCGAAAAAAGACAGAGAGCGAGAGACATCCATCGACAGGAAGAAAGGCGTAGGCTTCTTAAAGGGGTACTGACATTCTCACTGCACTGACCAAGAGGGATCACAATGATTCTGGTCAAGTGCACCAGCATGCTGGGCCCTGTGAACAGCGATTGTTGTAAATCTGAGGAGACCAAACTGCAAGATCATAAAACTTAACAGGCAGCAAATTCAAAACACGATGCTTCTGGAAACAACATGAACTCTTAACTTGTTCTGTACACACTCCTGATTATTTATTGTGTGTGTGATTGCGCAGAAAGAAAATGTTTGTCTTTGCGGTCTTTTATTAGGATGCAATACCTTGCTTTGCCTGCAAACTGGTTGATGTCATCAATCCCTCTTATTCTTGAGACCCATCTGGTGTCTGCTTTCCACAATCCAGTCAATTCCCTATGGACAAGATCATGTGTTCAATTGATGGAAATTGTCATGCTTTTCATGACCATGCATTTAGAGCCTTCTAGCAAACATTGAATCACACGCCAAATACATTTTCTCTTCTGTCAAGATTAGCATGTGCTTCCTCAAGCTAGTTTATTCTAGTTACTGCCCGTTGTTTGCGGCTGATTGACTGACTTCACCTTTTGAGCCGGTTAAAAGAAAAGTTGAATATAAAATAAACATTTTTGTAACATTTTACAAACTTGTCATTCCAAACACACAAATAATTAAAGCTTGTTTATATCACTTTATCTACAAAAATAAACAAAAAGCTATTTCAGCTTCATGTGAGGAACAGAAAAAGTAAATTGTGTAGAACCTTCTGAGAACCATTGGTATTTGAGATATTAATGTAATCTGACGCCACTGAATCTATAAAGTCAGCTTGAATTGAAAGCTGCAATCAACCCCTTTCCCCTATCGTGACATATATGAGTGAAACTGAATTGAATCGAATGAGAGTTTAAGTTTGTCCATCAGGAAAATGATTGGTTAATTCTATTTTGCTCATTTTTATGATCATTGGAGTGACGGCTTATTGGAAGGGATGGATTTTGTTCAGATGGGGACTCCAGCATACCACTAACACACCATCTGCTGAAGACCAGCTGCAAGGCTATCCTCTGTTTTTTGCTCCCCAGTTTGTGTTTTCCGACAAACATCTTTGGTAAATAAATCAGTCCCTAATGAGATAGTAGTTGTGGTTTCCACTGGTTATCTAGTTCTGGACTGACTGTGGTGTCTTAGCTCTGTTTACTGATATCATAGCTAGCTCTGAATAATGCATAAGTATCCTGCCGGAGTCAGGCTTGAATTTGCACCACTGCTGCCTCAGGGAAACCCTGCTTGTGAGAGTTTATTAAGAAGCTGACAGAGTCTCCCTGGGGAATTTGGGGAACCATGCTTCCCAATCCTCAGTGCACTTGTGCAATCATGTTACCAGGGACAAAACACCTTCAAGCATGAGGGAATAATTCACCCAAAATATGTTTTCCAAACCCAAATGACTTTGTGGAACATGAAAGGTGAAAATTTGACTGTTTTCCATATTCTTTGCAATTACAATAAATGGAGACTGAAACTTCAAAGCTACAAAAAAAAACCAAAAAAAAACTGATCCAAGTCATATGGGTTTTCATTTTTGGATGAACTATGCCTTTTAAAGGCCATTTTGGCTTCTGGTGTTGTTCTACCCTGCTGGTCACTGCTGACTTTGAGGATGATGTAATTGACAAATGTAACCCACCCCTGCAGCTTTGGCACTATTTTCAGCTCCACAGCACTTCTTGCCTAAAACAACTTGGTTTTCATTATGACCCTCGCATCCAGATGACCTTGCTGTGTGGGTCTCGGAGCGCAGGCGAAACATTTGGGTGTCTGATTTCGTACATCAACAAAAAGGAATTATGGGATGTGACAATGTTGCGTGTGAGCGTTCTAATCCAGTTTCAACACTAATGGAATTTATGTTTATGGGCATCCTGTGTGAAGGAGATGGATGAGAGCGTTCACTTTACCGTCTCCAGTGTGAATTTACTAATAGCTCTGCTGGGACTATAGAAGTTTGGTTTAATCTTTGTGCAAAGTATAAAGCAGAACTGCTAAAAGGAAAACCGCATTCTTACTTGTAACAGGAAGCATACGCTCAGACACACACAAAGCACATCAGCAACCATAAGTAAAAGAGCAGGATACGGCTTTCTCTGGGCGTGATTTAAGAGTAAAGGAAATCTCAGTGCCATCAATCCATCATCTAGTACCTTCATGTAATATCTTGTCCTGATCTCTTAGCTGGATAAATCATCCTGGTTCCTTCTATGTATGGCAGAGTGACTTGAATTGGCTTTCTGTTAGCCAGTTATTGGCGTTGCCTATAATAGAGAGCATGTGCACATCAGCAATTATGTTATTTTTAAATGTTATATTCCAGAAGAGAGGTCTCTTACCACTTCCTGCTGGCCTGCTGTTTCCTGTAATCTTATTGCCCATTGTATGCTTGATTCACCATAGCAGATATATTCACTGTGCATCATGGGAGTGTTTGAACATTGATCATGTACAGTCTGAAATTAACCTGGGAACTTTTAATCATGAAACCACACTATTCACCACATAAAATAACTTATGTTACATAAATAAAGATACAAATTTTAATATAGATGAGCAGAACAGAAGAACAAATGCTTAGACTGAGTTTATCACTTTATTTATCAGTTGATTTATGGTCTAATATTTGCCCATCTTGTCTCTCTATAAACAGTTGTTATTATAGTCTTTGACAAACGTATATTATGCATGATCTGACTGTTCCTATTTTTAAAGAAAGTTTTAACACAACAAGAGCCAATTTACAGGAAATTGAGTCTATTTGAATAGACAGTCTTGCGTTGTCCTTAGCTGCAATAATTCTTTTTTTAGTTACATCAGAAACTCTTTTAAAAAGACTTTTCCTGTCACTGTGTTATTTGCTCTTGCTACAGTAGGTCACTCTTTTAATCTCAGCTAACAATCATACTTTTATCGTAGTTAAATAAAGCTTACTAACCAATAAACAAACCAACCAGCTAACTCTCTGCTTTCTGTTTTATCTCTACAGACTGAAATCATCTCAAAATGGACCATCAGGACCACATGAATTCTGGACAGGTGGGTGACTTTCAGCACTCTCCTGGGAACAACATAGCATCTGGTGTAGCCAACATGAGCATCAGTGGCGGCCATCAACAAGACATGAAGAATGGGACAGCAGCACATATGGGAACGGGTGACGGGCCAGTGAAAGGTCTGTATATAGAGGGGAAAAAATTGTTACTGTAATAAAAAGAGGAAACAATGTAAGCCTGAAAACCCCCTTTTCCCCACAAAGCGCAGAAGAGCTGAGTGATACTCATGGCAGTGTGTTTCTTGCTTATGTCTCGTCTCATACTGAGAAACCTGACACATATGCTGACAGTGACACTCAGCCATGTGTTGGTTTCAAATGTCTGTGAAGATATTCATTCATTCAGGTCAACTGCAAAATGTCTTGTAGAATGTATTTGTTGGGCCTTATTTTCCATTTGTTGAAGGACTGAGATCACAATCACAATTTCCACATTTAAAGAGGCAGTTTACACACTGATTGTGAGCCTTGTGACCATGTGGTACACAAACCCATCCACAATAAAGGGGTCCCACTGTCAATGGATTTCCAGGTGTGGAAAAGTCAGAGAAATCAATAAAATTCATGGAAAAATAGTGGGAATATTTGTGTAGAAAATATATTAGCTATGCAAGAATTTGCTTTGTAAATATATACAAATAAAAAACATCCTTATCTCAAAGATTCTGAGCAAAAGAGATGTCTTTAACTGTTGGAAAATGAGGTTCAGTTAATAATAAGGTTCTATAAGACATTTTGTCCTGCCTGCATTGTGTGTTCACGATTGTAAATTTGGTCAGATAACATTGATCATAGATTTTCCTTTGGTTTCTTATGTAAGCTTGAATGAGGAAATAGGTCATAGTTTACAAAAAAAGGGTAATCTGTCTTACCTGCTTTGGATTGTTCTGGCACAACTGACAAGCTTTCAGCAAGCCCCAGGCTCGCTCAGAGAGCACAGACGAAACCTTCTTATCAACCAGCAACCTAAATTTCCAGCTCAATTGTGCTGGCAGAAGTCACCGGAGCAGAATGTCTCTAAAATGACAGATTTTGTAAAGTAAAGTTTGAAAAACAGCATGACACTGGCTTTTAGAGTTAGTTTGTTTGAAAAGCAATTATAGCTATCGTCTTAAGAATGTCTGTCATTTGTTTAGAAGAAGACTGTAAGGAAATATTTTTTGCTTTGTTTGCCATCCAAACCACCTCTGACCTCTACCGTCCAAACTAAAAGCTCACCATTCTCTCATAGAGGACACACATGAACCAACGCCTGAGGTGACCGCCCAAAAGCCTGTTTTAGAAGACTCCGAACCCAAGCCCTCCTTTGATAAAGATGTGCCATTGGGTATGACCATCCACGCTAAACTACAGTTGTGCCGCTCTACTTCACTGTGCTGTCCTGCCTGTTGCTCAGCTTCATAGGGCCAGTTTCCTTGATCCCATTACTCCTTATTAAGCTACTGATTTCAATTTGGTCACAGCTATGATTCATTTTCCAAGGAAGCAATACAACTACGAAACTATGAATCAAATTCAATTTTCTGCATAATTATCAGTGAAATTAATTAATTCAATAACTGGCACTTGAATGTTTTTTTGTGATGAAAGCAAGCCTCTCATATTTCTCATGGACAAATGAGAGCGCTAAATACAAATGTAGCCATTTATCATCCACGCCTGCTGCTTTTCTCCCGTTACTATGCTTTGATTTCCAACGAAGGACCCTTCCAGGCAGGTTATGCAGTTTTAATTTTAATGCCTGTTATTTTTCTCTTATCATTTTACCAAGTCCAGGCTGTAGGGTTCCCACAATCATGGAAAACAAGGAAAAATATGACTTGAAAGTGCATACATTTTTAATGCATAAAATTTGTACAACAAATTTATAGTGAATAGAATATATAGTGGAGAAAGCCAAGTCCTCCACTGAGCCACATTCAAAGAAATCTCTAAAAAAAAAACATGTAATAATAATGAACAACAGGAAAAATACACTATAAACAGTGGGAACCTTAACACTAACAGGAATTTTTGCCTTGTTTTTGCTTATAACAAGTTTCCAAAAAGAAATGATAACGCAGAAAATTAGATTGACTTTTTTTGGACTAGCAACAAGCCTGGAACCTCTCAGAAGTGACCTTGCCGTGATATTAGAAGCTTTTTGGAAACTTAGTTGAGTTGTTTTTCGCTGATGTTGTGATATGCTGATGTTGAGCAGCACTGAAAAAAAATCACTGAAAGCTAATTGCATGCCTTCAAGGCTGTAAAATGCAGTTGCAAAAGGAAGTAGTGTTCCCGAGCAACATAACTAGCTCTTTAAAGGATTCAAGGCCGGTAAAAGCCCAGAATATTTGTCGTAGAGCAATTAGGCAGGTCTGCTCTACCCTTCCATTTGCATAAGAGAATAATGTAAGTTCTGGACAGGCTGAGTAGTACTAGACTAAATAGTGGTGCCCAGAACATCCATTTGGTATTTAACATGGTTAATCAGTAAGTGAGTAAATGACAAGAGCACTTGCTAATGGATTAGATGGATGTACCTGCCTGGTGCCGTGACCCGGACATACAGCTGTAGTAATAATAATAATAATAATAAGAAGAATGATTTTAGTGATTAAAACAAAATATTTAATAACAGCTCCATCTACTTACTATTATAGAATATTGAAGTGATATTATTTCAAAATGCTCCATTGTCAGACGCTACGACTTTTAACAGACAAAAATATTTACACTTGTGTGAATATAAATAAGTGAAATCAGGGCGCTGTACTTCACATGTTCTTCACACATCTGAGTTTACTTCTCACAAAAGAGAGATAAAAATGCACATTTGATGTAATTCTATAGTCGCTTCTTTTATTTTAATTGCACTATTTGACTTTAAATTGAAATGAACAATGAACAATAATTGAACCAATGAATACATTTGCACAAAATATAATGTTAAATAATCACACATGCACACACACACACAAACATTAAGGCTGCCTTCTGCCATTACATGACATATAATTACCTCACAAAAGTTCAAGACAAGCTTCATCTATCATTTATCTCCCAGAACCACAAACTCATCGATCTTGTCAGAGAATTAGCAGTCTAGTTGAGACAAAGGCATTAAGATGGCGTTACGCATGTTGTATGCTGTGGTTCTATGAAGTTGGAAGTGATGTAAATGTATTAGACTACCATTAGCCATCAGCTGAATATTTCATGTTAGAGAACATGTTGCTGATGTTTGCAGTACAGCTGAAATGGGTCTGCAACTTTAATGGCTACTAAGACCACTTTACTTATGAGCTCTTCAATTATTATGGACTACCGGAAAGATCAAATGTCTATAAAGTCATTCATAATGTAGACTTTCTCCATAAATTTCATACGATAAACCCATTTTAAAGCTATAGAGGCAGGGGCCACTTAATAAAAATGCTTTGCTTTGTTTCCTGTGATTTATAGGTTTATAAACACTGTGCTTGTCTGACACCCACCGAGGGCATAGAATCAACATATTTACAAGACAATTTATTAGCATAGTTGCTTGTAATAAGATCAGTTCACCTACTAAAGTGGGCAAAGAAAAAAGAAAACCCCAAAACTGCTGTTAATGTTTTCCGTATCTCATTTGCTCTTTTAACTTGCTTCCATGTGAACACACAACTTTGACTGGTCTGGACCGACAGCAAGAGCTGGAGAAGGTATGGTGGGCTCACCACCCCCTTATCCCCCAGCAATGTAAACGTTCAGAGGATTTACATCTAAACAAACATATGTTGGGCTCATATATAACACCACAGCTTCATTATTTCACTGCTTGTGCATACATGCAAAAAAAGTCTGTATCTAAGAAATGAAAAGTCTAAGAATAACGAGGCATTCATTTGAAACTTAAATGTATTTAATGTATAAAAAATCTTTCAAATGAATTCATAGCACAATGCAAAACACACGCTTTACTGCTCAGATCAGATCCAGAAGGTTCTATCTGTGCATTAAATGATACTTGCTAATGGACAATGCACCTATTCATTGCTTCACTGGTCATTTTGCTATACCAGTCATCAATGCTGAAAGCTCACTGAAGCTCACAGAGATGTTGTGTTGGATATTGTGGTTTGATTGGCCAGTTCTTATTGTTATTAATGGTTTTGATTGTTTTTGTTGTGATTGATTGAGTGAAGAGGCACTTTTATAAGCAATGATCCCATAACCCCTTGACCCTACTGTACTGACCCCCTCATTTGCTACTGTACTTATCAGTTTTTTAAAGTACAATTCATGTTGTAGTCTCCTGCTTGCTAATTTAGACGACCAAGCATCAATTATTGTAAAAGTGCCTTTAACTCAAAGTATAGTGTGTAAAAAACAGATTTTTGGACTGTTTAACTTGACATGAAAACAGAAACTTGTGTTCTGTGTTGTGTTCGGGCCCCTTCTGTGCATTTAGTTCCTTTCAGTTCCTTGATTCCTTTTCTTTCTCTGCTTCTAATGTTGACTGTGGAGAGAGCGTGGTTAAGTGTTGCTAATTCTACAGTGTTGTCTGTGGCTGTTCCTATCATTCTGCCTTCCACGTCATCAGAAGAGTTAACACCCGGAAGTCCGCCCAAGAGTGGCCGGAGCAGTGCTGCATCAGTGGATGGGGAGAAGGAGAGCTCTGTCAGCCCAAGAGAGTCTCCAGTGTCTCCATATCCACTACCGACAATTCTACGTGATGATTTTGGTTCAGGGATCACAAGCTTTGACAGCCAAGCGAAGAGCATCTCAGAAAAGACGACTGACCAGCATAGTGCCAGTGGATCTGAGGAGGAGGAGAATAAAGAAAATGAAATGGAAAAATCTGAGAGAAGATCTGGTTCTCCCAGTGAGGACGAATTTCCCAGAAGTGCTGTCAAAATAAAAGAGGATGAAAAAGAAGACAAAGAAGCAGTTAGCGATGAAGACGAGGAAGAAACTGGAATTTCCTTGGTGCCCAGTTCTGTCACCACAAACTTGACAATCCAGAAAGACGACATCATTGATGACGAACAAGAAACCCCTTCTCATCTTCCCATGACTCCAGAGGAAGCTAAGAAACGTGGCCTGTCGTTCGACTACACAGAACCTCAAGACCAGGGTCGTCAGGCTGGTCCTGTGGGCTGGGAATGCAGCTCTGATAAAACACCACCAGGAAGCAAGAGTCCCGACTCCTGCAGGGCTGATCCAGGATCACCTCTTTCACCCATTGCTGCAGCTGAACCTACCCAAGAGGAAACATCTCTAACAGACTTACAAATGGATGCTCGGAAGGAAGAAGAAGAAGAAGAAGAGGTACCAGAACCTGAACAAGAAGATGAGGTGACCACCATTCCTCAGGCCTTCCAAGATGTTGCTGCATCCAAGATGCAGCCTAAAGCAGAAGAACCCAGAGAACCTGAAGAAGAACAAGAGATCAAGCAGGAGAAATATTTGGAAACGAGTGACGATCACATTGATACGGAGAAAGCCCAGCCTGTTGCCACGCCTGAGCCTGTTGCCATTCCCGAACCTGTTGCCAAAACTGAAGATGAAGCTAAGGATGCTGTTAAGCCCAGCGCTCAAGTAATGCCCACAAAAGCACCAAGCAAAGCAGCTCCTATCAAAGAATCTCCTGCCAAAAAAACAAAGAAACCAGTCGCTACAGTTGCTGCCACTCCTTCCCCTAAATCTGCTCCTAAACTTCAGAAAACTCCCTCTAAAGATGCTGCTCCGGCCAGAAAAGCAAGTGTCCCATCCAAAGGTCTGTTTTTCTGTTCTGTTCCTCCAAACCCCTCACAGATCTTCTTTGTTTCACCTTCCCTTTTCTTCTTTTCAAAGTAGATTAGTAGAACTATGCAGCACCCTTTCTGAAAAGCAAACACTGCGTTAAGAGTGTGTTCGCTTGAAGAAACGGGCTGCTTGTAGCCACAAAATCTCTCTCTCTCTCTCTCGATCCTTTGTGCCCTGTGTGTCTGTCTCTTCTCCTTCCCTCTCTGTGTGTGGTCAGTGTTATTTCGCTTGTGTCTGTGACTAACCGCATTGATTGACCGTTACTGCTTGGCACTGTTTTCACCTGCCCCTCTCTATTGCATGTCACCTGTGCATGTTTGTTGAATGTATCACTCACAGAACTGTGCTTTACCATTATGGGTCCACCTCTTTACCAGATGTCTGTGCTATTAAACACAACCAAGTGGCCCATGCTGATGGGGGTGACTATAACACACACTGAAAGGAGAAGGTCAGCAATTGCTGCTGGGTTCAAGACAAAATCCCCTAAACGTCTCCCACAGCTATGCAGACATCTTCTACAAAAAGCTAAAAGATCAGACAAGCTCACTCAATAATGTGAAACCAATCTCAAGGCAATCCTTTGGAATCTAGCAAAGCTAAGTTTTGTGCTTGCAAGGCAAGGGTGCATCCTGAGTCTTTCTGCTCATCTTTTTAAAAAAAATATATTACAAGGAATTAATAAGCAATCAAAAAAGACTGGTTTTATCTGCCATTCAAAATGGTGACTGTGATGATGTCATAGTCATATTTCTATTTTGAATAGCGGTTGGTTTTTTGTTTTGCATACTTGATTGCAATAGTCTTATGTAAATTTGCATTCTGAATTGCAATTGGTTTTCTCCTATATCTACTATATCAACTAGAAAACTTTGTAGGTGTCAAGTTATAGGTTGATTCTTTTCATGCAAAGTCAAAATAAAGTAAGATGCATACTGTATTTAGTTATAGTTATGATAGCAGCACTGATAACTCCGAAAGTACACTTTAAGCTTAAAACCCCAAGCTTATTATGTTTTTGCCTTGCAAGCACTGCTATTTACTTGAGATTTTGTTTCCTGTACAAGGTTAAAACATTATTAAGGCTTTGCATTTTTTTATAATGAAAGAAGGTCACGCACAAATCTAAGGATACCAAAAAGGTCCTTGCAAAGGACCTATAGTTTGCCCAAAGTTTACATTTTGGAATCATTTACTAACCCTCTTGTCACACTAAACCCAAATGACCGTGTTCAAGGAATATCCTCACATCTCCATTGGAAGGTTTTCATGGCAACTCGGCCATTATGTTAGCTAAAATTGAGGACCAGGCCAGTTTATTTTATGGATCATTCACATGTGTTGTGTGAACTGGATTCATCAGTTCTTTAAAAATGAATCAGAGATCACGTCTAAGAGATTTTCTTCATGATCTCTCATAATGAGGCTAGATTTTGGTCTGTTTCTGACATAATGCTAAAGAACGGCTTCAGAAGATTAAGAATAAACTTGCCTGTTTCATGGAAGGAAATCAAAAACACATACAAGTTTGGAAGAAAGAAACTAAAACAAATAGGAGGGTGAGTAAATGGTGACAGAAATTTCATTTTACAATAAATGTTTGTTTGTCATAAACAAACATGCCAAAATAAAAGGCTGCATTCGCTGCTTCAGGAATCACAGAAATTCAAAATCACATTGAGCACTGATGTAAAAACAGATCAACATGAACTTTTCTTCACGATTCAAATAGACTGACATCTTGATAAGTCTTAAGTCTTGATTCAGGCCACCAAAATGTCAATATATGAGCTTGTATTTACTATTCCTTCTTTTCTTACAGCCAAGATTGGAGCAGGGGCAACTCCTGAAAAAAAGGTACTGCTGTTGTCATGGGTGATATTATGATTTGTGGGAAAAGCGGCTATAAGTTTGTAGTCAGATAGCTAAAATATGCAACAACTGAGAGGTGTCATTGATTTGTTTTACACTTAATTAAATTCATCTTCGCATTTAATTCTGAAATATTTATTTGGTATTTTTGTTTCATTTTGATTGTATTTTAGCATCTCTTTTATTTTTTAGTTAATTTACAGATTTGCTTTTTGCCATTGTTTTTCATTTTTGTCTTTTTATCACCTTCTCAAACACATAAGATATCCACCACAACCCTGCATGCAAAAGCTAAACCCACTTCTGCCCCCCAAAGAGGGTCTTCAGTCTCAGGCATTCCCTCAGTCTCTTCCTCAACTCCTCCATTTAGCAGTCCAGGCTCTGCCAACTCTGTAAAAAGGCCCAACAGTGCAGGAGCAAAAGAGTTCAGGGCCACGGTGAGTACTGCCACCCATCCCTAACCATCGGCCAAGAGAATTTGTTGTGAACGTTCCACAAAAAGTCCCCCCAAAATGCAAACGCTATGAGGAGATTGAATTCACAGCACCTGAGACTTCACAACATCAACATCCCTATTACCAGAACAGAAAGAGAAGCTAATGAATGGATTTCTGTCAGGTTTTACGTGTACTATTGACTTTAAATGATTATAAAAAGTCCCTCAAAATGCAGCAAATTTAGTATTAGCTGATTTTTGTTTTTATTGTTCATATTTAGGCAAAGACAGCGGGTGCCAAACCCCAAGGAGTTGGCACCAAAATCCCTGGTAAGTGATTTTCAGATGCATCTTTTCAAGGGTCCACATTAATCTTAGTTTGGTACCATTAAGGATACTTGGTGACTCAAACCTTTCATTTCCCTTCCTCACAGTTTGAAAAGGAAATTGAATGTTAATATGAGAACTAAGCACTTTCAGGCAATGGAGCCCTCACCATTTACAACAAATTTCCCTTTTTTAATGCATTCTCCCTTGCCATAAGCCCACTCCAGCATTCAGTGTGACATGACAAATGAAAGTGCAGATTTTACAAATTCCAAAGCAAGTCAAATCTGAAAGCATTTTGTGGTTCAGTGTATTCACTGCAAATGTGAGCACACCTTCCCATCATTTCACTGTGCACCATTAAACTAGTCTTAAGGAAGTACATAATATCTGCCTACTTGAAATGGGTTATGAAACCCCAAGGGTTACATGACTGATTTGTACCACTTTGATTTGTGAAATACAGCTGCTTCACGGATGGAGCAGCGAAAGGCAGGACCAGGGTCCATTGAAAGAGGTAAAAAAAAGAGCCTCTTTTATGCGGTAGCCAATTAAATACTTGCAATCAGAAAAAAAACTGCTGAAATAATAAAAAAGTGCACAGAACTCCATGAAAGCTCCTACGTATTCTACTAAATTTCAAAGGGAGGCTAGAAGGCGATAGTTAACTAAAGAGTAAATAATCAGATGAAAGGATGCAAATATTTTGCTCTTCTGTTGTTTTTCTTCGTCAGCTGACTCACCTAAAACCCCCGACCGTAGTGGTTGCAGCAGCCCAGCCAGTCGGTCCTCCACCCCTGGACAACAGGTGAAGAAAGTAGCGGTGGTGCGCACCCCTCCCAAATCTCCTGGTTCATTGAGATCTCGTGCCCCGATCGCTCCTGTTGCACCCATGCCTGATCTGAAGAACATCAAGTCTAAGATCGGCTCCACTGAGAACATCAAACACCAACCTGGAGGCGGGAAGGTAATTCAGTCATGCTTGATTTTCAACTGGCAAAATGAAATCTGAAAGCTGCTTTGGATGCATTTATTGTAGGAGACAACGTTGACCCCATCTGATGGAAGTAGGCCGATCGTGTTTGAGTGGAGATTTGGATTATTGCTATCTGAACTCCATTCTTTAGGTTCAGATATTTGACAAAAAAGCCTATAATAAAGTTCAATCATTGTGGAAACAGTTAGCAAACCGTCAGTTAGATTGGAAATTGGAAGTACGTCAACACTGATTGTCTTTAACAGTTGAAAAAAACCTCTTTGCAGAGCCTGGGATCTTCATCTCAACTCAAAGCATCAGGTTAACACTCTTGACTCTCCTTGTCCTTTTCCAGGTGGCTGTTGTTCATAAGAAGATCGACTTTTCTAATGTTCAGTCTAGATGCGGATCCAAAGACAATATCAAGCATGTTCCAGGAGGTGGTAATGTGAGTAACCGATAGGGTTAGATCTCTAACAGTGTAGTTACAAGCAGTTCACTTTAGATACAGTGGTAAAATAGTGTAGGAAAACAAATGGAAGAACAAACCAAATTTCAGATTGAAAATAGGACCTAACGCAGACATAATATATGAAATATCCTGTAAAAGGATTTGTGAATGAGAGCAGTTTGTTCAGGATATTACCCCACTTTATTACACAATATATTCTACTTAACTAACACATGTTCAGCAGACAGTTACAGGTATGTAAAGCTTTCGAAGACAGTTGGAAATAGTTACCTTTTGTAAAAAAAAAAACAATTAAAACTGACTAGTGGCTTTAGCTATTAGCTGTGCTAAAAAATGAAGGTTTGGCTAGTCCAGAGACTCCAGCATGCCTGCACTGGCAATGCATTTGGGCAAGACATCCGTCTAGATGCCTTTGCACAAACTAGGTTGAGTTCATATGCCTGAATCCCCAGTGTTTGTTTTCTCCTCTTACCTAGTGTTCCTCCTGGTGATGCACCGGATCGCTGACTGGATGCTGTGTTGCAGATGTGCTGTGTAGATTGCATGCATGTACAATAAATTCCTCTGCAGGTGAAGATTGTGAAGGGGTCTCAGCTAGTCAGATATGCGGAATATGGATCTTCACTTGAGAGCTTGAAACTGAGCATGTGCAATACAGTGCTTGCAAGGTTAATTCAAATCTGTATTCAAATATTACATTCGATTTTTTTAACAAATATTTGTTTTTCTGCTTAACGTCTCACTTCAGACATTGCTTTATATAGAATTGTATTCTTTCTACCGAAGAAGATGTTTTGTTGCCTTACAAGCTCTAGTATTGGCTTCAGATGTAAATGTAGTTATATCTGAGTTTCGCCTGAAACGGTAAAGTAGATATAACATGCATTTTTGCATTTCAACCTCTTCCCTCTATAAACCCATGGGTCCCTTTGACTAAAATATTGAGTGATGCATAAATTGAGTAAATCTCTTTTCTGACTCAGTATTTGGGACAGAAAGGAACATCTCCATGTTACGAATCTCTTTTGAAAGGGTATTTACACATTTTTACATGTGATTGTGAAAAGACCAAGTGTAAATGCCCTCTAAGATGTATTCAGACAGATAGGAACCAATAAAGTCTTTCATTTATTTGAAATACGTCACTCCATTAAGATTGCCTGAAGGGTGAGTATATAAATTGGATTTATATCTATTAATGGAAGCAAGTTACTTCTCTGTCCCATGAACCCTGTTGTTGTGAATAATGGTAATTTTCCTACTCCAGATCATCAGCTCCTCAGGTGCCTGAGCATGCAGTTCATTTCCTTCCGAATTGCTCTGTTTAATAACTGACTCTATTTTCTCTTCACGCTTCAGGTTCAGATAGTGCACAAAAAGATTGACCTAAGCAACGTCCAATCGAAGTGTGGCTCCAAGGGTAACATTCATCACAAACCGGGTGAGATTTCAGTCAGAAACATTGTATAAAAAATGCCAATAGTCATGACCAGTATTGCTTATTCATGACATCATATAAAAGTAAGATAGTGTACAATTTTTGCTATTTTATTTACCTTACTGGATTGGAAGTGCCATCCCTACACCACTATCTTCACCTTCAGTATGCTAAAAACAAATGGGGAAGGTTTGATTTAAACAGAAGTTCATCTGTATTTTAGGAGGTGGAAATGTGGAGATCAAATCTGAGAAGTTGGATTTCAAAGGCCAGTCAAAGGTTGGATCTCTGGAGAACATCGGACATGTTCCTGGGGGCGGACAGAGGAAGGTATGTCCTTGACTTCATTAAATAGTCTCTAATGACTCACAAATGAGCAATACTGTACAAATAATTTGCCATTTGAATGTGGAATTAAAGAACATTTTGACTGTTTATCTGCTACTTAAAAGTTTCCTTCATGCTAGATCTTGCTATGGTCAGCATGCTTCCTCCTGCTTCTTTTGCGCATATTTTTGCCTACTTCTTTAAGTTGCCTTTAAGATCTACTCTTCTGCACCTAATCTAGAGCAAATGTTATTATCCTGTGACCAATTAACTATTTATTTAAATGTTTTTTTAATCCAAAATCTGTCAGAATTGACTCGCATCGTGTCGTTTCAAACCTGCATGACTTTATGTCTTTCATGGATCATGTTTAGCAGAATCTTCTCATTTAATGAAAGTGAATGGGGGTGAGAAAATCATATGACATGAGAGCGAGTACATAAACTCACACTTTCTAAAATGAAAATAGGAAACCTTGGCTCATTTAATCATTACGTCTATAAGGGTATATATATATATATATACGTAAATATAAAAAAATATGTACTGTATTTATATATAAATGATAAATATACACAGTACTCACACATACGTACACAAAAACTTTTATTTTAATCACAATGAATCGTTTGACAGCACTAAATTCTACATTAAATGAATGATTTTATATATGTAATAAATGAAATCAACGTACAGCACAGGATTTATTGGATAGAAGCTGGGCGTCTTGCTCTCCTTCATCTTCTCTCTCTACTGAGCACATTTTCAATCATTTTTAAGATCACTGCATTTTCTAGCGTCCCTTTTTTATCACACATAACCAAAACCTGCTGACGGAGTGCTTCTTTCATGCGTTCACGTTCAGAAACATCCAGGAATCGTGTAGGAGTGCTGATCTGAGAACTATATCTGCGCACAGGAAAGCTTATTAGGAACGGTGATTGTTGGGTATAATTGTTTTTAAAATAATGTTTTATGGTGGATTATTTTTAGCCTAGCACTAGATACATCATAATTATGGATTCAGAACACATAAATAAATGAACTTTAGTCTTCTGATCAAACAGTTTTTGCTCTTAACTTATTGATGGGCATTATTATTTCATCCAAAGGAAGATGATGACAGAGTAGATCAGCACTCTTGCTTGGAAATATTTCTTAAGTATTTAGACAGCTTCACCCCTTCTCCCAGCATTCCTTCTAGTTTGAGTGTTTTTTTTATCCCTTCATAACCTTATTTCATAATTTACATCCCAACCCATTTTGTTTTGTTTACCCATAACCATGTGAACTATGTGGCGTCCATGCTGTAGAGGGAGAAGGGGAAGGAAGCAGAGCCGCAGGCCGCAAATGCTTCCTTTAATGGGGACGCTGTTCACTCTAATGATGTGGTCATGACCTCTGACCTTCCCTCCTCTGAGGGGAACAGTCTGGTTAAGTCAGAGGGCCTCAGTAAGTATATTAATGCAATTATGAAGTGTCAATTTAACTGACTTGTCATCATTACATGGTTTTTATGTTCTTCTATGCTAGGGATAATTTTGTCAGCACTGTAATAAATTATGAGTAAATAAGTATTTCAGTAGTGCATTATAAGAAATATTTGAATACATTTCTGATCCCACTTACGCGAGCGAATATAGCTATTCTAATTCAAATTAATAGGATGGGTGGAAAATGTGTAAGAAGACTAGTACTTATAATATATATATATATATATATATATATATATTATAAGGCCCACCTTATCATATTGCGTTTACAGTAGCTGAAAAATATTATTAAGAAATGCTAACAAATATTTTTCACAAAAATATTGTCACTGATAATAATACAGGAAAGTAAATCAGCATCACATCATGTTGCACTCATGCACCCATATCTTTTCAGTCATTTACTTCTTTGGACTTGAATAAAGACTATCGCACTATTAATGTCTAAACATAGCACCTAATCAATCTGAGGTGGTCAGGTGGTACGGAATACCCAAGACAATTGATTTCAAATATGAAATTTAATTGTAAGGCTTGTGAACAGTTTGGGAGAATTTGACGTTTCCCAATACAAAGAGATAGGAGCTGTACTTTGTTTCAAAGATGGCCGCCGAGTGAAAAAAAAGAGACTTTGGTGGTACAAGTAGTAGCTTCCAGAAAACTCCCAGTTCACAAGTTGCAATTACATGTTTTATGAGGACATGAATGCTTTTTACAAGTTAGAATATTGTATTTACGTTAATTATGATATGGTGTGACTGATTTCTAACGGATCACGTGAGACCAAAGACTGAAGTAATGATGCTGACAATTCAGATTTGCATCAGAGGAATAAATTACATTTAAAAATATATTAAAATAAAAATGTGTAATCTTTATTTGTGTTTGATCAAATAATTGCAGCCTTTGTAATAAACTTGGTGATATAAAAAAAGAGTGAGGTTAAATGATTAATTGTGATTAATCGCATGCAAAAAAACGTTTTGTGCTTTGTAAATTTATTAGTGCTGTCAAACGATTACAAAATAAAAGTTTTTCTTTACATAATATATTTGTATATACGGTGTATATTTATTAAGGATATATAAATACAAACACATACATGTATATATTTAATGAAAATATGTTATGTTTATATATTAAATATATTTAGATAT
>JAUCMS010000062.1:16251267-16283916 GCA_032357445.1 Enteromius radiatus | reverse complement strand
AAACGCATATATTATGTTAAGAAAAACTTTTATTTTGGATGCGATTAATCGCGATTAATCGTTTGACAGCTCTAAAATTTATTATGTATATATTTCATAAAACTGTAGTTTATATAAAATATATTTATATATAAATATATATATAATTGTGTGTTTATATATTAAACATTTTAAAAACTGTATGAGAATAAAAATATCTATATCTATATATATATGTGTGTATTTACATATACATAATAAATATACACAGCACACAAACATCTTATGTTCACAAAAACTTCTATTTTGGATGCGATTCATTGCAATGAATCGTTTGACAGGAATAATAAAAAAAAATTAAAACAAGTGACCCCAAACAATATATACAACCTTTAGTTTTTTTTTTACTGCACACGTTATGTTACAAAACCTGACAACTGTTCATTTCCATTGAGTTTAATCCACATTTCACCTTTCCTCCCATCAGATTGAGAGCCACAAGCTAAATTTCCGAGAGCAAGCCAAAGCGCGCACCGACCACGGCGCTGAGATCGTGTACCAGTCCCCCGACATTTCCATGGACGGATCGCCCCGCCGCCTCAGCAACGTGTCTTCCTCCGGCAGCATCAACATGACCGACTCCCCGCAACTGTCCACGCTAGCTGATCAGGTGTCGGCCTCCCTCGCTAAACAAGGCCTGTGAGCTGCCGGCACAAAAAAAAAAAAAGTTTAAAATGTATCTCCTTCAGTCCTTTCAAAAGAGGTGCTTGTCGGATTTCTCCTAACTAAAGGTTGTCCCAGCGGCTTGTCTGCTTGTGAAATAATTTTTGCCTCCTGGCATGGAGAGAACGGTATTGATGTTATTGGCTTAGTATCAACAAAAGAAAAGAAAAAAACACTACAATTTTAAAGGAGCTGGTGGTGTATTGATCCAAATGGTCATTTACAGCACTGAGTAGCCTGATTTTATTCCTTTAATACCCTGTTTTTTTTAAAAGAAACAACAATGACATTTGCTTTCAAAGCTGTATTTGCTTCGTTGCCTTATTGTGAATGTTTTTATTTACCATAACTTATGCACTCCTGTTTTGACATGCAGCAGTAGGGAAGGCAAACATGCTACATGGTTTGGAAGGGTGCAGTTAATGATACCGGCTATGAATTTGATAGGACAGAAACATTTCAAACGCTCCTGGGTAAAACTCGAGGCAATCAGGCTGTAGCGGACACATATTGGACAACAATACAGGCCAATAAATGCTTTTACATTCACAAAACACCTCAAGTGCGTGTTCGATCCAAATGAAAACAGTAAAGACTTCGATCAATCGTTTTCCTAATTCTAATATCATAAATTGGAAACCTGTGAATCCTCATTAGTCACCACAGCAAATTCTCAAGGCTTAGCTGTCCTCGTGAATACACAGGAAGTTGCATCGCTGAATGAAATCTTGCTTGGTCTTTAGTGACTCTTGACAGAGAAGAAAGCAAATGTCAATATTGAAATAAACTGCTGTACAGGGCTCAACAATAAGGATTTTTAAAAATGACATTTTTAGCAACATATTTTGTCTAAAAAATTTTAATGATATTTTTACATTATTTAATGCAAATAATTATAAATGTAACTATAAAAGCAAGTTTTCTTGGGATTTTTTTCTTTTTTGTAATCATTTTTTAGCAACATTTTGTTTAAGATGATCTTTTAACAGTTACTTGATGCAAATGATTAATCAGCATTTCTTTTTTACACAACTAAATGACATAATGCAAAACCTTACTGATTAATGACAGCCATTGCTTTCTTACCGCTTCAAATACATCACTCAAAAAAAAAAAAAAAAAGGTTTATGAGACCAAATATAACATGTAGTGACTGCCTTACACAGGCCCCAGATCACATCACCATCCTTATTGTTGAGCTCTGAAGTAGTTTGCCCTACACAGGCCCCATCACACTGATAACACTCGGTACATCCTCTCATTTTTTCCTTCAGCTTGTATCTCTATGGTAACGAAGCTCTGTATTGATAAATTTCAGCTTCTGTGTCTAAAATGCTGTTTCAAAGAATGCGTGTATGGATGGAACAATGCAAAAGACGTGAGATGATTTCAAAACACTCAATAAAGTAACTCTTAACATCACATCGGGAAATCTCATATTGAGAACAGACAACAGAAAAGTGCCTCCCGGTGTCCATCAGCTACATTCGAGAAATCTGTGTTTTAAAGTCTCTATTTGGTATAAGATGGATTCGGTCATGTGCAGCATCACAGAGCTGATTCATTTGGTGAAATGAAATCCGATTCAGCACATTTAACACATAGCCAAGCTCCCCTCAGTACTAAAATCTTCAATATGGCCATCAAACCAAACCATAACTCTCACACGCTGCACATTCCCAGCATGCAATGGACTTCACCCATGGTCTTGAATATAGTAAACACAGTCACCACACCCCTGTCCAACTGTTTAGAAAACTACCTTTACTAGAGTAACGTTTAACTCATCTTAAAACATGAAAAGAAAGGAAAAAAAAAAGTGGAGGAAGATTGAAGGAACAAAGCTACCTGCTAAAATCCAGGTTTATGTTGCACTCTTTTTTCTAATAGTATTGTGTGGACGATGTAAAAGATGTACGAATGCGTTCAGAAGATCTGATTTGGATCTGACACTAAGCTTTTTATTTAATGTCCGCAGTGCATTGCAGCTTTACGCTCATTTGAAAGTGAATGCACTGATTTGACAGAAGAGCTGCCTCTACACAAACTGCATTACTCATTTAGATGTATATCTTGCATTTAGAAATGGGGAAAAAATATAATAGGTCAAATAGAGGGATCATTTGCATCCAGAATCCACAATATCAGTAAAGGACTTAACTAGTGCCACATATATCACTCTCAGAGGATTGCTGTAAACCCAACACTGTGGCCCGTCCTTTGTACTACAGCATGCTGCTAACATAAACCTGAGCATTTAGACGCGTGGGGTTAAGCTGAAGAACAGACTTAAAAGATAAAATGTTTAAAAATGGCACTGGATAAGGCCTTTTAGGTAATTCTACCCTTTAGCTGTGTTTCAAACGGTTCTGTAATAATCTGTTAATCGGTTCCGAGGTCTATCTCTCTCCTCCGTTTCATTTCCCGCCTCTGCTCTTCTTCTCTTCTCATCGCAGTTCTTCATACTAGCTTGACAGTTGTGATTGTCTTTATCGTAATGTGTTTTATTAATTGGTTTACACTGATACTCCTTGCTGTAAACGTGAATTTGGAAATAAAGTCCGTATTAAACTGCTTTCCGTGTCCTTTGTTTCTCTTTTAGTTTCCCTTCAGATTATTTGTGGATGCGTCTTATATACGGTCACAGTTATAAACCCTTTTTAACGTGTAAAGTTTGTGAAAAACTAGTCCAAGACTACTGGGGACAAAAAAAAAGTTTTAAATTACGAAGGCTGATACGAGACGAAAAGATAATCAGGACTAAGGAAACCAGTTTTTAATTTACATACAGCGACGGTCGCCTCATATTTAGATCACATGGCAAGACGAAAACTACGGAACTGAGTAAAAAAAATTTTTTTTTACATTATGCTGATAACCAAGCATGAATGTGCGTGATGCACTATCATCGCCACTAGACGGCAGTAATAAGACTGTACCAACTGTGTACCTTCCAAAGTTCACTCGAAGACATCCTGGTAACGTCAAACGAAAGCCATTTCCAGTGAAGCGACTCTGAAAACACCATCATCCAAATAACTGCTTTGGCTTGAACGATAGGAAATTAAATGCCTTTTAAAGGCTGCTTCAGTTAAAGTGCACAATTTCTGCAGTTAAAATACAGCATGAAAAACAACTATATGCAGCCTGAGGAAAAAATCATTTTACCAAATGGACCTTTCTCCAGAGTGCAGATAAATCTCTGCTGACCTTGAACATTAGTGTGAAAAACGATTAGATTTTCAAAGGTTTAACATTATAAATGTGTTCAGGAAATCCAAGGTCCAATCCAAATTGCTGATCAAAGCTGTATATTTAACTTGCTACATGTATGAACCTGATGAAAACATGTTTCCAGGACAAGAGAAAGACAGAAGACGTTTGAGTACAATATAATTCACTTTTAATTTGAGAAGCACAAACTTTGTCAGATTGGCCAATTATCTATAAACATTTTTTTTTTTTTTAAATTGTTGCCTCTCCATAAAGAAAGTGTTAAATATTCTTGTGTCTTCTCCCTAGACAATCAGGACAGCTACAGCCTGAACATCAAACACAGTAAAGAATCAAACAAGGTATGTACAAAATAAACTTTTTTTGTTGTTGTTGTTGTTTTGTACAAACTATTACATGCTAAAGGATATACCAGACTCACCCAACCCTCATTCACCACATTGGAAATTCAAAGTATGAAAATAACTCACACGATACAATATTGGCTTTTGAAAGCTAGTCAAACCTTATGGTACATTTGCCTGATAAGTACACAGACCCCCACAGAGAGAGAGAGACATAAAACCATAATTAATGATATTAAGAATGAAAGGGGCGGCGGGTTTTCTCAGCAGGAAATGGGACAGTCGTGGATGGTCCCCTTACGATTTGCCACACAACCTCAACAGATGAAATTCCTCTGACGCTATGAATGCAGTTACGCTCCAGTGAGATAAAAAGGAATATATTAAGGATTTTCTGGTTTACATGACATCCCTTAAACAAGAACAAATGGCTACAATAGCTAGAATCGTGTGACGACAGATACAGAGAAGCTACTTATAAAAATCTTAAGTAACTGGTGTCCGCTATTAGACTTGTACATTCGTATTAGTTCAAATAATGAGTTGCAAGCAGTGACTCACTGACTGGGGAACTAACAGAAATCGTTCCTCATCGTTACGCAATGGAAAAACGGGGTTGTGACCGACAGCAACAGAGGAGCCAACGAATGAAAATTAGCCAAGTCCTTTCCTATCGAGCACTCCAGCGAACATTATTACTCCAACATCAACTTACGGGATTTGATGATGGCTGTAGGTATATTGCAGATTGTTTTATTAAAGAGTTTAGACCTGACCAATCAATGGAAGAGCTCTTATATGTAGGGCTAGAACGAAATCGATAGAAAAGCAGAGTCAAGAGGCAGCAAATTTCAGTTTATATTGGAGTGACTGCATGTTCTCCGGCCTAACCCGATCATGCACAGCAACGACAAGTGCTTTGAAAATCCACACTACTGCAAGCCCACATGAGAAAGGGCCGTCTTGTCACCTGATGCTAAGCTGCAGAGTTGCAGCGAGTGCAATCTTGTCTCGAATGTTAGCGTCCTGCGCATGTTTATTCAGGTGCCAATTTTAAGTGTTCTGGCAATGGTGTCGTGCAAGAGGCCGATTAAGTGCTCTAATCAAACGGTGGCGTTGAGAGCAACACGGGAGTTTCATTTTCCGGCACCTGCTCTCTCTGTCACTTTGACAGAAATGGGGCACAGACAAACCACAGTATTCACGAGAACATGGGACTGAAACTAAACCAGAAACTGGAATTAATGCAATTCTCGTGCAAGTTTGTCCGTTTAAAATAATAGGCAGGGAATGTGTCGAGAAAATAATTTGAAGTGCTTTCTCAGAGAGCTTCTGCGCAAAATCTCTCGTGATCATTATTATTTTTTTTGCATTTTATCACTCCAGTATAAACTGCAAGGCTGAAAGAGTCATTTTAGGTGATATTGGAAAACTCTGGAAGGGTAGCACACACAGTGCAAGCTAAGGCCCTCAGTACGACATCATGCTAAGGGGGAAGTGCTCTTTTCGTTTCGGAGCTTCTTATTTTGGTTTAGTTCTCAAGCTAATTTCTTCCTTTCTTTTTATCTTTTTTTTAAACATTTTTTTCTCCAGTGACCCAAAAGCGAGACTGAATTAAAACAGGTCTTCATATATCTCCTTACAATTCACTAAAAACCGTGAAAGAATTTACTGATGTTTGAATATCAAACAACAGGGACTTTCATTCGTTTCGTTGTTGTCGTTTTTTTCCTTCTATGATGTAAAGCTGGTGGGCGGCGGGGGGTTGTTCGGTGGGCGGGCAGAGTCTAGGCTTCATCGGTGAGTAGGTTTGGGTGGGTTGGTTTGTTTTTGCTTGGCGCCATCATCGCCGAGAGGTGACGAAGGCCCAGCGTCAGACTCTGACTTGGACGACCTGCAACCGGACACCCGTCGGATGGTCCTACAGGGTCTCTCTCCAGATGGACTGTGTAGGATTTCGCTCTCCTGCTGTGGATCCACATCCAGGGGAAAGGTCCGGCATTCCCATGGCTGTACCGGCTGGGGAGCCCGTAGGAACAAACAGAGACACACAAAGTAAATATCTAAACACAGAATAACCAAAAGGGCTAATTCCTCCTCGGTTGCACCAATGCGACAAGTCTTGTGATAAATGTACTGCAGTACAACTTATGATTTTGAACATAAAATAATGCCTCTGGCGTTACCTAAAACACTAGCCAATATAAATTCTAGGACATTTACAGGTGCTGCTTCAATATCAGGAGCTTACCATTTCCTCGTAGGTGTCTGGGGTGGAGCAGCGCGTGTCCTCGTTGGACAGCAGCCGCTGGGAGTCTCTGGAGCCAGGCGTGTTGAGGCCGGACAGCATTAGCATCTCTGGACTGACAGGGCTGGATGGAGATGCCACCGAGTTGTAGTCATGCAGCATGTGGAAATGCATGGTGTCTGGAGACGAGGGCTGTGGCGTGGAGGGGTTTGTGCCACACAGCAAGGGGGTTGTCCGTCCGTCCACAGACTTGTATGACCTGTGGAGACAAAGACAAAGGGTGTTCAGACTCTGCAGGTTTGATTCGATTAAAACAAACTGTAGTGTGACTGCAGTGAATAAGTATAAACGCAGCCATTCAGACGTTGGTGGACAACAAACAAGAAAAGGTGTGGTTTGACTGAAACCCATTACAGTTTGGAAGAGGAACTGCCATATCCTTGAAACAGATCTATCTTTGTCCGTGGAACAGAGGAGTTCCTGGCCCCATTTTGACTATGGCTTTACAAATTTGATAAATTCTTGATGTGTTCAAAATGCCACCATGTGAAGGGCTCTATGAAATCCATTTTATTTTTATTTTTCCAAATTAAATTTTCTTTTCCGTTTCAAATCTTTCTGGATTTCAAATGAGATTAAAATGAGCAATTTAACATAAGTTTGAATGCGAACTCTTACAATAACCTACATTTAAATTTTTGGTTACCAAATGAAGGCATGAAAATGAAAACGTTTGGCCAATTAATTGGATTTACTAGTCAAACGAAAACGTGGTTGAATTACAGTCTAATTATTCCTTGTGATTAACTGAAGAAAGCTTGCTGCTGAAACGTGTGATTGTTAATTGCAAGATAAAATAAAATAACAAAATGAAAGCTATCAAGAAGATACTTAAAGTTATATTAATTTTTCAATGGTAGTAGCATTACTTACGTTATACTGAATTCCACTAACATATTTCTGCCACAATGTCTTCAAGCTAAAAAAATCTCTTCCATCTTTATTTAACCCTCTAACTCTTGAAATCTCTATTCTCATTCTAGTTCTCTATACTATCCTTGTGCATTTGGATTTGCATCTTTAGGTTTGGTGTTAGAAATGACAGTGTGAACCAGGACTAAATGCATGTAACACCTCAACAGCAGAACCGAGGTGACATCACTGCTTATTGCTTCAAGTTCTTATTGTACTGTTGAGGTAAACAGAAGTAGTCGTCCTTCACTGCAATTCTTCTCTCATGTTTAAAAGTGGCAGGAGAATGCCTCACCTGCTGCCCCTTCTCTTTGCGATGCTGCTGGCAGTCCAACTCCAGCGAGAGCGCTCCTGCTCCTCACATGGAAGGTGAAGCTGAGAGAATGTGACGTCAGAGAGATCTTCGATCTGAGACAATGAGAGAAGATCATTACAAGCAGTTTTCAGGGCTACAGGCTATAAAATTAGACATTAACTAGCCAAATCACAAATTAATTACAGAATCACTTAATAAAGATGTTTGTTCAGAAGCAGTTCAGAACATCTTTGCATATTTTACCATTAGTACCATCACAAGCGGTTAGAGGCCGTTTTGTGAATCTCTCTGACTCATTAAAAAGAATCAGCTAATAAGAGACATTTTTTCCAACTAGATTTTCATTACATTGTCAGCCAATTTAAAACCTAATGAGCTGGCTACCAAGAAAGCGTTTTGAGGCTTCTTCATCCTGCTTAATGTAACAAACTGTTAACCCCATAAATCTCAAGGTAGGCAGCTTATGAGCTTGAAACATAGCCTAAAATAACTGTTGGGTGACTAATGGCAAGGCCGTACCTCCACTGTGTCATCCTCTTCAGATATTGGTTTTGCAAAAATGTCCACTTCTCGCCAACTGCAATTAAAAAGCAAAGGGGAACAAATTTAGAAGGTAAAAGAACAAATCTTTCAATATATGAGGCAGGTATGGATATAGTTTGTGCCTCTGACCTGGGGGTAAGGATCTCTTTGTACTGTAGTTTCTCCACTCGGGTGGTGGCAGCCACAGACATGGGGATGACGATGTTATTGATGTCAAAGGGGCTCTCTCCTCTCCGTCGGCGAATAGTCTGAAAGAATCACATAGAGGCCTAAGCAACTTGATCTGAAGAGTTCACATACACAGTTTGAAAAGCATCTTACGGCAGCACTGCTGTTGAGGTGGAGGGGTGTGGAGATCTCGGAGATTGATGGCTGTCTCATCAGAGGACTGTGGGTGGGTATGTTGAGAGCAGACAGAGATGGGCACGGACTCCCCATGTCCATACTCAACTTTGGAGCATCTACAGACAAACCAAAGACAGCTCTGAATCACGGGACTTAACGAATTAGAGAGAGATGGAAGTAAATGTGACTGAAGCGAACAAAAGAATGAATGAACGTCATACTCTCTGTGCGGTCCAGCGAAGGTTCACGAGGTCTCTTGCGGCCATGAGTCCTGTCAAAAGAACTGCTCTGGCGGAAAGGCTGGCGAGAGTCATGTTTACTGGCACTGATCGGGATGTCTAACTGCTGCTGAAAGACCTTCTCTGAGCGCACCTTAGGATGCGACAAACCTGACAGAAATGGCAAATGGGAAGGTTGAGAAATTAAAGAGAAAACTATTTTTAAATGTTGATCTCTGCATATTTTTTATGCTTTACAGGGTTTGCGCACAATTATTTACACTTACACTTATTTTTTACATTACATTTATATAAAATTCTATTTTTATTCATAATTTTGTTATCCATTTTACATTTATTTTCAATTACTCTACATCATTTGTCTTTGATCATATAAGTTTTGTTTGGTTTACACTTCTCTTTCTACCTTATTTCTAACTTATATTTTAATCTGTACCGTTTTCCTTTTTTTTTTTTTTTTTTTTTAGTTTTAATATGCGTGACCCTGGATCACAAAACCAGACATTAGTGTACATTTTTCAAAATTTAGATTATTTTCATTTAGCTTTCAGATGATGTAAAAATCTTTCCATTGATGTATGGCTTGTTCGATGGGACATCATCCGGAAAAATAAATAAATAAATAAAAATAAAATCTACATACTGAAAGAAAATCTAATTAAGTAAATTTTGACCCATACAATGTATTTTTGGCTATTGCTATAAAGATAACTTAAGACTGGTTTTGTGGTCAGGGGTCACATATTTTTCACCTTTTATATATATTATATATCTATCTATCTATATCTATACATTTTAATTATCGTAATGTTAATTTTATTCTTTCTTTATCAGGCACTCTTTGTATTTTTACAGTAATTCATTTTAATCTCTTATGCTTATCTTTAAGGTTATTTCAGACTGTTAAAGACTTATTTGATCGTTTTTAATATTTAATAACATCTTTCTATGCCAGTACACTTTATTTTATAATGTACGTAGCTTTCCTGAACATCTGCTATTCATTTTGCTAAAATGATTACAATTGTCATGCCAAAATCTCTCAATAAATACACAACTTCCAACAATAGTTTATATTTCATTTCAACATTTCTTTATATTACACGTGACTCAACTCCACAACACATCTGGAGGTCTTTAGAGTTCTATAATTCATATATGGAATATGAAAGAAACAAATGCAGTCAGCAACTGTGGCTGGACTTAAATGATGCCAGAAATAACTGCTGAGTCACTGCAACGAGCGTCTGGCAGAGAGCAGCTAATGACAGCCAGACACTCACAGGTCACTTTAACTGCCCATAGGGGCCGCCACATTTAGACCAAATTTAGACTCTCCTAAAAGTGTGAGAATTTGCCTTCATTAGAGAAAACTCGGCTCCTGTCATTTCAGATGCTGAGGAAGCAGGGGATTTTCACTCACAGCTTTGTATACTGCCAAAGCTGTGGCCTAGATGTTAGCGTGCCCGATACAGTCATTTTGAGCCACGGTTCTCATGTAGGGGACACAGGCTTGACTCTAGCTCCCTTCATTTTTCCCTTTAAAAGGCAAATAGTTGATTTGTTTTGGTGTCTAGTAGTCGTTTTCACACTTACGGACTGTGGAGAGGACAGAGTTGGCGAGCTTGTGTTTGTCTTTGGATGACGGGTCTGGGATGCGGCTACCCAAACACAACTTGTGCTTGAGCGAGATCTTCTTGATTGGCTTGATCTTCTCCAGAGGACGATTCTGCCAGTGTCCCTTCAGCACACGCTGCATATGGAGATTCATCATCACATCTGAGAGAGAAGATGACAGAGTTTATCATCTGAAACACGGTCTTGCAAACTGTTCCACTTCCTAATCTGTCATCAAAATGCAACAACTTTCTCCACCTCCAAAAAAAACCTATAGTAAAAGTAATTTTTCAATTCCCGATAAACACTCTCACAAAAATGTCTTCTTCTTGAATATCCTGTTTCACTTGAAAAAACATCATAGTGAAAGTAAAATCAGCTTAAAGACTTCCATGGGATTTTTTTTTAAAATGCCATTATCACTGATGGGCCAGAAACAGCAATAAGAGGTCAGGTAATTATAGGAAAAAAGGCTGAAACGGGATTGGGATTCAGACACGTGCATTTACATTTAATTACTGCTATTCAAACTGACTTGCAATGAATTTAAGGAATGCATTAATAACCAAAAGGTTACTTTTAATGTGCCCTGTTTAGGCGTAGTTATAGTTATTTAAGTACTAGTTAAAATAGATTAGATTACTAGTAAGACTAGGGTTAGGATTAGGTTTGTTGTAGGTTTACGGCATGTTATTCTGCATAATTTTCAGTTTTTCACTGTAGTAAGCAAATATTGTAAAAATTATATTAAGTGTTACCAATAATAAATAATTAAAAGGAAATCTAAAAAGGTTAAATACATTTAATGTGTATGCGAAACATAAAAGGACAATTCTGTGCATTCTCTTGGAATCAAATCCCGCACCATTTGACATAAATCTCATTGAAAAAATTTGTGTAATAATGTGAATAGTGAGGACAGTTCAATGCAAACATCTGAACCAGGCGACACAGTGTCGTGAGTAAAATCTCCAGCAGAGGGCATCAGAGCTCAACTCACATTTATTGTACCCAGGTTTCTGCTTCCTTTTTTCCCCTCCATCTACTCGAGTTTCACACATGGTGTCACCTGCCTCTTCTACGCCTATCATTCATTTGCACAATAGACGGCAGATTAGAGAGGACAACCGATTTATATTAATGAGGGGAAATACGCTTCTCTCTCGGCTAGTCTGACTAAGCTAGCCGCAACTGGCACGCTTGGTAAGAGTCAGATTGCACTGCTCTTTAAAATGGTTATCACTGCAAAAGGTCAGGCAGACGATTGCTTGATCAGCTAATCCGACCAGCAGAGGGAAGGACTGCTGATCTAAGATCAGCTCCTCAAATCCAATGTTACAGAATTCTCACAGACATGAAAAGCACAAACTGTTCTGAGATCTCGACACTAATGACCCTGCTCTAAACCCAGAGCAGCCTGCAGCTTATTTAAAGAGGTGCAATGACCAGATCCAGAATAATTAACACTTAAATTAACACCTAGTTGTTATGCAGTAAAAAAAATCCTTTATTAAAACTCCTCATCCTTGAGGCAGTCTGTGGAAAAGATAAAAAGCTGTGCTAGTCATGTGTGAAGTCTACTTCAGCCATCTGTGTTACGCGCAGTCTGTGTGACACAACTGTCGTCATCAGGAAGTGTCCTCAAAAGCAGTGATTTTGTTACCACACGGAGGCAAACAGTGAAGGTGCGAGGTGAATGCTGAGAAGTCTACTAAGTGGTACTAAGCATGTATCATGCGTTTATGAGTATACCCTGAAAGCTGTGCACAAGGAAAGTGAAGTATACCCGGGCCTTGATGCTTTCACCGTTTTTCTATGTGTGTGTGCATACTGGAAAGAATGAGAGAAACAAGTACGTAAAAGGGCAGGGGTGTGTCCTTACCGTCTGTAAAGGAGAGAATGGGGTGAACGCAGGGGTCGAACTGTGCCAGTCTGTCCAGTAGAGGGAGCTGGTGCTGGGTGTCTGTGGGAGGAAGAGTACGTCCGCTGCACATCACACACTGAGCGTTCAGCTCACAGCCACAGCGAGGAGCCACTGACCTCTGAGCCTATAATGAGATGATTAAGTAGCACCAACAGTATAAGAATAATACAAGAATAAGAGCATTTATTAAAGTAAGAGCATTTACTAACATTATTAATAGGACCTGAGCTAACACAATATAATGGTTATATTTTTATAAACTAAATGTTCACAGAATACCATAAATGTATCGCATTAAATATATTTAACAAATGGAACCTTATTGTAAAGTGCCACTTCTGAGCTACAGAGTAGCTTATTTAACAGTTTAACAACAAATAACAGTGTGTCAAAGGATACAAACGTAAACATATTTACTGACCGAGTGAGAGGAAAGTATACTAGGTAAAAAACATGACTTCTATATTTCTCTTTGTACTTAAAACACAAAAACAAAACAATAATAAATAAAACAGCATGCATGTACCATCATCAAATATGCTTTTTATTCTTTTATATATATATATATATATATATATAAAAAAAATTTCAATCTTTGAAGTGCCGTCCACTGTGAACTTGCTTTTTGTGAACAAAATCTCTGGAGCATCAGCATTCAAAATTTAGATCAGCAGTGATCAGCCTTTCTCTTTGTCTGTGTTTACTTGAGTCAACCCTTCCAACCTGATGCTCTCACACAAATCTTTGCAGCAGATGACCACACAGATCCTGAGCTGCTGACCCAGTTTTGCATGTGGTAGGTTCCCTAGTGCTCATGTGCTCGTGTCATTAACCCAGAGCACAGCACCGGAGAGAAAGAGAGAACGGGTTGCTATTGGCAACTGTGCCCAGTTTTTCCGAGCCTATTCAAACAAGAGTGCTTCACATTAAAACAGGACAGTTTGTACAGGGACTATCATCGCTGTAAGCGCACACCGAAAACACCTGGAATCACAGAACTCAACTGGTTTCTCAGCTCCAATGAAATTCAAATTTTGCCAAGTGTTTCAAACATGTCAACTAGGGCTGGGTGATTAATCGATATATTTTCAGGCGCATTTTGCCAATAAAGCCGGTTCTTTGATTAGCAGTAAATCTCCATCAGCTGTTTTTAAAATAAGCAGCAGTTAATACACAGAGCTGTAGATCACTGACGAGCTATGCGATATCCATTCAATATCGGAAATTAATCGCTTCCGATTCTGAAGATGATATTGCACTTTTAAACAATTTATTCTTTGGCTGTAATTAAGGTCGCGATAATATGCAATACAGCTATAGAAAAGCAAACTGCTGAACATTTAAGGAAAAAAAAAACATGCAGTCACTTTTAATAAAGCAGATTCAGCTAATAAGCTAACAGTATGTTTCTATCTGTTCTTGTTCAAACATAGTGAAAATTTTAAAAGCCATTGAGCTTGTTCCTCTAACTAGGGCAGCGTTCATCTGGAGTGCACGCCATAAATTTAGGATTGGTAGTACAACGGTTAGCAGGTAGTTTATAACTGGCAGCGTGATTGAATTTAGCTGTTAGTACACTGATGACACTGGCGGCATTTCACATAACATTTCAAGAGTGTCGTCTCTGAATGACATCCAAACGCTTTTATTTGTAATGGAGCTGAGCTCGACTGGGGATGTGCTTATTGTTTTAGCACATGCCTGCGCATTCTCGCTCTCGGCCTTTTGTTATGGGAGGAATCGAGTTTAAAAGGCTGCTCAGAGAGGAAATCGATCTGTAAAAGAAGTGCTGAGACTTTGTAGCCGCCTTATGAATATGGCAGACACTGTTGTATCATTCAGAGAAGAGCTGCCAGTTAGACATGGGCCGTTACACCATTTCCTAACCAGGCATGGGGTGATGGATGATAAAAGTTGTGTCTTCAATGTAAATCCAAGCCAAACTACATTTTGACAGCCATTTGGTGAAAAACACAGCAAAACTAAAATCCCGATCCTATAAATTAAACCTCAAACAGGCTTGAAACATGTCCAGATGAAAAAAACATTAAACATTAAATATTATAATGAAAATTACATCAAACTCCACACAGGAAATCATTAAAAGGATATTGCTGAGGCTGTAAATATGGTTCTCTGCTTTCTAAAGACTAACCCAAATCACAAAATTAATCACTATATTGGCAGTTTTTAAGAAAGATCATATAGCTTTTTCTAAATTTTTCTATTTACATGTACAATTTGCCAATAATAGTTTCTCTCACACACACCATTGCACTAAAGGTACAACAAATTATTCTTGCAAAGTGCAACAAATTATTTCCCTTCATTCCCAGCAACTTGAAACGACAACTGTGACAGTTCTGGAGCAGTTACTGTGATCTCTGTAACACAGCCTCTATCTAATCTGTAACCTTTGTAAAAAGCCCACTGGGACCTCAAGGAGCTCATTGCATCTCGAGTAAAACACTTTCACAGGTGAGACTGAAAGTGCTTGTTTCTGTCACCTCACACACCTCTCGCTCGCTACTGTCACACATAGTGGCCTTCACTGACATGTCTTGTTGCTAAATTTGTTCTATTATATCAGAGACTAAAAGACGAAAACATTTGCTATTAGTGAACCGTTTTAGGCGCCCGGGGAGCAGTTGGAGGAAACGGTGCCTTGCTTAATGGTCTCACCTCAGTCGTGGTATTAAATGTGGAGAGAACGCTGGTTATTCATTCCCACCACCCACAATCCCTTACGGACCTGGGACTCGTACCCGTGACCTTTGGGTTACAAGCCCAACTCCCTATCCATTAGGCCACGACTGCAGGACTGTGTTATGCGTTTAAGATGCCACCTCTGCTCAAAACATGATTCTTCTTACCTTACGATTGAGACCGGTGAGCAAGTTGGGCCGGAGGACTCTGCGTTTCCTGCACGAGAGCAGAGGACGCGTGCGGGCTGCCACACATGTGTTGTCATGTGCAGGGGAAGCCTGAGGGCCCATCTCCAGTTTCGGTTGGGACTCAGAGCGGCTCTGCTCGTCTGGGTCCACGGTGACAGGGGAACCAGGCCGTAAGCTGAACAAGGACAACAAATCATCTTGAACGAACATGACAATAAAACTGACATTTCTTCTTTTTTCCAATCAGGGGAAAAATGAACGAACGCACATTTAAATAATGTCGTACCTGTTGATAACACCATTGACCTGTTTCACAGGTCCACAGTTTTTCCTCATGCCTGTTTCTGTGACGATACCATTAGATGATACCGGTGTTTCCACTGCAACAGTATCATGCTCCTAAAAACACACACACACAAAAACACAAATGTGATGTTGGAAAGGACATCCCACCAGTTTTGAGTTGGTCTGGTTGAGCTGAATGGTTCTAGCTGCATTTCTTCACTGAATGGATGAAAAGGTCAGCAGTGCTTTGCATACGACAGACAAAAGGACTGAGTGTTTGTAACCCTCTTCTCAATTCTCTAGCTCAACAATCCCAGCATTCTCTCGGGCTATGCGTGGGTCCGTATCATGAGCGCTTTATCTGTTTGTGTGGGAATTAAACACACTAATGGGTCTTTTATTATAGATAACTGATTACTTATAACAGGGTGTAAGAGAAAATAACACATACATTGGTCTTACACGATAGTTTAGATAAGGTTCAGGACTAGACTGACTCTGAAGTGGTTTATTTAGTCTTTTTCAGTGTGGTCATGGGTCTGTGCTCCTGGTCTTACCCTTGGGACTGGGAAGGTAATGGTCTCTGTCCTTGAGTCACTGCACTCTTCTGGTACTGACTCGCACGCTGAGCTCTCCCCAAGTACAACAGAGCCCTATCAAGACACAAACACAGACAAATTATAGACCAGAACTTGGAGACAGTGTTTTTGCTCCTGTCAAAATCCTCTCAACCTTGCTCTTTTAGATTTTGTAAGAGCAAGTGTCTCACTGCAGAGACAGCAGAGCAAACATTTATCAGCAGTAACAAACAACAGAAGATCTGCAATCTGATGCTAGTGTGTTATGCACTTTATTTAAATAACTTTTGAGATAAGAAAAGGTGCATTTTATACAAACACACACAGAGTTGTTGAAAAGTTCAGGATCAGGGTTTTCTTGTTTTTTTTTTTTTTTTTAGAAATGCAAGAGAGCACCCACGTTACCAGGTTACCTCTGCTGGGTTACAACTTAAACTCACCAGCAAACAGCACAAAGTGAAGAAAGTGAATGTGCACACCTTGTTGGAGCGGATTTGTCTGTAAATGTCGGTCTGTTGGCGTATACGGTACTCCAAATCCGAGACTTGGGCCTGGAGCCAGTTCCAGTGACTGATGATGGCAGCTCGGTCAACGGCATAACGGCCTTCTGCTCTCCTACATCTGTAAAACAGACAGAATACACTGGTTACAATTCACAGCAAAACATCATTAATGTCTTTATAATTAGCATTCACACAGAAGCTTTAGCTAAAATGTACAAAAGCAACCCCTTTGACTTTCCTGGTTTAAGTCGGGAAAGAGGCTGCTCTAGTAAGTTACGTCATGGAGCTTATGTGGACAAGAGTTCAGGTTTGAGTAATTTCTTTTTTTAGACAGTTCCTCACAATGTCAAGTCTGGTTTCTACCGTTAATACAGCTTTTTTCAGACTAAGGTATAATGATGTGAAGTGAAAAACAGAGCAACCTTTATCTGTTGGTTATCACCTCCCAATAGCATAGTGGACATGGACGTGTGAAAACCAAAACCGAGAAAATCTGACAGGAAGTTAACTAAGAACGTCAGTTCCATCCAAAACTTCCTCTAGATGTTTGTGTGTGAGAACTTAGCTAACCACTTGACAGGCCATTCTTTCAGACTTTTCCCCAAGAAAACCACTCAATGTGCTCCCTTTACACATCACAAAAAATGAAAACAAAGAAATTTTAACATAGGCTCAAGCACTACAAAAAATGCACTGAATTGACCTTTGATCTCTTTACATTAGCCCCAGTACATTCTTGCATAACCTCTGCTCTCAGCTCTTGCAGTGAAGCAACATACACCAAGTAAAACCAGTGCACATTACTGAAAATAAAAAAAAGATTGCAAAACACAAGAAATAAACCTTACAACAACAACATGACTCAAGATTTCCCTGAATCAGAGAGAGAGAAAGAGACTTAAGAGATAAAAGTGAAGAAAAACGGCAACAGCATCACTGTAACCACAGAGGAGAATGAGGAGAAGAGAAATAAAAGTGTACTGAAGACAGAAACACACACACATTTATCACTACTTTTTGTGTTTTCCTCTAACAGTCCAATAAGAATGCTTTTTTTCTAGGCTGGAATTACACTCAGATCTGCTTCAGAGGAGCTTGACGACAACAAAAGCTTGTCTGAAGCCTCGCTCTCTATTTCTTTTCACCCGAGAGAATATCAATCAATAGACTCTCATTCTAAACATTTAGGATTTTTGTGTTTTTGTGCTCTTATCCTGTGGGCTGCAGTCCCAGATGCACACGAAAAGCAACTTTTTAAGGTCATTTTACACCAATCACAAGTTCCCAGTTTGTTTTCAATGGGAGAAAAGCAGCAGGCATCACCGCTTGCCAAGCTCACACACGACAACCCTGCACCTTCACTGTGCATGAACGTTAGAGCCGCTCTGAGCAGGACAAAAGGATTTATTTGTGGCCGCTGCATGTCATTGAGCACTCATATGTGATGTTATTGACAACCAAATCAAATTACATTGAGCTTTTTTAATACAATCAAAGAACCACACCGCAAAGCAGCACTAGTTATCGACCAATGACATAGGAAAAGGATTTGTGACTTGAGTTAGCATATGCAATATATAGTCTCTCATTTCTGTTTAAACAATCTACAATTTGACATTATCGAGAATATAGCAAAAACCAAACAAACACCCAGAGTGTGCACACACACAATGTAGATTTGACTTGATTTGCACATTTGGAGTTCACGCTTTCCTTGCTTGATCACGTCTATTAATACTACATTACATTTAGAGTTCCCCCAAACTTTAAAGGTAATGGGGGCAAAACTGTATGTGTCCGATAATTAAGTTGATGTTACATGAGTAACATTTTCTCCAAATATCTGTGCAAATGTGATATTGATTTGATAAACATTGTTAATAAGATAAAGTTATTAAGTGACTCGCATTTTAAACCGGTTTCTGTTTTTGTTCCATTTCACCAATGAAAATTTTGAAAAAGCCACAGCAGAACTGTTTTGCATCTCTAAGCAACACACAGCGATATTTGCTACTGAACCAATCAACCATTTTGAACGAATTGGTTGAATGTACGTCTCAATGACTCACTCATGCATTAAACAGCCTACAGTCACTTCAGATTGCATATTATATGTCCACTGTATTATTTAGTATAAACTTGTCAGACATACAGATACTTGTAATCCTACTGAGAATCTGGGAAATCTGGCCCAGATATAAGCTCACAATCTGTGGTCGTGAGGAGATCTGGCACCTATCTATGTTACAGTCTGCACACACAGACACAAATCATGCTCTGCTTCACTTCAATGAACCTTTCAGTTTCATTCGTAAAAAAACCCAAAACAAAACAAAAAAAAAAACATCTCACTAACATTATAGGGATAGCCATAAACTTTGTCGATGCTGATAGACTTTTGGGGGTCCTGAGTTTGAATCATTGCAGACAACGTGCGTATACATTTGACCAATAACCACAATCTATTTCGAAGAGGCTGACAAAGACAGGAATGAGGCTTCTCTAAACATGTTATGATTCCCTGGAACAAACTTTACAAACAGTGTGACCAGCCTTTTTCCTCTTCACAGGAATGCCATGTTTCCACTCTTGCCAGTTCAGATGAGTGTTTTGTATTGCTGGGCATTCAAAATGTTTCCACATGGGTTTGAGGGTGGGGGAGGGACTGACACCAATAACGTAACGCACACAGCTACCACAAGAGGCAGTGAATGGACATGAGTGAATATGATGCATGCTTGCATCCAAGGAGGAAATTTTATTTGTCTGAGTAAACAGTCTTTGAGTCTGTAAGTGCGTGAGAGAATTAACTTGCATGCATACCAGTAATAAATGTGATCTAAGCAAGCGATTGTGATGCAGAGACTCCGAATGAGCACAGTTAAGATCCTTTCCAAACCCCTTGTCCTTAGAGGAAACAGGAAACAAGCAGGAAGTAGCCACAAAATGAAAACAAGCAACCATGCGTAAAGATCAAGGGAAAGCCATGCCAGCACAACACGCACTCCTTGATTGTGCGAGAGTAAGGGAAATTTGCATAAGCTAATATGATCTACAATACATCTCAATTATCTACAAACGAGTCACATGCCGGCTATAACATGTCATACCTACACAGACTAAACACAACGCAACACACAATCAAGCAGTTGTCAACTTCAACTATCAACTTCCTGAACTTCCATCAAGAACCCCTCTTCAAAAATAACAACTGTATTTGCCAAGAGAATTTCATCATTAAAAATAGGCTCACAATTCAAATCAATAAACTCACAGTCCCATCACATTTGCACCCATCACATACACTGCTGGTGATAAAACCCCAGCCAATTAGCATTATAATAAAAGCCAGCTTATTTTCCAGGCTCGCGATTTAGTTTTGATCCAACTTGGACAATTACACACTCCATTTGACACAAAACAGAAACATTTGACCAGGACAAAATCACAAGCCCTCTACAGAGACACACGTCTCACACACACAAACTGAAATGCCACTTACAGCCAAACATTTACAGGACAAATAATCCAGAAACCTTCAGCTCGATGCCAAGTGGGTCATCATTAGAAAAGGCCCACGTTCCCATGAGTGGACACAAGCCAGAACAATAAACATGTCAAATACTTAACACAGAAAAAAAAAAAAAAAAAACTGGCCGCATGTTAAACCAACATACATAAAGCAGCACATGCGAACCAAAAATATCCTAACAGGCATAAAACGATACTGATTAATGAATTTAATATTAATTTCCAATATATTACCAAAACGTCCGATTAGTATTGCACACAAAATTTGAACCGCTTCAGGAGTTTCAAAGTCACCACTGAATTGGTTGTAATACATAGGATTTCTTTTGAGACTTTCTTTAACATTCTGCCTGGAAACAAAGATGCAGTGAAGCCAAAACCCCTCACGAAAGAAGAAATCCATCATGTTTACAACTCTGAGGATGAGCGCTGGATTTTCAAAACTGTGAAATATGTAAAGTCTGCTGTGCAGGCTCTTTAAAAATACATCCAGGAGTTTTACACACAGCTCTGTTTTTGTGGAGACACTTCCAGGCCCTTAAACATGACAAGGCACAAAACAAAAAGTGATTTATTGGTCAATCATATGACCTTTTGGACGGGCCTTGGCCATTCAAAATTTTGGTGCTATCAAAATATTGTATCCTAACAAACGTTTTGAGTTTAAACCTTATAAAAAATTAAACTAATAAAAAAATGACATGCTCCTCCTTTAAATCAAACTTTGGCTTTGTCAATGAAGCAGTACACAAACCGTTTAAGCAATACAGATTCCTGCTTTAAAAAAAATAAAAAAATAAATAAAATAGATGACTAAAGATCCTCTGTACCTCAACAGGAAATCATAAAATTTTTCAAGCAGAGAGCAGCCACCCAAAAATCTCTCCAAGTGAAGCGAGACGAAGCTGATGATCAACAGAGAAGGGGAAACGTGGACACATAAAACTGCTTAACCTTTCTCTGATGTCTCTGCACAGAACAAACCATGATAAAGTCTAACATCTCAATCACAGCCCAGCTCAAGTGGGAAGGACAGGAGCGTCCCATCTCAAGGTCAGAAAACACTAGAGTATCTCTCTGTAACACAGACACAGAGTGCCTGGGGATTTTGTCAACTGAAGCAGTACCAAGAAACAATAGATATGTGAAAAGCTTATGATCAACACTGCAAATTTTAAAAGCAAAAACAACAGTCATAGTTAGGGGTGGGTGATATGACGATTTTTGATTGTGGACTATACAAATTTCTCCACAATCTGCTTTTTAAGGAAAATCGTAATAGCCTGTCCTTTTATGATCTTCGTCTCAATATGCTGTACAACGTGACATACGTTCACATCAGTGTTGTTAACTCAGTGGTAGAATTACACTCACCGGACACTGCACTTATTCACAATCACAAAAGTACATTATCCGCTTAAAAGTCTTGTCGATTAAACATTTCACATGTGTGCTGTCCGGATGCGCTTTTTCAGTGTATACACATGAAGCGCACACGCACTAAAAGCCTGTCAAATAACCCCTGATATTTATCACATGTGATTGTGGTAATACTGTCAAAAACATACAGCATTAAACACAGTTGCTTGTGTCTAAAGTGAAAGTAAATGATCAAGAGAAAAACATGCCAGTATATTAGATGCATGCAGCTCTTAAAGGGACAGGTCGCCGCTTGTCATTAAAGGCATAGTTCACTTAAAAATTATAACCGTGTCATCATTTACTCACTTACATGTTGTCCCAAACCTGTATTAATTTCGTTCTTGTGCCAAACACAAAATAAGATATTTGATAATATAAGTAAACAGTAGCTGGTCCTCATTGAATTTATTACAGTGCTCAACAGAAAAAAAGAAACTCATTCAGATTAAAATGAGCTGAGAGTGGAGTAAATGTTGTATGTAGTGTAGAAGTATACAGTGTTTCAGCTTTCATGTTTGTTAATTCAATACTGCTGAATACACCTACTCTTCCTGAAAAATAAAAACACTGTTTGTTTTATTCATATTATGTTTACTTGTAATGTGTATCTATTCTAATAACAGAGATAAAATAATTTTTATCTTTGCTCATTTTGGCCTAACTATCTGACCTTCTTTATTTTATTCTTTACCTTGAAAGGCTTTGTTTTCATAAAAAAGGCAAATTAGTTTGTCTGTACTGCTCAGACAACTTGCAAAAAAGTAAAATTAATGACAAAGAATCATGATAAAATCCTGATATTTAAAAAAAAAAAAAATCGTAATATGATATTTTTGCCATTTCGCCCACCCCTACCTCTGTAATTTGCAAAATAGTCTTAAAAACATTTGAAAAAGAATCGGGATCAAAATTGTGAATCGTGATTTCCCCAGAAAAAAATTGTGATATTTTTTCCGTATCGCCCTCCCTTAGTCATGGTTATTACACAACATAACTTTATTCACACACACAGTTAGATTATTACTATTATTACTATATTACTAGTGCCAATAATATATATACATATATAAAATAAGCTTTTGTTATTACTTATGTATTAAGGGTAAATAAAAGAATACTTTTTTTTTACTATTGCAAATCTGGTGTCAAACCAAGCCCATTTTCAAGCTGAGCTCGCATCAACATCATTGTCTTTATGATGAACTCCTTCGTATCTGACGCATACACACAAGTGCGCGCATGCATGCACACCCTGCTTTTTCAGGAAATGACAGAACGAGGTGGAGGAACAAAACGAAAACACAGGAAATCAAGCCTGCGGTGATCATTACGTGGGCAACACGCAGACAGCTGAGACGAGAAGACTGAATACACACACCTGCATGCATGCAAATAGCAACGACCTTGAGCACAATCATTCATAATAGAGTTAAGGTGGCTCAGAAAGACGTTGAAGCCACAGAGGGGGGGAAGGGGGTGAAACTGTTGGGCAAAAAGCAACTCGTGTTCAGTGCGCCCTGCATTTATAATCACCGTGAGAAAAGCGTGAAGTGTGTGAAGGGCAAAGTGAGTGCTGACTTCAAGGCTACTCTACTGCAGACATGATATGGGCGTCGTCTGGAGAACAAAGAGTTTGACGTGATGAGAGAGAGAAAGAGACACAGGGAGTCCCGCCCCCTTCATAGTCACGTGACTGGTAGAAGGCAGGCATGGAGCAAAACAGAGAATGGAAAAAGAAAGAAAAGGCATGCCAAGTTTACAGCATGAATATAGTGTTTAAGCAAGCTTAAAATAGCTTTTATTGTATTGTTTGGGAGTTGTACGGGGCTGAGAAACTCATTCACGTCCAATGACTAAAACGTACAAAGACAAAGTAGCAATTCCTACACCATTCTTAATCATGTTTATTTCTGTATCTCACCAAACTTAATTATTTAGCCAAATCTGACTATGCTTTCCACTACCAATGGCAGTATAGTACTCTTGCTAACATTCACCATATTTCATAGTTAAACAGATATCATCTAAATAAGCCACGGCCCATAAACTCAGAGCAGTCTGCTTTACACACACACAAGTATGTGTGGGCCTGGTCTCTGGTCACACAGGAAGCCTATGCTCCCATTTTCCCAGCTCCCAGTGTGTTACTACAAGTCAGCAGATTTCCACCGTACTGACCATACACCTAAACACACTCCCATATATCCCCTCACTGCTCTAAGTGTGAACTGCAGGCCGCAGTTTGCTAGATAACGCTGTGAACTCGTAAATAACGTGCCAGCAGTCATGTGCGGTGGGTGTTAGTACTGATAGAAGAGGGTCTGGAGGGTCTGATAATAAGCATGTTTCCTTGCTGACCACAACACACAACGACCGTTGCTCCCATCACAAAAAGGTTCAAAGTGGTGCCTGAGGCTAACAAAAGAAACGGTCTGCTGTGCTAATGTTTAACTTTAACTACAACACAGCCTCTGACTGGCATTTGAACACTTGACGAACAATATGCCAAGCAATATGAACTTGTGCCATTGCTAAAAGGTACAACTCGAAGGGTTTAATCTCAAGTGTTTCTACAATGGTATCATCTCCACAGGTACAACTACAGGTCAGAGTATGTCGTGATCAGATGATCACAGCTGCACAAGCACAGGCTTGATGATTGCAAAATATATTCGCAAACATGTAAATATTTCCAGTGAACTTTAGAGAAAAATACTGAGCCATCTGGAGAGTTTCTGTAAGTGATGCAGTTCGCACGTAAACTCTTGCATAAACAGGGTGACGCTGAACTTGCAGCCACTTTGCAAACAAACACGTGGCCTATAACCAGTGCAAGATTCATTTGTAGATAGTAAACCATTTTCAGCACTGCACTGACCTTCTCACTAAAGGTATTCAGCATAACAGATTAAAAAGCAGTTAAATAGCAATTAATCATTGTCCAACACTAATTATTATATAATAAACCAGGATTTTTTTTTTACTGGCTTAATTAAAAAAGTGATTAAAATTTTTATTTGCCAATATTTTTGCCGGCCAATTTCTTCAGTTTTTGACCCATGTTATCTTGTATTCTAGTAAATAAGCTTATTTGAAAATCAAACTCAAAATTCAATGTCACAAACAACTGCTAGCCTAACAAGCTTGAAGTATGAAGAAACATTACATACAAGTGAAACATTTGTAAAAAAGAACCGATTACATGCAATGGCATGAAAAAATTAAATCATTAAGTCACTTTAAACAATTACATGTCACAATTAAATTACTTGAGACATAACCTACTGTTTTCTAGGATATTTGCAAAGATTATTTTAACATACGTATGCATGTGTTCATTCGAGCGCAAGACAACACAGAAAGAAATCTAGGAATATTCCCTAGCAGTATTGCAGAGAAAATGCTACAAAACCACTAAAGAATTTGACCTCTTATCTTTAAAAGATTTCTACATATCCCTCGACTCACACGAGCTCATGTTGTAAATATATTTGGCCAATATGAATAGAAAACAGCTGGGAGGACAAATCAAACTGCATTTTGGCCTAGCTTTGACTATTTGTTGGTGAACGGAGCAGAAATGTAAACCTAAGGTTGTGCCAGGCAGAAAAGAGCCAGTGAACTGAGAGAGAGGTGAATCCTGTGTGGATTTCTGGAGTCTTTACACAAATTAACAAGAGGAGAAAATGAAGCGAGAGAAGAAAACAAACTGGCTAAGAAGGCAAGTATGTAGGAACAAGTGAGCATGTGAGTATATATATATATATGAGAGAGAGAGAGAACAAGTGTGAAGCGTTATGCAATGGGTGTGGGTGCAGATTTCCAAGGGCCATCAGTTCTGCCATAAACAGCTCCAGATGTTAGGAGATCAGGGTGGGAAGGTGACGCTGCTCCTTGGCATGTTTGAACTTTGACTGCACCACCAGTGCAAGAATGGCCTTAACGTCTGTAATGTGTTTTTCACATAAAAGACGACTTGGGAGATGAACATACAATATTCAGCTTATTTTGGGACACATGTAAACCACATACTGTGCACATCTGCTCACAAATTTTAGGAGGAAATTACATTTTTTACCCCGATGATGTAAATTTCATAGATCTACTTTTGATTGCTTTCTTGACAGACTTGTCTACCTTGGATTTTTGTCAAAAAAAAAAAAAAAAAAATGTGTTTAAAACATTTAGCAAGGGAGTTTTATGTCAATGCTTCAGTAAAACATCTTGAAATAATATACATTTCATTAAAAATACGCTATACATCAGCAAACATAATTACGGCCATGTTGACATAAAACAAACATCAACTGAACTATTTTCCAGTATTTTAGGAAGCATCCTGTAATTTAATGTTTGTGATGAGCTGAATTCAAGCTAAAATGTGAGCAGCTGATTATCCATGAAGTTTGTTTAAAATCATGTCTGCACCAATTATCAAAACGAGACTCATTAGTGACGCATAACAGGATGAAAATGTAAAAAAAAAAAAAAAAATGCGAGGGCTCGTGTTACTGGCTATAATACGGAGCACTAAATGCACAGCGAGTGGGAAGCCAAACATTTACACACATAATAAATAATTTTGGGGGGGAAGGGAACAGCCAAATTAACCAATAATGATAATTAAACATCTAAAAAGGTAAAAAATTATATGGACACATACACAAATACAAAGCACTGGCAATATATAGCTGAAACACTCAGTAAATGCTTTGTCTTTGCCGTCCAGTCAGACTCTTTGATTAATCAAAACATCATTAGCTCCAACATTTTGGGATCTGGGAAGTTTTCATTACAGCGAACCAAACAGAACTGATGCCTGCCTGTCAAACGTAACATTACTAAACAAAACAGAACACGCTTAACTGCATTATGTGCGACTGAACTGACAGCATGTAATGTAAAATGTAAATAAAATATTGCATTGCAATTGTCAGCCCAGTTAATAGATCAAAAACCATTATTCAGCTGTACAACAATCTAAATGCACAGTGTATTATACTACAAAAACACAGAAATATCTGGCTAAGTGTGTTACTTGTTAAATCTGGCAAGCATGTGCATGCATGCTCACTCTTGGCTTTCTGAAAACACAGGTATGCTTGCAGTTTAGCAATCTCTACTTCGATTATATTTTATTCTCAGAAAAGAGTAATTCATCAAACACTCATTTATGAGACAGAGAGAGGGAGAGGGAAGTGTACGCAATTGCCTCTGTTTTTGCCAGATTTCTGTATTAACAGTGAACGTTACAACTCATTGCTGAGAATGATAATGTAGTTCTTCAGTGGTTAATGTATTGATAAAATTGTAAGTACGCGTGCACAATGTGTGTGACAATGTGTGTGCATGAGCATTAGTTAAGAACGCTCCCAATTTGTTTGCTTGTAGAGGTTATCATTACACTAATTAACACACTCTTATGTTAAAAAAACAAAACAAAAAGTAAATGTGATTTTTTTAATATATAGTATGAGTAAAGTACAATATAGCCCTATTTGCACTAGATGAGTATACCATCATTTAGGCTTAGAAACAATATGCAATCAACTCCATTACCTTTATTGTTATAATGCGGCAGAGTCATGGAGGCCCTTCATATTGCAGAGGTGGCCTGTCTGCAGATAACAATGGCCCAATAGCATGCAGTGTTTAATAAAAAGCTGTTTTATTAAATTATGAAAATTAGTACGGTCCTATATTGTGACGCATATCGTATTGCAAATTTGTTGGCAATACAACGCACTTATGTTCACTTGCTGCCCAGTATGCCCTTCTGTAGCAACTTGACAACTGCGGTCTCTACATACGGTCTAAAAGAACATCAGGGTTCTCAAGCTCAAGGTACTAAATGAAACCGCATCAGTACACTGGTAATGTGTGAGTGCATCATGGAAAGTACATGTGAAAGGACTTGCGGACTATGACTCGTAAAAAAAAGGCTAAAATAAGACTAGAGGACCAAAACAAAAAAAAGTATAAAATCAATTTGTTTGAAAACTAGCAAGCACATAAGAAATACAGATGAGCCAGAAGGGTTAACAGGTTGCCAGGATGCAATTCTTGGAAAAGATGCACATTTACCTTGCTGTTCCTTAGCGTGATAAGAGGTAAAAACCTTCTTGGAGAAGTTAAGCACTGCTGTTACAGCCATCAAAGCAGCACTTTGGTACAAATTCAGACAATAGACAAATCACTGTCAGACGTCAAATCGCCTGCTGTGAGTAATGTTCCTGTTAAAGGAGCGCTTCAATAGGCTAAATAGTTAAGGAAGAAAATGGGCTCAACAAACCGTAGGATACTGACACTCAGATACTACATATTTTGCACCCAGAATAATTTTTAATGTTATAGTTATGAACTTTTAAATGGGTCTGTGTGTGTGTCAAGACACCTACGATTCTGCAGGAACGCATTGATCATACATACACAAAAAAAATGCATGTAGTGGACATGACGCAGCCTAATTATTCAGTGCTATCTAAATACTTACTAATTAATTATAAACGTTTGTAGTTAAGCACATCCCTAGTATTGATGTACATAAAACAAACACTACAAAAATGTGCCACCATTACCTGATAACACACCATAGTTAATTAAAATCAACAGACACAATATAGCTATTAAGCCAAGGCAAAAAAAGTGCATACCACCACATTAGAGGGCCTTTATCTGAGCCTGGATGTAACAAAACAGTTTAACAAAAAAAATGTAGAAATAATGTTACTACCAGTGTGAGGGACAGAGAAAAGATTTCATTTCACACCACAGATGTGTGTGCTGATCAAGTGAGTGTTTAAGCCAGACGCACTCTGGTGATCAGATATGAACCAGCTTGATCAAACCCCTAAAGGAGGAATCAGACACTCTATTTAGAAACGTGCATCTCTGTGATGCACCAAACACCTGCTGGTGTGACATCAAACACGCTCTGATCTGAAAAGCAATCACTCACGGCCTACGAGAAACAGACACCCCCAACAACCAACGAAGAGCTAGCACAACGCTAATGTTTCAGTCACTGACGCACAAGAAGGAGACCAGATAAATGTGTTTGTCTCGATGACAACTTTTTGTTGTGCGATATATTGCCCCATGAATAACTGCGATAAGCGATATTGTCATTTTAAGATTTTATGCAACTGAATGTATAATCATAATATAACAGCATAATAATGCAAGGAGGCCTACACACTTTCAATTGACAATAAATATTTAATTCTTAAAAATATTTATATCATGGAAATTAAGCATCAAAATATTAGATGCCTTCTAATATCTAAGAAGTTTTTATTTTTACAAGAATAATTAATTTTACAAAAAAGACAAATGTACAAAGAACTTATGGTGATTTTTCCATCTACAGATTTTTTTGCTCTGAAAAGTAAGGGTGCACACTATTGCTGAAAAACACAATCCCTATTTAGCAGTCAGATCTCTGGATGCACAAAGGCGCAGATTCCTAAACAAGGCCATTTTTTTTTTTTAATAATGTAAATATAAATGGGCAATTGCATCACCAAAAATTATTAACGTCATGTACATACACTTGGCAGACATTATTCAAATTTTCTCAAACAACCAGACAAATATTTAAATATTATAAAATATTTTTTAACACTTAAAACATTACATAAAATGCACTGTATCAATCACCATTTACTCAAACTACACTGCAAAAAACATGTTTAATGCATACAACATGATTCAATATCACAATGCATCAAAATAAAGCAACTAGTAGACGAAATTACGAAACAACATCTGAGTTTCTGCTCATGATAACAACCAGAACAAAACCTTTACGCGAAAGCTTAAAAACACTGTTATAATTATTTTTTCAAGTATTGCATAAAAGGAAGCTGAACAGTTAATTGATTTAAAAGACACTCTGAACTCTTCTGAACTTGTTTAGACACACACACTTCATTAGATTGAAAAACAAACTTCATTGCTTTGAGTTACTCGAGTAGCCAGCAAAACACAACCACATGTGGCTTGAGCTTCCAACAGCTTTGGGATTGCTGGCCAATGTGAGCCTGTACTGTGTCCAGCCGACCTTCTTGTGTTTGTGGGATACCAAAAAAAAAAAAAAAAAGAAAAGGTTGCGTGTTAAGAAGTTATGAGATCCATGTGCATGTCTGCCTATGAGTGGCAAAACTAAGCATTTCCACCCTTTCAGGACTGTAGAAATCAGTACACAGTGATGCTCCCAAACAGCATAATGACACCCTTCAGCAGAGGAATCTGATAGTCATCCAGTGTTTTAGACACAGCAAGAGGATGTCCTCTTGAAAACAGTTCCTGGTGGAGTAGGGTCCAATCAGCCCGTAAGCTCTGGACTGAATCAGAGCCAGAGGAGCGATCAAAAGCCAACGCTGGAAGAGAGCAGAGACTCTGTGCTTCCTCTCCAGCACAGTTCAGCAGCTCAGGAATTTGTATTGTGCTCCCCAGACAATGTTCAAAAACAATAAGATTATCTGCAGTGCATTAGTGCTGCTTCTCGATCAAACACACACATACACTCAACACGCATAACTCTTCATGAGACTAAAGTCTTTCCACAGGTTTAGGATTAAGTGCTTTAAACAGGTTTAGGATTACAAGTCAACTTCAAGTCTAACACAAGCGCAACCTGCTGACATAAGATATTATGAACTAAAGAGAGCAAGCAGAGTCAGAAAAGCTGACTGCAAACCGACTATAAACTCGAAGCTGGACCACTCCATGCTTCTGTCTGTTTGTGCGCAACAAAAGACATTCTTCAAAATATCTTCTTTCATGTTCAGCAACAGAAGAGAAAAAAAAAATCTTACAGGTTTGGAACAAGTTGAAAAAGAACATGCCTCTTGGAGATATCGGAGAGACAAGCAATTCAGATGAACCAAATTAAAGGCGTCATCTTAGTAACAATGTCACTAACTATATCAACTTTAGCCTAAATGAAACAATCAATTTTTTTTTTTTAAGTTTTAGAACTCCATGTGCAAACACATTTAGAATTAGCTTTAATTTTCCAGTTGTTCATAATTTTTTACAAATCTTATCAAAGAAGTACAAATATACTCAGCAAATCAGTGTATTATAATTAGGCTGGCCTTTGCCACCACAGAAATAAATTAGGCTAAATGTTAAAAGAGAAAAACTATTTTCTATATATATATATATATATATAAAAAAATAAATAAATTCTTGTTAGCCCTAAATGTTTGAGTGGAGTGTATAATTTCATAAATATACAATAACTTTTCCTTACTTCAAAAACAAAACAAAAACTTTTATATCTTTGACTGTGGAACTCCTCATTAGGTCACCACAATGAGAAGTTACAATCACAATGTGTCATTGTGAAACTGAAACTGGCCCATGTTGTATATGATGCTATGAAGGACGATAACCTGCACTTTGTCAAAAAAGGAAAAAAAAAAAAAACATTCATTTGACATTACAGCAATAAATATTTCGAATAAAAATTAATTGCCACCCAGTAGGTGTGACTGAAAAGTAATTTTGAACCCTGCATTGATTATTCTGTTTCCCGTTTTAATCCTCCTCAAGAATAAAATGCAAAACATAAATAATCCAGAGAGCTTGTTCTTTGGCCAGGAGTGACTGAATCTGTCCAACAGCTGCCTGACACGTTACCACACAAGATCCAGTTGTTTATGGCTCTGATGGTAAAAAAAATAAAAATAAAAAATAAAAATACAAAAAACCAAGGCCAAATTGTAAAAAGCTGGTTGTTGATGTACTGCCACATCTATAAACTGCTTGCTTGTTTGCAAAAGGCTCCATACATATATTGGCCCTACAAGGAGTAAATGAGTACCATAATTTGTGCTGTTGCTTCTAGAAGGTCCTGGCATTGTTAATTTGACCACCCAGGAATAAGTGATAGAGCCACAAGTACTTCAGCAACATTCTCTACACTGCAAAATAACGTGCAGCAAAACGTCATCCGATTGGTGGAGACTGAGGAAATTATTATATGAAGTCACCACAGTGATGAGTCATACTAATGAACCACCAAGTGAGCGACATCATATTCATTAGCTGTGATCCACACCAGCACAAAGACACAGACAAACCCTCGGGAAAAGGGTATGTGACCTGAGCTGCAGATATGATGCTCGCATATTTCATTACAGAACAAAAACGGGCCTAAGAAAGAGGCAACACATTGAGCGGTTTTATTCAGTCACTGTGCCACACACATTCACAGAGAAACGCACACACACACTTCACAGAGGAGTCTTTTCATTATGGGCCAGGCACTGCGGGCGCTGCCAGGTACAGATGATAGTGAGCCATACAGGCAGAAAGGGGGAAAAAAAACCTTGGTGTAACTGTAGGTATAACTCTACCTTATCAGAAAAAAAACCTTATAGAACTCATGAAAACCAAATTTCTAATATTGTGACTTAAGCCATGTTTATGAATCAGCTATACATTAGTGCACTTCTGAAAGTAGACAAAATGTAACTAAAATAAACAAAATGTAACTATTTTTGATGACATCTAACAGCTTTCTGACCCTAGACAGCAAGGGTACTACCACGATCAAGGTCTGGAAAACTACCACGCATGTCGACAAAAAAGTTGTGAAAAGTCTGTGAGCTAGAAAGTGTTCAATTAAACTTTCCACCCTAAATCAGAAAATCAGTTTTTTCATTTACACTATTAACTATTTTTAACCATTTAATAACATTTTATTGTATACTGTTTAGTGATGCTCCGATTGATCGGCCACTGATCATGATCGGCCGATATTGACTAAAAATAGCTTGATCGGCGAACCCCAAAAGCGCCGATCAAAAAAGCCAATCACATGACAAATTACTCGCGGGACTTTTTCACATGTGCATGCACGGTGCACAGGTAAAGAACACTCTTGGAGAAGACGGTGGAGTCTGACCATGGTGTGAAAACATCAAAAACAGTACTACTGA
>JAUCMS010000062.1:16200323-16236380 GCA_032357445.1 Enteromius radiatus | reverse complement strand
TGGCATGGATATGCCGCTGTTAAAATAACATTGAAATAGCTGGGGGTTGAGTGAAATCAGGCTGGGGCGGCACAAAATTTGCTGAAGGCGGCCGCCACGCAAACTTGAACGCAGGAAAAACCCTGTATACACACCATATCATCTGAATATATCAGTTAAAAGGCCTAAACAAGTGATACAGGCCTAAATAATTGTTTTTTGTTTTACTAAAACAGGGATATATCATAAAAAAATGCTCTAGGCACTGGTCATTCACATTCAACTGTGATTAAAACTCATTTCAAAACTCAAAAGACATAATCATTCGTATTTAATTGAATATATTGATTAAGCTGTTGTAATGTCTAAATGAAAATGGTTCACAAAGTGGGCCTGAGGAGGAGAGCATATCTTTTCACTGTGTAAATGTAGGCAACTATGAGCTCCTTTATTAAAATACATTTATTTGTGAAAGGTTGACATCTCATGTCCATGAACCACTCAATTTTGTTTTTGTGAACACTTATGAATGTGCAAGAAATGGTGCATATTCTGAATTCACTATTGCACATAAAATGAACTTGTAAAAGATGAAATGTTCCATATCAACTAATTTCATAAAAAGCTGCAAATGTAACATTCAAAAAGCAGCTCACGCAATACAAGACTACACATCACACCACTACACATTTCAACTTCCTGAAAGTGATTGATGTCAGCTACCCTTGTGGGAGGTAAATGAACTTTAAACTCTAGGTTTGGCCTTACCTTGGCTAACAACACTGACTGGGTTAATAACACAACAGTAGTGGACACTTATTCTTTCAAGTGTAATTATTCTGCATTATCATTCAGTTCAGAAGATCAATCTACGAAAATAGCTTGGAAAAAAAATCTTTGACTTCAGAGACAGAAGGGCAACTCAACAGCCTCTGATTTCTTCCACATGACTCAAGTATTCCCAGCTGGGTGAATTTACTTACAGAAGCCCTTTAAGAGTCAAATCAGAAAGCATTTCATTTAAAAAGACATAAAGCACATAACTTTCAACCACAAAAAAGGCCTGTTGTTTGTAAAACAGACACACTAGCAATTTTAACAGAGAATCCATGTGAATTGGACTTAAAATCTCTGGCTACAGGCCACTGTGTCAGGTTATTTTTCCCAAACACACTGAACAGGTGGTCCTGTCTCACAGTCTAACTGACTCCTCTCTCTGCTTCCAGGCAAATGGCCCGGTGGATGTCTCCAGCCCAGGCCTTGAACTTCCAGAACATCCTTGATGTCTCCAGACACTGTTGTCAGCAGCTTGCACTTTCTTTCACTTTTCATTTTTAACCTCCCTGAGAGCAATGTCTTGGCAATCTAATCCCCTGCCAAAAAGAACAGAGTTCAATCTTTGCACTTAACAGAAAAAAAGTTAGGAGCTAAGCCTTTTAAGTTTTAAATAAAACCAGGCCTTGGGGTTTGGGAGTCAGATTAAAAAAACAAAAAACAAACAAACAAAAAAAAAAAACAAAAAAAACACAAGTACTGTAGGTGATATTGATCTATACTTTAAACTGACATTGATTATGAATTACACAGTAGTATGGGTATCAATACTGAAACGGGTCATAGCAGGACTAAAAAACAAACAAACAAACAAACAAACAAGATTGATTTAAAAGCCTCAAAGTAATAATTCAAATCTCTTCAATCCGACAGTCTTCAACAATGCAGGAGCCAAAAATAACAATTCCATGCAGCTCAACAGCTGAGATCTGCAGCGGCCCACACAAAATGTACATTACGAGAGAAACAGACAAACTAAAACACAGCATACTACAGTGTCAACATGACTTTAAGGACACACTGCTCTACCTAGAGCTCATTTCTTGCACTTAAAATAACAGAAAAAAATATATATTTTGATTTCCAAATGACTGCTCCGCCTTGAAAAAAGAAATTAAGGCACTTAGTCAATGGTATTGACGTGTTACATAACAGCTCTTCCTGTGAGGAGGGGATGTAGGACAATGATAAATCTGGATGGAACAAAAAGAAAGTACACAACAGCTCATAATCATATGCCGACCCCTAGAGACTCCTAAAATATCCCACAGACATACCTTAACAATTCAATACATGTGCTGTGTACAAGAGAGTAAGCTTAATATGGATAAAAACATCCAAAACAGGTTGATGTTCCAGAACAGGATACCAAAGAAAAAAAAAACCCAACAACCTCAAAACCAGGAAATAAAGAGAGCAAACAAAACAAACAGCATGAGAGACAGACATGGCATTTCCCATTAGGGATCAATACAGTATATATCTATCAGAGGAGGGGGAGGTTTGGGTCTAGCAAGTCTTTGTTTCAACCATGTTTTAACCCCATCTGAGGAAAAACACAAGGTTTCATAGACAAATAGGCCTCCATTTAATAGATAACAGTCTTTGTCTTGTGGGACAGACAATATGTAATGTCCTATAAAGGGCTCAACAGATCAGGGTACAAAAGTTAAATTTGCCACCACAGACATATAACAATAAAATCGCGTCATTAATCAAGAACAAAACATCACGGATGTCTCTTTAAACCATAAACATCACGTACACATGCGGAACCTGTTATATTTGAGACCTGAGACCAAGTGAGTGCTGCGAAAAATATGCAACGTAACACATTATATAATGGAAAAGTACAGCGCGTTACACTAACCACAGGTTGAGCAGGTTAATGTTTTATTGCACATAAAGCCCTCTGCTGTCCACAACGAGGCGAAATACTGCGCTACATATAAATAAACCCCCAGATTATACGGAAAATAAGGGTTAGGGTGAGCTTAAGGCCATGAAGAATCGCTGGCAACGTTTCAAAAGCTGGCGTGGTGCCTACTGAAAAAACATTTTGTACGTTATTAAGGACGTTTTGAGACGCAGTACAATGTTGCGCGGCGCAAAGGGTTCTAATAAGAATTCTTTCGCGACGTCAGTCCGGTTCAGCGGGGCGAGAACAGAACTAGAGGGGGAAAACAACCAAATTTTATGTAATGCAGCTAGTTATGGAAAACTCCCCGTGTCCAGGCTTAATGCTAAAGTTGTAAATGTTTACCACCCGATTGCATCATTTTTTACACATTTATGCGTATATTTAGTACTAAACAGATACCGGAAATCAATTTTGTGTCTTATTTTCTTCAGAAGATATTAAAATAACATTTTTATCTCATGTTTTTTTTTTGTCTTAAAGGGCCAGCCCGCGTTGACTGTATTATAATTAATCTGTATTACTGGAAATCCATGTAACGCATAGGCCTGGGACAACATCCAGTAACTGAGATAGTAATGCATACGATTCGCACCAGCACAAACGAAAGCCTACTGATCTAGATGCAGCAGACATATACTGCGCACCAAACCCCGCGTACACTGCATGCGTTTAACCTGCTCAATGTAAAGCGTGAACGAACTCGTCTCGCGCTCGATTACCAACTGCGCGCTTTCGTAAAGTTGACACGTATAATTATGTCGGGCTGATTTTGCAACCTTGATGGTCTGACTTTCAACGCCGCCTACTTCACGGGTTTAACCAGAACAAACGGTGGAAAATAACTACGGAGAGCGAAAAGCGTCCGCATTTGTAAGAGTTAACGTGTCCTCGACGTGCACCGTTCCACCGCGCGTCGATTTAAGTGCATAAATGCGCTAAAAACGTCTCGAGTTGCCTCAAGCTAGCGAGTTTTAAACTAACAAAGAGAAAAGGAGGAACCTACCACGTGATGAGGAGCCGATTCCGGGGGAAATGTATGTAATAAATCCCCACGCTTAAGAAATATAGCAGTAATAACTGACAGGCAGAAGCAATTATCCAGATGCAGATTCTGCTGTTGCACGTTCAGGTGGAAAAATGACCGGGCCTCTCGCGCGCTCCGGTGCTCGGTAACCCCCTCCTTTTCCTCCTCCCACTCCTCCGGGCTGCGTTTAGGAATCACGAAATGGGCGAAAGAAACGGGGGCAGTCGAGCTATAGGAGCCCAATCGGCTGTTTTTCAATCGCCCCCGACAAAAGCCGCGAAAAAGCAGTGAAACGTATCCCTTTTCCGGTCGTTCTTTGAGCGCAGTCCCTTCTCTCCTTCTCCGGAAGCTCTTCGTGCTCGGTGTCGGCTGAGAAAACCCCGCTTTTGTCCGTTTTTTATTGTTGTCGTTCGAGGGGGAAGCGACGAGCTCGGAAAATGGCGGCTCGCTCCTCTCCCTCGGATAGCGAGTCTGACAAACAGAAAGAAGCGGAGCGGCGCAGTGGCGGGAGAGAGACGCGCTTCTCTGACCGGCCGCTAGAGGCGTTACGCTTCCTGTCATAATGCGTCAGTACCATAGGGGGCGCCACAGTGAGGCCAACATTTACTCTAGCAGTAAAATTGTATATTGAAAAGGTCATATAATTAGTCGAAAACTGCCAAAATATTAATAGGACTATAGTTTAAAACGTTTAAGCCTTAAAAAAATAGCATAGTATAACATATCGATGAAATGATGACAATAAATAGTACCTAGAGCCCTGCCCAGTGTTGAATCTTTCTAGAAAGAAGCTCTAAAATAAATGTTGTGCCAGTAGAGGGAACTCAAGGGTCTCAAAAATGACTAAAAGACAGGAAGGGTTTAAGAAAATGAATTAAATGAAGTGCAATACGACATAAAAACGCTAAAGAAATCAGATGGCACTGCACTGAATTGATATGCATTAAAATAAATGCTATTCTTGACTCCTGCATGTAAACTGAACTAAAATACAATAATTGTATTGATAGTGGTCACAATCAGGCTGGAAGACGAAAAATTGCAAAAAGTGAATAATTACATGTGGAATTAAAAAGGTAGCAAAATACATTTCCAGCTTAAAACTCTGTGGCAAAAACAGCTGTTACCAGAATAGGTTCGAAATTGTGAAACCTAGTAAGCTTCCTGTTTCTAGAGGCCCTCATAAACAAAAGGACAGCACCATCTACTGTTTACAAGGGGAATACTTTAACTACTTTTCTGTGGCGCTTATTTAGGGGATCTTTTTTGTCTGCTTATTCTAACAACTTTAAGCATGCATACTGCAAATACATTGCTCTGAAATAGTATATTTGAATGTATTCAGACAGATGGAAATACACATGACGTAAAAGAGGGTCAGACCTTAAAAATGACTGGGTTCAGTCTAATCTGATGCTTTACTGGAACCTCCATTATTAATCCAAGAGTAACTTGTAAACTCCAAAACGAACAACTTGCAGCCTGTAAAATAAAAAAAATAAATTGTTAGCATTTACATTTATAGATAAATTAAGACAATTAAAACAATACGTCTGAATTACACAAATTAGCTACAGTTTTTATTTCATTTATTTATTTTTGTCTCAAAACTGTTAAAAACTTTATATTTTAAGATTTAAGTATCAAACCTAAATGTTCGTTAAATAAAATAGAGCTACTGTAAACATGTATTTAGTCTGTCACTATCCAATTTGGGAAAACAATAGAAATATTTGAAACGTGTTAGAGTTATTTAAGCTTAATAGGTAAATAAAATATAAATAGATGAAGTCAAATCCAAAACAAACAGCGCTTTAGCACCGGCGCTGGCAGATGATGAAGTTACGGAATGTGTTTCAAAAAAACACAAGTTGCCTACCTAGACAGCATTTCTGACGGCATACACGCGTTCCAACTGCTGTCTAAATAGGCAGCTCAATTGGTTTTGAAACACAACCGCACACTATCAATTCCAATGTCAAAACAAGAGAAAAAAAAACTTATATAGAAAACAAATAGTAGATATAATAAGAACACTACATCCTCTGTTGATTAGATAAGTTCTTTAAATTACAGTCCAATAATAATTTCATTTACTAATAGGCCCGTTGACTGTAGGTTTAGCATGCTAACATCATCAGCTGATAGTCTCTGCTGTATTACAGCCTTTCTTTCATCCCCACTCACATCTTGAAGACGAATTCAAAGGTTCAGTTTTCAGCGGACATTTTCACCTGTAACTACAATAACCATTACGATTTTATAGTTGTTTTAATTTTATCTGGAGGTTAATTCTGACAGACTGAGAGATTTTTTGAACCCAAACAATTTTTGGCCTGTTGACTGCAATCTCCGGGATGAAATTACTTTGTCATAATGTCTACCGCTCACTGAATGAGAGGAAAAATTAAACATTGTCTTCTCCTAGATCTTATTCAACCTTTTGCGTTGAAAACAGAATTTATCCCATGCGAAAATAGCAAAAATAAGTATATTTTAAATGACAGAGTACAGAATTCACGTTCACTTACCTGCACAGATCAACCAGACTTGAGCCGGAAGTACCGCCTCATTTCAACCTGTGATTGGTCAGCGGGCGGAAAGGCGGCCGCTGATTGGCTGGTTTATATGTTTTTAGCAAGAGATGGGCTTACGAGTGAAAGTAAAAAAACTGCAACTTTGCTAAAGTGTTGATTTATGTTTTTGTTAGATGTTATTGTCTGTTTAATACACTTGTACAAAACACGCTGTCACGTTTGAACTTAAATTTGGCCTAACATAAAGCTTAATATCACAGGATCTTTGTTAGCTGCTGTCAGTCTCGCAAACGGTTTTATGTCAACACTTACCTATGGAAATAAATTTATATTAGACATTCATAATCACGTTACAACTGCTGAAACCTTTAATTGTCCACTGAAACAAGATCGCATTTTAACTCGTTATATTTCACATTAGCATCAATGATTGTAGCGACCATGGCATTTTCGTGTAAACCGTGGTAATACCTATGAACATTTAAAGATCATGTTTAAGAAGAGAGTAAAGTGTGTATCAACGTTCTAGGATTTTCCTTTCTTCCGTTTTCTATGTTCATCAATATTGTCCTCAACAGTAATGACAACAACAGGACTTTCAGTCAAAGTTGTTTATTCTATTACCTTTTAATTCCTTAAAATGTACAATAAGAAGCATTTAGCAGAGATCAAAAACATTTTATAATAATAAACATGTTCTGGTAAAATAAAATCCATGAAAGATACTTTGTGCACATTTTCTATGTTCATCAGTATTGTCCTTAACAGCACCAACATTTCAGAAAATTGTCTCAAGAAGTCTGACCACTGGTCACTGTGCCATTCAATGGTGTTGTTAATTTGGACAGTGTGGTCTGGTGTCCTAAACACAGATGAAAGTGTGTCAAGGAAACCACCCCACATATACGCTTATCTAATCAATGTCTTGCAGCTGGGCAAAAAACATGGATTTGGATGTTTTGAACATAGATAAGAGCGGAACAGATGAGTGTGAGAGTGGCAAATTTTTCAGATTAAGACAACTTTTTTTTTTTTTTTTTTAAACATAAGTGCTTCTTAAGCATCAGTCACACACACAAGTTTTAAAATCTGGTGAAAAAGGATCTGCAACATCCAGAACTGGTACTTTCTAGTTAACACTCAAAAACACTTTTCTTCTAAACAGATGGTAATCTGATAGAAGATATGCAGTTTACATTGAATCTCTAATGCCAAACGCTTTTTTGATGTGGGCAGAAAGTGCTTTTTTTCTCCCAGCAATTACGTTTCATGATGAAAAAGGGAGGGGAGAGGAATCAAAAGGACTACCAACTCTTACACAGGTCTTTATTCAGAGTAAATGCCGATAAAATAACATAAAAGGCCTAAGCATTAAGACAGGAACATCCATGAACGTCTGTGGCTCTTTTTTGAGTCTTCAACTGACCATTAACTTGCTGAGAAGACAGCGGGGCCATTGGCAAATCTGGGCAATTTGAGCTCAGGCAGAAATTGAATTCTGAACGCCTGCCAGTGACGATGAGGGATGAGACAGGACCAGAAGATCAGACCGATGAGAGACCTCTAAGGCATGATGACGAGGGGGTGGAAAAAGGCAAGAACCAATGATGAAAATAAAACGACAGAAATGAGGAGGTACTGTTATTAGCAGCAGTTTGTTTTCCTTTTTTTCTTCTTCCTCCTTTTTCAGAGCCGAAGTCTTCAAGTAGCCCCCAAATTGGCATTGTTTCAAAGTCCAGAGTGGTGTCGGGGGCTACAGAACCTCATCGCTCTCCGTGGTGTGGAGCTGCGTGTCATCAGCGTCTGTCATACTGCTCTCCTGTGACTCCTCCACTTCCGCTGCTGAAAGCAATGAACAACATTACACAGTGCGCACAGGGCCACTTAAACGGCTCGCTGGGTAGTAGACTTACTTGAGTAGTAAGGATAGTCATCAGGAGTGACGGGTTCGTCATCATCTGGGAGGTATCGCTTATCTATGGCCTCTTTGATCTGATTATTGGCCCCTTTAGGGTCCAAGTCCATGGCCCAAGAGAAGTTCATTAGCGCCAGATGAGTCTGGCCAAGCTTCTTATAGACCTATATAGGTATATATAAAATATATAATATTTTTTTCGTAAAAGATATATTTGATAAAGAATACACAGAAACATGCAACTGAGTTGTAGCAGTACCTTTCCTATTAAGAAGTAAACAAGGGACTCTTTGGGCACTATTTGTTTCAGCTCTTCAAGCTCCTGCAAAGCCGCCTGTAAAGAATAAATTAGTTATTTGATAATAATAATAAAAAAAACGTTCAGAAACCATCTTTTTTAGACTAAGTCAAGAAACTCTAAGGGATACATGTACTGGAAGACATCACTATGGTGTCTAAATGTAAATGAAAATATTTTACTTTTTTCTTTTGATCATATTGCAAAAAGTGATGTTCTTCCTTTGTATTTTGTCTTGTTTTCCAGTACAAATGTCCAAAAATTCTTAATTATTTGTTGTTGTTTTATTTGCATCCAAGTAAATCTAAATGTTTATTAGATATTTGTTTTGTATTTTTTTGCTGTGCAAGCAACATTTAATGCCATGACTTTAAGACTTTCTGTCGCAATTTAAGACCTTTTGATACCTTTAAATGCTGCATCTTGACTGATTAATGTCATGACAAGTTGGAGAGTACCTTGTACTTTTCATTGGCAAACAGAATAGAGGCCCTGTGGAATTTGCATAGCGGGTTCTTGGGGTCGATGCTAATGGCTCTGTTGAGGGTCTCCAGTGCATGGTCTGATTTCTTCAAAGCATGTTGAACCTGACATGGAAAGCAACATGAAAAAGCCTATTGAGTTGCAGCAATGCAAAAATTCAAGCATAAAAAAAATCTAACTAATTTATGTATAATCAACAACCTTGCCCTAATGTTTAGAAAAGAAATGAGAGCATGTAGGCTGCTTTACATTCAGATTAACATTATTTTGCCCTCATTAGATTTACTCACCACTCCAATATGACAAAGCAGCACAGAGCTCTGAGGATTGATGCTCAAAGCCTTCTTGAAATGAATCTCAGCTAAGTTAAATTTCTCCTGCTTGTAGTAAATCATTCCCAAGCCGTACCTAGCATAAAAGACAGAAACACTTGAGCTTTAGCTGCAAAACTGGCAAGTGGTTTTTAGCATGTAAACAGACAATATTAAAATGAACAGTTCTATTTTACACATTTATGGTTCAGTCTTTTTTCAAAGCCAAAGAGTAGAGTCTGAACTGTACCAGGCATTGTAGTGACGTTTATTGAGGCGTATAGCATTGCGAAAGCAGCCCAGGGCTTTCTCCAGCTCCTCTGTGAGAACTAGTTCATGCCCTAATAGTGTGTATGCGTACGCAAAGCTGGGGTCCACCTGGATAGCCCTTGTAAAGAACTTAATGGCTATGTCATGTTCCCGCTGTAAGCTGAAACAGTTACCAGCTACACACCAGGGCTGTACACAGAGAAACAAAAAAAATAAACCATGAGAAAAAGCATTCAAGATCTGCAAACCCTGCTCATTTACTTTATAACTCTGAGAGACGCACCTCTGGTGAGTTTTTGTCCATGTCAGTGAGATCTTTAGATAGGGCAGAAAGCGCCACATCCTTCTGTAAATGCCACAGTGTTGTAGAATAGATCTCCATACCTTCCACTCGATAGCTCTCAATACGCCTGACTTCTGAGAATATCCTTTCCGCCTGGTTAAACACACACAAAATTCAGTCTTGATTAGGTTTTCTGCAAATCACTGTTTGAATGATTTTTTTTTGTCTCCACTTTCTACCATTTATAAGCTCCTGCTAATTTTAACAGCCCAGGCTCACCTGCATGTATTCAGCCAACTCAAAGTGAGCTCGTCCGATCTGACCCAGCACCCATCCTGTGTTGTAATGGTGTGAAGGCAGCTGACTCAAGATGTTAATGGCTTCTCTGCAGTTGTAAGAGCAGAGAGCAAGATAGCCCCTCCCAATATCCCGCATCAACGTCATCAGCCCATCTGAATAAAACCAGTTCAAGTTTTGGTGGGGTTAGGATTCACTTTTGTTTGAATTTGTTTATAGTTCTTTAAAGTCAGCATGAAATGGAAGCTGTGATAATGTTTTCCTCTCTATTGTTACATATCAAAAGTGAAACGACTTTTAAGATATATTTTGATTAAAGAAAAAAAAAAACATTTAAATTTCTACTATAATCGTTTAATTAAAATATATTATAATAAAAAAAAAAAAATATATATATATATATATATAAATAACATACGGCAATATTTAATAAAAAAAAGTTATTTTAAATGCATTTAATTTTATTTTAGGCCTTAAATACATTTTAAAATGACAATAATTCTCAGATACCTGCTGCAGCCTTTTGTAGATTAAAAGCCTGGAACTGTGGTGAGCTGATGTTGCCTTTTCCTTCCGAGATGGAAGAATCAAGCTTGAGGATCTCGATGCTCTCATTCAGGTTAGATGGGGTGATTCCTCCCTTACCGGTTTTCGTTTTGGTCTTTCGGTTGGGAATCTTGGTGGGGAACTTCATTTTCAGCTTCTTGCTGTTCTCCTGTTCAATTCCATCATAAAGTGTATTGATAACACTTCATAAAAAGAGTGTATGGATAAACTTGTATGTGTGAAAGACAGTACCTTGGCAGTGGAGCTGGCACTGGTGAAGAGTCTTGAGCTCCGCCGTGGCTGCACATTTGGGGGAGCAGCAATGGTTGGGCTCAGCACTTGCGGTGTAGTACTACAAAGCAGAAAGAGTTGTCATCAGGCGACTATCCACGAGTCGCCTGTATAAATGTTTGGTGACATGTACCTGGTCTGTGGGGCAGTTGTCTGAGTTTGGTTGAAAGGGTTTGGAATGACCTCTCTGCTGTTTCCACTCTGTGCAAACACTGACTTCGTCCCCACTTGGCTGATTCTACTGACAGCCTGAAATGGCAAAAATTTAGTTTTAAAATACATAATTTACAGTTTATTATATGAAGACCAGTAGTTCAATCTGTATTTTACAAAAAAGTGAGAATACTTTGTGTACATAAAGAAAACAAAAATAATGACTTTATTCAACAATTCGTCTGATCTGTGTCTCCGTATCATTTTGGAGAATATCCACAGCACACAAACTCAGCCGCAACACAAGGGTAGGTTTTCTATGTGTATTTACGCTTTGATTTGAATGAAATCAGCACATCCTTGTGTTGCTGTAATTAAACACAGAAAAACATATGCTGTTTGAGTTCAGTAGACACTCTCTCCATATTCTTTCCATACAAAAAGTATTATTATAGCTGCATAACTTTACGGCTGAACCACTGATGGTAGATGGAGTATTCTGACAATGTCTTTCATACTTTTCTGGACCTTGACAGTGTTCATTACTTGGCAGTCAATGGGACAGTCACGTCTCACAGTTTTCATACAAAATCTCTCAAATTGTGTTTTGAAGACAAACAAAGCTTGTACGGGTTTGGAACAACATGGGTGATTAATTACAAAATTAAATTTTGGGGTGGAGCGACCCTTTATTACAAAGAAACATAACACATGGAATTAAATATGAAGGCTAACTGTGAAGACTAACTTCAGACTTTTTTTTTATATTAGTTTAATGCACTACAGTGAAGTGCAGCAGAGACAATTTTCCTGCTAGTAAACTTCACAATTAATTACTAAGAAACAACACACCCAGACAATTTAAAAATTGGATTAAATCTACAAAGACTAGCCCAGACAATACAAAAAAAAAGCAAAATCGCATTACATATAAGGTACACATCAAAACCATTTTGGTATCCGAAACCTGTCCCATTCAAGTTAACTCGGTAACCAAGAGTTAGCCAAACGAAGGCTTAACGTTACAGTAATACAAACACGTGTGCACAAAGGGTGTAAAAACTAAACTAGATTACTTTTTTTTCCCCTAGTGAAATAAACCTTGACAAATATTATTTGGATTTCAAGGAAAAAACAATTATACAAAAGCATAGAGCACAGCCCCTGAAAATTACAAATCACATGGCAAGCCACTAGAGATAAAAAGGCTTACCTTCTTCGGAGGGCCAGGTGGAGGAGGTGGCTCCATCCCACTTCCACTGTGACTGTAATTCTGCAAGTACGTTGGATCTCCCGGGCTCGGCTCCAGAGGCAAAATTCCAAAACTGCACAATTTTAAACCGATTAATAGAACATAAGCATAAGAGCCAAATAAATCACATTCATTATCTGAATCAATAAAAAAAAAAAGAGCTTGGGATTACATTAAGAAAGCCTCATGCACAGTTAAGTGTGAGGTACGATAGTCATTACCTTGGTGTGAGAGGGCTAAGTGTGGCCGTGCCCCCCAGCAGACATCGGCCGCTCTTGGGTTTGTTTTGCACTTGTTTGGATAGTAGTGAGCCACCGGTGCCCAGTGGCACAGAGTCTGGCGAGATGACAGAGGAGTCGATGTAGGACACAGAGGAGTCTGTATTCAGGGAGTACTTTGAGTTCGAAGATTCTAGATTGAGTCGGTTTAGCTCCTTTAGAGAAAGCAGAAAGACAATGCCAGATATAATCCAAACTCACAATGTTTAACATATCCCCAAACAATTCATGCACATTAGAGCATGGATACCCGACCCGGGCCCGACGGGACCCGACGGGCCGGGCCGGGTTCGGACAGATATTTAGAAAGAATGCTCGGGTTCGGGTCGGGCTCGGTCACATCAGTGCGATAAGGCATTGACCATTTAAAATGTAAAACTGCTTGTGCGTCTGTGTTATAACGGCACGCTTTGCCGCGTATGCACTGATGCGCTCATCTGTTGACATTTCCGACCGTCTTCCTACAGTTCCTTAATAAAAGCGGGCTTTCCACATGAAAAAAGTGCAGGCGTCATTAGTATGAGAAAAAAATTTATTTAACTGTGTCGGGCTGGGATCGGGCTCGGACATAAATATCTGAATGACTGTCGGGCTCGGGTCGGGTTCGGTTACTGCTCTGTCGGACGCGGGTCGGGCTCAACTAAACACAACTAAATGCATGAGAAACCACAAGAAGGACATACCAAAGTGTCCTGTGGGGTCTCCATTAGGACAGTGTCCACTTGTCTGTGTCCCATGTTGTTACTAGGTGTGTGTGCAGGGCTGATGGGAGGAGGGGGGGCGACTCCTCCACTGCCTCCACTGAAATTCTGCAAAGAGGTCAATCTAAAGATCTGCTCTGGATCCGGTCGCTCCCCTGTAGCACAGAGAGCAGAGTTTAAATCAAATTATCAGGCATCTTCTCCTCAGGGAGTCTTGTAACTGTGCAGGTTCTTATGATGACCCTAATTAATAGAATGGAATGGAACTTACCAATTTGACACAGAGACTCAAATGGAGACCATAAGAAAGGGTTCTCGCTCATGCTTTTTTGGTAACATTCAGCTCCTTTTGCTATCCGATCTGTTTTGCTGCAGGAACAAAGACAAGAGCATAATCATCAAAATTTTAGTCACTGAAAATGTTTCATAAAATGCCATTTTTGGTTTTTCACAACTTCAAAATATAATAAAGGCAATAATATAGACAACAGCAGATTGTACTGGATTTAATGTAAATGACAATGGATCACCGGCTGAAGGAAAATGTCACATTTAAAGATGTAAAGAAACACACATTCAGTCATTAGGAATCCTAGAGAAATAGCAAGAGCTATAAAACAACAAATGTATTGATGTCTATGGAGGTATACTGCAGTCAAAATACAAATATTAAAAATGTAACACTAGTTGTGTAGTGAAGTCCACGTCCCCAAAAGTGATTGTTCTCTTGGTTTTTAGCAAACAAACAAAGAGTGTGGGCTGTGAGGCTATTTAACAAAACATCTCAAGAAGCACAGGGAAAGCAGAATCCCCCCCCCCCACCTTACCAGGCGATTTTCAAAACTCTTAAAAGCAATCTCTTACAGTAACTGAGAGCTGCTCTACACAAGTGCAAAACAAAACCCTGTGGCTGTCTGCCTCTAAATCCATTACAGATAAACAGCTTTGGTACCAGCCTGCTTTATCCAACAAATTAAACACAGCCTCTCACTAGCGGCTCTTTCCCAGGAACAATCACAAAGCAGATATTTTTGTATCTTCAGTAGGTGAAGGCAAGTAGCCAAACAAGCTCAACATACCAGTAGATTTGCCCCAGCAGTGCCAGAGTAAAGCAGGCTGAGTCTCCAAACTCAGTAATGATGTCGTCTTGGCTCTTCTGTTTGTTCAGCACCCCTCCGGTCAGGATCTGCTCTCCCTCTGCCAACCTGATGGAGAAATTGTAATCAAATTCACCAAGAGTGACTTTAGCACTATATTTAAGAACTTTCAGTCCCCTTTAGCAGCTTTTTTTCCATAAAAGGTACATTTAAGCAATTGTTCTCCCCCTGCTGCGCTTAATGGAAAACGACTTGATGACAACACAGCTTAATTCTCATTGGTTCAAATAACCGTAGTGTTGCATTCTCTTCTAAAATATTAGATTTTATATCTGGTTTCATGTAGTCATGCGTTTAAATTATGCATAAATATTCACAAACATGGCAGTGCAATCTCTTTGTGAGTTATGTGATTGTCATAAAAAAAAAAGATGATAAATACACTTTTGTGTGAAATTAGTAGGAATTTATATGGAGTGTCTTGTTGATTGTATTTTCCTAGCAACAGAACCAAAATAATTTCATGTTTATCAGCAACTCAGAGCATGAGTGTGAATAAAGTGATATCCATCTTTAATCTCATTGGTATCGGTTCCACTTCGAGAGGTCAGAACTGTCCGTCTCGACTGCACTTATTTCACTCTTTCCTCACTGCAGCTCGGCACTTCTCAAACGAGCCTACAGTCTACAGCATGTGTAGTATGTAAAACTGCCTCACTCTCACAGACAGGTGGCTGCTTGCAAAAGCCACATAAATATTTCATAACAGCAAATCTTATGACAATGCATATAGCAAATGCTTTTGAATACTGCTATGATTGTAGGCATATATTGCGAAATTTCACTACTGAAATTTTAGCATAGTAACAACCCTTACTAAAGAGATAAACATAGATATAGACACTGGGACATGATGATGATGAGTCATGTGTTATGATTAGTTGGGGAATAATTAGTCATCCATACTTGCTCAGTTCTACACAGCACTTGGCGAGGAGGTATTTGCATTGTGGAGTGGTGCAGCTGTGTCCTTTCAGGAGGTGGTAGGCCTTATAGGCCTTCCCTGAACGGTAGTAGCACGTAGCCAGGAGGAACAGCGCTTCTTCTGAATGGACTGAAAGAAAATTAAGACCAAGCAAAGAAAATATAAGGAACAAATGGAATGGAACCTAATACTTCAACGTGCACTCTTGCACATAAATATCATATACGTGGCTTTTCTTGTATTATTCATGTCTCAAAATTTTAAAATACAACTTTCAACAGATCTCAAAAAAAAAAAAAAAAAAAAAAAACAAAGCTTATGGTCTGAATACCTCTGCTCCCAACCATTATAATATGGGAATTATTTTAACAGAACCTTCTGATCACAAAAAAGTGAGGCTTTCCCTCTTTTTTTTTTTTTTTTTTCCAGCACAAATCGCTTTAAACATCCTTAAATGAAGATACATTTACTGGAGAAGAAACATTACAAAATAAGTCTTATTAAAATAAAGCAGGTTTATGGTTAAAAGAACAACAAATATCTGCCTAGAAAAATCTTTACTCAAAAGAACACAGACTAGTTATTATCAAAGCATTATAACTCACTTAATTTTATTATTTAGAAAACAAGACGTCACATGCTCAATTTGCATTTCAAGAAATTGTATCTTGATTTAGGGATGTTTAAATATTTGTATTGGAAATCAAAATACAAATACTGATTAATGTGTTCACATTTTGCAGTGCATGTAACATTCGATGTCATGACCTTATGCATTTATGAATTTCTTCTGCAACATTTTTAGGCTTAAATTTGTGTTGAATTAAGAACAATGCATGCAGCACATGTCACATCTTTATGGGTAAAATGAATAAAAATGTCAGCTTCCATTTTGAATCACACAAACTTGTTTTAATGCAACGCCTGAAAAGCCAGCTATGAAAGACGAAGGGAAATGGAGGATGTTGTCTGCCTGTATGGAGGAGAATTTGTGCAATTACCCTCAGCATAGAGTCTCTCTGCCAGGAATACTGCATCTCGGTAGGCGTAGTGGTTCAGAGCATGCCAGACAGCAGCCTATGGACCAAAACACAACTGCTGTTACCGTCATCCCTTTTACAGTTGACGCAAAGTGTGCGTCACAACAATGATAAACCAAAGCAAGCATTTTATGAATCAGGGTTAATGATAATGATGACCACCTGACAGCAAGTATACACTTACCATTACAAATGAAAGGGGCTCCCAATGATAAACAATGGTACTGATTGAGATTTTAACATCATGCATATGAAATGATCTGCTATCATGAACTCATATTTGATCAGGTTAAAAAATGGTGAACGATTTCAGTATAATACAAAGGCTGAAGACAAGGAGGGAAACTAGAACTGTCTTGACTGACAGATTAGATGCATATAACATAAGCGCGCTTGGACGGCCAAAAATATTCTTTAGTTAGGCTGCTCGTTCTTTCTTTGAGGCATAGCCAATGTAAATACATTTGAACTGATGTTGGGTTTTTTGCCTGACAGACCCACACAGGTTTAGCAGCTGTGCTTGATGAACCGTTGGCTAGCTGGTATTTGACAAAGACTAAACTCACAACCTTTTACATTTGTTGGCCCGTTACACACCACAGCTTATACATAAGAAATTAAACCTTAAAAATGTTATGGTTTTATCACTGATGAGGTTCTATATCAGGCGACTAACCAGATCTAATATTGCTAATGCACCAAATCTCTTCAAATGCACTAGTTTGTGTTAACTTACTCTTCAAATACTGCGTGTTTGTGAATACCAACCGTCTCAGCAAAACATTTAATTTCACGATGCGTAATTACCCTTAACCCCACTGATATTCTCTAACGCAAGAGTCAAAATAAAACAACACTATCCCAACATAAATCCCAATAAATCAGGATGCTGGCTAACCTGCAAGACAACACATTAGCTTCCTTGAAAACTACTAACAAACAATCTGCTCCGAGTTGACAAGCACTTGGTTTATTAAAGAAGCTATTTTAAATTAAAATAAAAGCAATGTGTGGTTTGTTTAATTGCAAGTTTTGTGTGAGGTAAAGGGCAGAGGCCGTTAGCATTAGCTGCTAACTGAGGCCGCGGTGTAGCAGCGCTCAATCATCCGGTCTCTCGCGCTGGATAAAAGTCTTCTCCCGCAACTGGGTCTACAACAGAGCGCTTTAACGTTTAGCTCAAATACCTGGACAGGTTCCTGCAACACCGTCATTCCGTAGCCAGGCTCCTCTTCACCTCCTTTTTTGGTTTCTTTGCTCCTTCTTCAGTCGCTTTCTTAGCTCAGTATCCACTCCAGGCCAGAAGTAGCAAAACTAGCATCGAAGATTTGAACATTCCAACCGTTATCGGTGAATCCGGAAATGCCCGAACACGACCGATTCAAATACATACTTTACGGTAAGGGCCGAATACTGTCGAAAAATGCCGAATGGGAAAAACTCCATTTGCGGAATCATAAGGTGAAAACTTACAGGTAAAACTAACATGAAATGCCCATTACGTGTAGAATATTGTGTATTTAAGACAATTTTCATTCCGATTCAACCCCGTCTTTACGGAATGTTCAAATGTTTTTTTTATTTTATTTGTTTGTAAAACATAATCATATATAATACTTACGGATATCAAATAAGCTGGTGACAATACAAGAAACAGTTATTAAAGCAAGCTAAACTAGCATACTTTACCTCAGATATTCAGGTGGAGAGTTACAATGATCTGCACTACATGTAATAAACAATACTATACTAGGCTATTTATTAAACTATATTCTGATGGAACGTGTTTTATAGGCATCACCTTCCTTTTCAGTTTTAAACATTTAGCACGTGTGATTTGATTTAAGTATACATTATTGGGACAAAATGTCCCTACAAAGATGGCAATATCCAAAACCTTGTCCTATTTTGGCCCCCATGACGAAAATGATCAATTACTGAATTAATTTTCTGATATTCTAAAAATACAAAAAGTTTTATGTGATGGAAAAGTTAAGGTTGGTAGAAAGAAAACACTGTTATAAAAACCCAACATGTGTTTGTGTGTGTGTGTGAGAGAGAGAGAGCAATTTGAGCTGAAGGAGCACAATTTATTGCAGGATGTGACAAACAGTTTCTCAGATTTCTGTCTTTCTTTCTTTAAATAAATAGATAATGGACTTAGGTGAAAGGTGGGGCTTACCAAGAGGATTTGTCTAAGAAGGGCCTGAAATGGTAAGCCAATTTAAACATGAAGTTGTTAGTGTAATTCAGTAACAGCTACAAAACTCAAAAGTAAATTCGGCTACTTTTTTATGTGGCTTAGTCTGAAGTAAGTCTGATCAGCAGTTGCATAAAAGGTTAAGACTAGTCTTAAAAGTTAGTCAGCTAAATTTTTCTTTAAGACTGGTGACCGTTTTTTTAAAAATTCAGTTACATAAAAATGTATAGTCTAAGGTAAATACAAAAAATAAAACAGATTATTCTTGGCTAACTGCTAGTTGGTCAGACTAGCTCTTAAGACACTGTCTTAACATGAAGGCTAAGTTTATGCAACTTGCCCCAGGTCACCACACTCAGTGTGACACATTTCTCACTTTGTGTTTCACTTTGAAGAACAGAATGAGAACAAAAAGACCCCTCAAACAGAAATATAAATATTTACGTGTCTGTGAAACAGATGTCTTCTCAGATGTCTTTTTCCCCAAGGAGATTTTAGTGATTATGATATATTGGCCAAAATCTGTATTTCCCCAATATCAGACTTGAAGTCTAATACTGAATAGCCTACTTTTAGCAGTGACATGGCATGCCATTGCAACATTTTTGTGAGCTAGTCTATTGTTAGTTGTTTTGATATTTATGTGCATACAGTAAATACAACAAATGAGTTGTAGTCCAGGAAGTAATATAACTTATCTGATCCCCTAGGTTAAACAAGGACTACATACATTGTATATCTCATATTATGCTGTCAATTAACTATGGCTTGATATCAAGGATTGTTAAATTAATGAGAAAAATAATGTTGAAAAACTCAGGCATGTTCATTGATTCAGGAGTTTCCAAAATGTTCAACAACATATGTTTTAAAATTAATTGAATTTAACACAACCAAATAAATAATACTAAAAAGAAGTAAGATTGCTGCCCCAACAAACATTGAATTCCAGCAACTGTAAAAAAAGGAAAGGAAAAGAAGAGAGCTATGGTTCTAAATAACAATCCAGCAATGTTTTTCCTGTTGATTATTTGGACAGTGTGAACTTGTCTTACAGTGGATGCAGATCTGCTCCATTAGATGGCACTAGTGCTATTCATAATGCATCTTCTTCTCTGCATCTGCCTTCTGACTGTTCAGAAAGCTAGTTCTATACATTATCACTTTTATATGCAGAAAACATTGATTTATACAGATATTACAGACAAGTACAGACGTTTTTCTGTGTGTTTTCTGTGCTTACATGTTTTATTTAAGCAGAACACATCATGACACAAAATACATTTACATTTTGCTTTTGGCGATAAATGAGAATACAGTGGCCACAAAGAGTGTGGCCTATAGTTTAAATGAGTAGTTAACCCAAAGGTTTGCTGAACATTTCTCACCTTAAGGACATCCAAGATTTAGATCAGTTTGTTTCTACATCAGAACAGATTTGAATAAATTTAGGGTTGTATCTAAGTGTTTGCAATATTGACAAAAATGTTTTTGATTTTATTATTATTGATAATTGGACAATATATAAACCGAGTGTGCTAGTATCTTAAGGACTACCATAGATAGATGACATTCTTCATATTCTGTGTGGTGGTCAGTTCACAAATGAATCGTTTTCAAAAAAAAGTTTAAATTGACTTTTACCTTTCATGGGCAATTTTACCTTAATGATGTAAAATCACACATTGTTAAAACAACAATTACAATATATATTTATATTGCACACCCCTGGTTGCATTTTGCTCACAAATGGATCCTTTGCAGTGAATGGGTGCCGTCAGAATGAGATTGTAAACAATTTAAAACTTCACAATAATCCACAAGTAATCCACACCACTTCAGTCCAACTGTGTCCATCTATTTATGTTTGTAATAAACAAATCTATTATTAAGAATCTGCTTGTTCTCTTATTCTGATGGCACCTGTTTTGGGGGCGGTCGTGGCCTAATGGATAGGGAGTTGAACTTGTAACCCAAAGGTCATTTGATTGAGTCCTAGGTCCAGCAGGGATTATAGGTGGTGGGAGTGAACTGCTCTGGGTGTGTGTGTGTGTGTGTGTATTTTCTTTATTGGCGTGTCTATTTACACAAAGTGCAAATAGTTGGTGGTTATTTTTGACGCAATCGATTCGGGTTCAAATCCACCTTTTGTCAAACCATTTTTTCTCCATTTTCAAATCTCAAATCAGATCAGGATGGCTTTTATTTTTAAATAAAAATGAAGGAAATAATCTTTAATAAACTAAGTATAGTTAAGTTGAAAAAACATTGGGTAGGTCCTTTTGAATTAAAATGATAATTGAAACACAATATTATTACTCAGTACTGTTTTATAATGTACTGCAATACTAAGATACAGACAAATTTGCATATATATTTTGTGTAAATAGAATCTATAACTATATGCAAACAGCCCTGCTGTTTTCACTATAGTGTAAATGGCATATATCGCTAAAGAAATCTACTATTTTCAGTAAGTGTAAATAACATCTATTTACACATGTACACATAATAAAATAAACTGCTGCCTTTTTTTATTTAGTAAACAACGTATTGATATTCATTGATATAATGCAGTGACATTGAAGTGTTTAAGGGGCCACTGTATATTGGCAGATGCATTCCACTGCTCCAGGTTTTTTTGAAGGCTGGATGCATCCTCTTGGGTCAAATAAAAGCTTAATGAAAGTTCCTTGTAGGTTGAATGAGTATCTCAGATTCTGCGCTCTAAATTTACTATCCTCAGTTAAAGTGACACACTTAATTGATTGGAGTTGGGATGAACTCGAGCAAGCGATTGAGGATACCGGGATACGATCCTGGGGCACACCAGCACTGACGATGTGACGTGCTCAGCTGGGATGATGTGACACTGGGTCGATAAGTAATTTAGCTGCGGAATTTTCAGCTGGGTGCTGCATTTACAACATTTAGATAGCGCAACACTTTTAGATCAGGTCTGGTAATTCACACCGTGAACATGAGCCAAAACCAATGCAATTCTGCACCATGTCAGATTTACAATGAAGTTGCCCTTCAAAGCGTATTGCACTTTCCTGCATTTTGAATGAAAGAATATTATCTAACCATGAAAAGTAGCTAGTAAACATCTGCATCCCTTTGAAAAAAATGATGTATTTATCATAGCCGTTCTTGAATATTTTTAGTGTAATATATTTTATTCATTAATATTAGTCTTTAATGACATTGGAGATTATTTCAAGCCACATTACTGGAAAATCCAGACTTTGTTTCCTCTGGTCTGTTATCTGGCAACGAGACCCATTTACATGTTATTCTACTTTTCACTTGGTGGCACTGCAGAACCACGTTCGGCTCAGTCTGATGAGTCATTGATTTTAAAATTCGGATTCTAAGGGTAATGGAACACGTTAGTGATCACAGCTTTATGTATTAAACATAGTTTTTGAAAATAGCTATGCCTTGAGGGCGCATGGACTTTTGGGAAAGAGGAATAATGGTTCACTGATTTTCATTAAGGATTGGGAGAAGTTCATCTGGACACATTTTGATTTGAACCTGCTTTCTTTTAGAACTAATTACATTTTCTTAACTGAATTTGTAATGATATGGTGGTTAACAGTGATTCAATGACGGCATATAAAATGCTTAAACAACAAGTCGGTTTCACAAAAACAACACTGATTCACACCAAATGCTTGCAGACAGTCTTTCGTGACTCATTGGGACTAAACGTTTTTGACGAGACTGACATTCAGTCTGCAAAATTTTATTTTTTTAGCTTAGACCTTTTTGGTGAATTTATTACATATTTTGGCTAATTTGTACCAGCCAGCAAGAGTGTACTATTTTCAGGACATTCTGCACAGCTTCATGACTACAAAAAATAAGGCTGGAGATTCTGTCCTCCTGCATATGGGCTGAGAGAATCATATAAAAACAGTGTTATTGTTCAAAGATGTTTGATGTTGCATTACCATCGACTTGCACTCCCCATGAGAAGCTTTTCTTTTTTTTTTACTAGATGTTGCCGATGATATTTTCCTTTTTAGATGTAATGGCCTAAATTTGGTCCCCCTGGCATTTGTTTATGCTCCAAGACATCAAACAAGAGAAAATCAATTAACAAACAAAACCAGCACTAAGAAAAGACAGATTTGGCATCAGATCTAATCATTCTGAGATACAGCAGACCTTAATCACTGTCACAGATCACCCCACCAAATGTACAAGATGTTGTTTTGTGTTAAATACAGTTGTGGTTTTACTTTGTTCTCTGGGTTTTTTTTGTCATCTTTCATGGGAAAGAAATTTTTATCTCAAATCCATATGCTGTGAATGTGGCTATTTAAGAGCATCATAAAACCAGCAGGTCCATTTCTTCCCACGCCAGGCTTTCTCATTCAGCTGCCCAGTTATGATCAAGCCCAAGCTGTCTGGATCGCTCTGTGCTGCCCCTTGTGACACGTAACTGCAATAGCTTCTGTTGATAAAGTGTGTGGATTTTTAAAGGGGGCATAACACAGTTTCACCCATCTCAGGTTAATCTTGAGTACCTATAAAGTAATACTGCATCCTTCATATCTCCAAAACGTCTTTAGTTTTATCATATTCATGAAAGAAAGATACAGTTTTATGATTTTCTCCAAAAAAAGCTGAGCTCCTGGAGGCGTGCTGTGTGGGCGGAGCTAAAGAGTGATGAGCACAACGCCCGGTTGCCAACAAAACACAGACATTTGATGCCGTTTCACTTACTGTCTGCAGTTCTGAATCATCTTTTAGAGCTGGGACCTTTCTTATCTTTCAGTGTCAAACAATGTGCAAATACAGCGTCTGACTGGGTCTTTTTTATTAAACGTTCATCAACAAACACACTTTGGAAACTCTGAAACCTGAGAAACGAAGGGCATACACTATTCACGTAATGCTGGGCTCTTTTGGAAAGCATAACAAGGTTATATTTCCTGCACAACCAAAAACCGTTCACCGTTGTCTACATCATGAAAACCAACGATCGGGGAAAAAAAAACCTCTCCAAAACTTGTACAAACCCGGAAGTACTTTTCACATTTAACTTCCAACTTTTAAACAGGGAAACCAACTCTGAATGAATAAAATCAGACAAAACCTTCATTAGGAGACATTATGTATTTAATGAAAAGATTATTCATTGTATGTATAAAAACTGAATTGAAATAATTCTGTTGAACACAGTTGACGGTTGCCACTGACTTCAAATTAAAGTGGAAAATGTATGCATTTTGGAATGAGAATGAGCGCTTTCACAAAGTTCTTGAAAAACCTTTGACAACTTAAGGCTTAATTAATATGGACTACTCATATTATGTAAGGGAAATTAAACAGCAGTGTTATTTAGCCAGGCACCCGTGACCTGTGGAGGTGGGACCATGAGTGGCTCTTATTCAAGTGGGAGAAACAGTTTTACATCGCCACAAGAGTGGGCACTTTGAGATTGTATCAGAAAACATGTTCCTGAATCCATTTTACAGTTGATGATTACAAATGGGAAATCAAGGCCAAACTCTAACACAGAAAATGAAATAGTCATCTGTTCTCAGGCATCTGCTTGCTCTGAGTCCACTGGTTAGTGCATCCCTCAGCACATTTAACACAATCAGCAGATGTAACTGCTCTCTTATAGACGTTATTATAATTTATGAAATTGCCAGACAAGTTCCTCAGCACTCTGTGCAGCAGTAAAGGTGTTTGAAAACTTTTGGTTGCAAGAAATACTGAATCATTTCTTTATTTGTGAACACCATTTATGGATTAGTCATTTAGCATGTGCTCTGAGAAAGATTCCAACTATTCGAAAGAGTTGATTATGCTGTCAGAGGACCATGACACTTCAGAGTTGTTTTCAATTTCTGTCCATAAAGTATGAGGGTAATTCACTTATATTGGTTTCATTTTTAAGGTGTCCTTCTGTTCTTCAGGAAACTAGCAGGCAATATTATAGTACTGTTTTACAACATTCCTTTATGGAGGTGTAAAGTGTACTCTAACCTTTTCCTCTCTGTTTGCTGCCTTTCACATTACAGACACATCTCAGGATATGAAGGACTTGTCCAGCCAGCATTGTCATTATGTTATTTTGCTATAATAATAATAATAATAATAATAATAATTAGTGCTGGGCAATGATTAATCACATCCAAAATAAAAGTTTTTGTGTACAAAATATTTGTGTGTATACTGTTTGTATTTGTGTGTGTATATATATATATACACACACACACACACACACACACACAAATACACACACATGCAGGATTTAAGAAAAATGTGTAAATGTAAACATTTAAGAATACATTTTTATAAATTAAATATACTTATATTTTCATTCATATAATTTATATATATATATATATATGAATATTTTCAAAATATATGCTGTTTGTGTGTAATAAATATACACAGTACACACATGTATTATGTAAGCAAAAACTTACATAAACTAATTGCAACTAATCGCAATGAATCTTTGCCCAGCACTAATAATAATAATAATAATACATTTAATCTGTAATAAGCCGTTCTCAGACTCACAGCTCTACTGCAAGTAAATGCCATTGAGCTGAATGGATTGGAGCTTGCCACATTTTAGACATCCTTGGTTAGAAAAGGACACCCTATACATTCAGACGTCTAGGGAAATGAAAAAATAATCTGCATTGCCTGTAGATTTTTTACGATGTCACTGAGGGCTTAAGTTTACTTGCTGGGTTAATCGTGAGATAAAGCACCCATCTGGGTCTAGGAGACCAAATTAGCTCCTTGTAGCATTTTAAAAGCTGAACAAGCATCAACACACACACACACACAGTATTTGCACACCCATGTAGTCGCTCACACAAGCTCCACTTGCTAAAGTTCTCCAATTATCAGAATGCAACTGCAGTGAAGTGTTTGCAGAGGCTTCAAGAGCATCTTACTGACATAAAACCCACTTCCGTCATGCATAATGTTAACATCTCTTTGCCAGTGGAAGAAATTGGATTGTTACCATATTGTGCATGGACCTCAAGAGCATTGATTGTTATTTTATATAGCATCTTATTTGAAGCACACACACACAGAACAGTAATAGAACAGAAAATAAATCACAGCAGTGTAAAGGTGCTTGTGTCATCACAAGCAGGTTCTTATAGGATTAAAAATGTGCATTGCGAGAACTTAGACTCTTGGGACGGCTATATTGCTGACTGACGTATTTGCACTGCTGTTTTGACCACTGTCCTGTGCAGAGACCTATCATTATTGTTTTCTTTAAGCACCTGTATGAAGACCAAAAGGAATTATTTGCATGATACTAAAATTCATATTATAGTGCAATATTATATATATATATATATATATATATATATATATATATATAAGGCAATATGCTTATATTTAATTTTGATGTCAGCATGAAACAGCTTGGGACTCAATTTAAAAATGACTTGTTTCAATGATTCGACTCTTTCCTTTAAGAGACAATACTTTATACATGGTGTACTTTATTCAGATGTAAAATTTTGCAGGATGTTTTCATTCACATAGAGCTGTATTAATCACTGCATAAAAGGGTCACTTTTTTGAAAAAAAAAAAAAAAATGGAATGGGGCACTTTAAAATTTCCATACAGTTCCTTCTTAAAATCAAAATACGACCTGTTAGCATTAGGTGGGAAAGGGTTTTACTATTCAGTGAATTCCTAATGTATAAAATTCGGTCTCTTCCTACATTTTTCCATCTAAACATCTTGTTTACTTTAGAAATGCATTAAATTACAGAAGTAACTGGCGGTTCACAAACACACTGTCTTCTACTTTGTTGATCTTTGACCTTATGAAGATGTATTTAAAAAGTGATGTGATGTTTACTCATTAGCACCATGTTCTATCTGAAATTGCTTGGCATGACACTGAAGCTCCAGGGTCAATTTTCAGGCTGTTCCTTTGTTAGAGGGGGCTGGGTTTGTTGAACTCATGGTGGGAGCTCTACAAAACCAGAGAAAAACACTGAGAAGTGTCTAAGCTGTTTTGACACCTTGTTGTTCATTAAGGCAATGTGCTATTGGCATGAGATGTCCCTTTAAATAGAACGCAAGCCATCTTGTTTTCTCTCTGCTCTCAACAGGTCTTTGTTTTTCCTCTTCTTGCTTAGCTTTATGAAAGAAGTTTTAATTGGTTGTCTTTTAGTTTTACTTATGCACAATAAAACATGCAGTATAGCCTATTTGTAATCCACCTGATCTTCACATAAACAGAACCTTCACCTGTGGTCAGAAAGTACTAAAGTTTATGGAGATATACTGGAAAACATAATGTGAAATAATACATAATTATTTTCGTATGTGGTAAAGTGTGTTATATAGTGTTTATACTTTTCAAAAAGCATGTTTTAAAACAAAATTATATATCTAGCCTATATAGTACATATTTGTTCAAATGTATTAATACATACAGTGCTGTATTTTATAGTGTACAGTGTCAATTCCTTATTTATCATATTTTGTGTTATAATATAATATTTTTCTATAATGCTTATTTATAATGTATTATTTGTTAACAATAAATTATTCTGGAAATTTTTCTGAATACATTAACTTATATATAATATATTGTCTCGGTTGCGTATGTAACCCTTGTTCCCTGAAGAAGAAGAATTGGGATCTCGATTTGAGAGACCAATCCACTTCTCATGTATAAAAACACGGCAATGAACATTGGCATACGCTGATTGCATCCAGCTGCAGCTGATCACAGCGTGAGTATAAATGAGCAGTGGATGCAGCGTACATTAGGTTTTTGATGTGGAGCCGAGCTGGTGACCCGGCCGCTCAGCGGCGGTACAGCACCATTGGCGATGGGACGTAAAACAACTGGCAGTGAGGTCTACCTGAGCAGCTCCGAAACGCTCCCAAATAAGCTGAAGAGGCTTAGAGGCTGCTGCGTTGGCTGCATGGGAGTGGGGGCACCCTCGGCGTCGAGATGAATGAAATGCGGCCATTGGTGGCCGGGTGTAGGCAGCAGCTGCACACCGAGGCAGAACGGCCCCAGTCTGCTTCTGAGCAGCAGAGAACTCCTGGGCGAAGTTCTCCACTGTGTCACCGAAGAGGCTGGTCTGGGACATGGGGCCATTCAAAAAGCTTATCTCATTTGTCTCACTCACGTCAGCCCCACACAGCCTCAGATGGCACTCCTGGATCACCACGGTGGACATCGCACAACCCAGAGGCCGCGCCGCAACCTTCGTTGCCTGAGGCGTGAGGTTCACGGAGAAGGTGCCTTGGCCTGATGCAGATGCAGCTTCTCCGCAGGCCACACATCCACTGCCGATCAGTGCCTACAGTCCCGGGAGGGTAGCACAGGATCTCCCTGCCCAGCAGTAGTGGCGCTAGCAACCGCTCCACTGGGGGGAGCCCCACATACCCCCTACCTGCACCGCTGTAAAGAGCCACCAAATCGCTTTCTGGCAGTGAAAGGTGCCATCCACGTTCTGGTGAGCTCTTCATGCACTTCTGGGTAGAAAGGTACCGCACCCTGATAACCAGTGCGAGCCACCCCTAAGTACCAATCATCCAGCTTTAAGCATCATATGATGCTTAAAGCGAGGGGAATTCAATAAAATACTTATTCGGAAATCAAAAATATGTATGAAAAAGGCTGATTTTTTTTCTGGAATTGTTTTTGATACTTGACAAATTAGATTTGGAATTCTGTGATTTTTTGTGTAACATGAAATCTTAATGTTTTAAATATACTTCAAGCATTGCTAGCAACCTTTATATCATGTTTAAAAGTAATTCATTTTTTGCATGTCAAAAAAAAACAAGTCCACAGGGAAACTGCGTGCAAACAGGCAGCATTTTTAAACATTGTGTCAAATGCTCTGCCTGATGTTTATGATAATTAAATTAATTGGAAGGTTTAATTGCCCTAGTGAGGTTAGATTGCTACAAATTTGTAGAGACTAGTTGTCGTTGCTTGAGGGTACATGCATGATTTAATATCTTTTCTGAGCAAAGCTTGAACTGAGACTGCATTTAGAGGAACAGTTTAGTTTTCCTGCTCTAAAAGGCATTTCCCCATGAATGCACATACATGCGCACATATTCTCAAAGGTCAAACAATATCTGTGTCCACATGATGAGATTGGGGTCATGACTTTTTACTCTTAAGACACAATTGCCTGGGAGACAGCAGGTCAAAAACTACTGGCCACTAATAAACTGAATGAATTCGACCCCAGAGGTCAAAAGAGAGAGACTGTGATCACACCGTATATTTATCTGTTCATTGAGGGCATTTAAGAGGAAACATCATACCATATCTGAAATTTTAATTTCACAAGGAAACCAAATATAAATTTAAAATGGAAGGTTTTAAACCACAATTCATTGAGACAGGAGTCACAGTGAGTAGACTTATGCCCCATTCCAGCAGATCTGAGTGTATGTAACTGTATCTGATTGTGTCCATCAGTATTCGTTAGTGTCATCCAGTGATGTGTGTGTATTTGTTCTAATGCTGTTTGCCTAGATGCAGTTATATGGGTTTATGCTTATGGACTGGACTCATTGATTTTGTCCTGACCCATATTATGGGTCATTGGTTATTGGTGTGCAACAGGATATGCAATGTTGCTTCAGATGAACATTTAGGCAATCAGTTGATATTTGGGGTTGTTTATTTATTTATCATACAAAACAATTCAATTTTGATAGTTTCTTGCAAGCGTTAATCCTAATCCTTGTTTTGTCCATCTTTGGTTTTGTCCTCCATCTTTTGTACTTCACCTTATAAATGAAGGTGTAAACACTGGCTTCAGTCACCTCCATGTGGAGGTGTACGATATTGACAAAGAATAATACCTCAATATTTTCTGGTATTTTATTGATAATGGTAATCAGGAAATATTTTGCTGAGTGTGTTATTGTGCTGGTGCCTTAAGGATAGTCTACATATTCTCTTTACATTTTATGGTCATTTTTAAGTGTCCATTGACTTTTGAATACTGATATTTAAAATTAATTAAATAATAGAAGATCTTCAATGTGAAAACAGTGTTGTCATTACTATTGAACCAGATCATTTAAGTGGATGATTCATTCAAGAACGAAACACGGTCAAAAAATGCTGTGGTTGGGTTTGGAATTATTTTTTGTTGTCGAACTAGTGCAAAAACAGGACATATGGTGTCTTTAACATAAGTCTTTTAATTAATTTCTTGTTTATTGAACTGTAAAAAAAACCAATATCCCATCATGCACATTTTTAGAGGAAAAACCGCATTCTTTGTGTAAAATTGATTAACTAGGCTGTGTAAAATGTAAGTGGTACATTTTCTGCCCCCATGTCTGAATTTGTGATCAATCCAAAGGCATTTTGTTAGACTGAATCATGCAGTGAAAAGACACAATACAGTACGTGAAGTCTAGACTAGCTTGTGTGCCTTCACGTACTGTATGCGTGTGCTCTGTGGATGTTTTTTTTTGTGAAATACATTTGAAATAATGTAAAATCACGCATCATTAAAACGACAATTATGATTTTATCACAGACAATATATAACGCACGCCCCTACCTTTATATTCACTTCCATAGGACAGTATTCTGTTGCACATGTTTGTCAGTTCAGGACCTGGACCAGTTCACATTCAAATGTCATATTGGTCACATTTAAAAAACAAACAAACATAAAAGCAAAACTAAATCTGAGCAATAAATCAGAAGTGAGCACTAGGGCTTGCAGTGTGAATGTAGCTATGAAGACATTACTTTGGTCTTTTTTTTTTTTTTTTGCAGGGGAAAGACAAAAGCCTCCATTTGATCTCAATTTAATCTCATTACTCTCTAGGAAAAACTATTAAGATAATATAGAGATCTCAGTTGTGATTTTCCTCCTAAGGGGAAGCTCAAAATGACAGACAGTTAGAACATTTCACATTTATTTGAAATGATGATTTCTGCAGCAGATCTTCATGTTTATGTTGTGTTTAATGTTTAATGTTCTATTTTTTCCTTTTTCCTAAACTATGTTTTATTCATTTCCAAATGACAAAAAATGTAAACTGCCTGCCTTTCATTCGCACCTTTACATATGTAAACAAACATTCCAGAAGATCTGAAAACAGCAAAGTGGCACATTCACAAAGCCCGGTTCATTCTTAAAAATTGAATTCAATGAATTCTGTACAGCTGTTTTCCTTCATTTGCTATTACATTACTATAGCTCACAAGGCTCATGTCCCCTGTACCATGGTGAACACTGAATTATTAGCAGATCTTCAGGAACAGAAGTGACTACGTCTCTTTGACAACTCTCTATGCTGTTTGAGTCATAAAGGGTTAAATACTAAGCGAGAGGGTTTGAGCAACTAACCCATCATTCTCCTTTTAACAGAAGCAACTGCAAGTGAACAGTAACCATGGGTTCCTCCCACCATTCCTGTTGTGTATCTGTGCTACTTTCTGAGTATTCAGCCTTGAAACTAGCCGATCTGTGTTGGCCTTTAGTCCGCGGCATCTGATAAAATGAAAGCAATTTGCTTTGTTCCTGTGGGGATGTTGCAGAACTAGACTGCATCTTTATGAGAGGGTGTGACCAATTGGGGAAGTGCAAGAATAAAACAGCTCTATTGACTACTGATCCATTACTCAGCCAGCAAGATGGTGCCTTCGTTGGTTTTGATTACCATGTCTGTCGAGTTCTTGCTCATGCTCATCATTACTTTATTATTTGCATGCATTTTAAAGTCATACCAGTTTAAATTTTCGTTCTATTGTTCAGTAGCGATCGAACAGATCGTCCCGTGAGTACTAAACAATGCATTCACACATGGTGTGAGCAACGCTGCATTGCTGAACTGAATTGTGCATCCGTGGCATCGCACCAATGCTGTGCCAGAATGTGAAATGAATTTTTTTAAGCACCAATGCAGGCATCAGCAAATCAGATTGCCTTATGCAAATCCTTAGTGCAGATGCAAGCCAATAACATTATTAAATAATAAATGTGATAAATAATCACATTCTTTATCAAAATGACATTATTTTTCAGATATTTTACCTTTATTCTACACAGCTTTTACATCTAAAAATGGTATATTCCTGGTTTCTCCCTCAGAAATTCACAACGGGCTCAGATTGGTTAGCTGACCCAGTGTGTTATGATTACCTGCATATTGTCCAGAAGTGTAATGCCTCTTACCAGATAGTTGCATGTGCTTCTGGTGTATTGTAAACAATTGCCTGATCAATTTGAGCCCAAGTCAGACTCGAGAATCTGCTTATCTCATCCAACATTGGCTTCATAGCAACCTGAATCTTTTTGTGTCAGCTGTGTAACTCGGTGATTTGTGCTTATCTGATGGTTTTATTTTTACAGATGCATTTGTATTGATTTGAACTTTGGCATTAACATAATTTATCATCAATAAATTTAGCATTTATCATCAATATTTGCTTATGTTAACCACTGCATGTCATTGGATTTGAAATCCATAAGAATGAGTCAGCAAGGGATTGTGATGTCAATGACTTGCTTCTCAATATAAAGGAGCTCCTGTTGTTCCATCACAATTGTCTTTAAAAAAATCTATTTCCTACTCGTTCAAGCACTAATTATAAAAAACTGCAGGGTTAAAGATTGTAACTACAAAATGTACACGTGTGATAGTGAACCATTACTGCTCAAATAGGCTGAGTGAAAATTGAGTCATTAATGTGTGAATCAGTGCGTTTGAATGAATCGGAATGATTTAATGACTCGTAAAGAGATTCCTAGAAAACCTTTTAAGTATTAGGTATTTAGAGGTCAATAAATTGTGCTTTACCATAATTCAGAAGAAACCTTGTTCAAAACCCTTTGATGTTGCAGTGAATAAGTTCCGTCTGAGGAAGTTGTGGTGTTCTAATGGTTAAATACCCGAACTGGCACTCCAAACAGGTAGTGCATTTCTGGATATGGGCACAAATATGGCTTGCGTCAACATTTTCACAGCTTTCAGCTGTTCAACACATCTTGCTGACAGCTTTTCCATTCACAAATCACAGATAGGCTCCTACTGTATCCCAGAAAGTGGACTTTAACAAGAAGACTAACTGTGGTGAAACAGAAGAGAAAGGGACTAGAACTTATGTGTGGACATTTTAAGCACATAAGCAGTCAGGATAAATGAAGTGAGAAAAATATTTTGAGAGCCAAAGCTGGACTAAATTTGCTTTGGTATTGCTCCAGATTGTCATTAGACCTTTAATTCAATCTTTAGGGGAGTTTGAATTAATATTCTATTCATTTTATATAGTTCTTTGTGCAGTTAATTGGAGTATGGCATTACTTTCTGTATTTTGGTTTGGCCTTTAATGATAGTCCTTTTAGGCATTATATATAGTTGCCTAATGGAATAAAATTTGGATTTGGTGATGTTTATTCTGAAACTGCTTTAATGAATGTAGTGATTCTAAATATCTATACATAGTCTTTTTTAATAATTCATTACAAAGGCCAACTCAGGAGAGTCATTTGTCAATGTTTACATTACACTGGTGGTTCTGTATGTTTTTGATTCGCTAAAAAAAGATTCTGTTCATAAGAGTCACTTGTTCATAAACTGGACTTGTAAAAACTATAAAAAGATGTGTTTTCTTCCTAATATATAATAGCCATCTTTCGTAAATAATCACTTTCATGTCATTTATGACACTTTTTCTTGTTTGCTAATTTACATTTTTTTTTTTTAATAAATGTTAACTTAGAAATGGCTAGTACATTTCACAATTAATTCTTAAAAATGGGAAGTAACACACTGAATTAAACATAAAATTTGAAGTATAATGACTGAAATAGTATTGTCCTGTAAAACATACTGTGTCCTCCAATAATCTTTGTTTTCAAGTTATCCTGTGTTTTTCCTAGCAGGACTAATAACTAGATATAAAATGATTCTGTAAACACTTGTGTTTGTTGTAACTGTTCAACTGATTCTCAGTGAAAAAACATTACCTTTTGAGGTAATTTAAGTTACTCTAAAATTATAGTTACACACCTGACACCTGAAGATCTTCAGGAACATTTATGCATAACTCAAGTCTTGTCCTTTGGTCAAGTGTAAAGCAGACTTCCAAAAGGCACACAGGTTAGTAATGAATCTGCTGCTTAAATCTTTTATAATTTGGCAACCCAGCAGCTGCCATTAAGAATCTGATCTTATGAGCAACCTGGGGTGCCTATAATGTAATGCTGGTCCCCTGCCAGCATTGTTGTTTATACTGTAACAGTAAAAGTAAATCCTAAATTGCCACTAGAAGCTCTTAAGTTGGTCTTGGGCAAACCACTTAGCAGTTACCATGGGGACTAAAAGTAATAGGATTGTTGTTCTGTTAAAAACATGGATACCACATAATTATGGTAATTATATTGAGCATGAGATAGCAGAACGCCTCTTTACTAAATAACTGGGAACGATGAACAAACATCTAAAGGGCAAATACTGTACACTTGGATGGTACGCTGTTCTGAATACAAAATTGCAGGTTTATCAATTCGTTACTCAATCAGCTTACACACAATATAATACCTTGCGTATCAACACACTCCTCCCTGAAAATAAAAGCCGGTAACAATAATGAACACAAAGTCTAATTTATCTGTTAAGGCCACTAAGTAAATGCTTAATATTTTTGTTTTTTTTGTATTATACCTATTATATCTTTCATTTATTCAGTATAGGTAGGCCTAAATATTATTGAATTAATGTGATATATACACATTAAATTTCAGCCTGGTCTCATAAAAATATGTACCTCTGTGCACTTTTTGTGCAACGTCGTTTTTATGTGCTTTACTGCATGTTCCACTGAGTGGCGCTAAAACACAGGTTCAATATTACGTTGATATAGTTATGTATTGTGATGGTTCAGAATTGAAATATCCGTTGACTGTTGCTAACTCCAAATTCAACCCTAAACCTACCCGATAGTGTTAACAAAAGCAAAACTGGTTCCCCTTGGAAGAAATCACGATCGCGGTTTGCGGCCATACAAAACGTATTCTGGTGTTTCCCCGCGGTAAAAATCTGCCTCTAGTCTTCATTTCTTTTGTGTTTCACTTAAAAGTGTACCAAGGTACGTTTTGCCATGAGACCAGGTAGGTAAAAAATATATATGCAATTTTATCACCTTTTTTAGTAAGAAAAAAATGTATCTGCAGAATTTGCTGATGAAATTTAAAAAAAAATTTTAATTAAAAAAAAATGACTTGTAATAATGAAAACATATTATTGTTATTATTTTTTTAATCAAGATTTGTATTTACAAGTGTTCTATACACTTATATAATCGCAGCGCTTTTACCTGCTTATGCATGCAGTTAAAGCAATCTCTTCTCTAACCTGAACATTATCTACCTGCACACCCACAATACTTTTTTGTCACTTCAATTTGGACGTCAAGCCAGCAGAGTGAACATGAAGTTTATGAATCACATTTAAACAGCTGAGCTGAGCTGATCTAAAGATCATCAAGAAAGCTCCACTTGGTTCAAGTGGAAATAAAATAGTGTGAAGCTTTCAGCTGTCAGAAATCTTGCTGATTTTTGTGAACAAGCCATATGGGAAAAAAAGTCTATATATTAGAGTATGAAAATAGCACTGTTTTCTGCTGTCAGTTAAAAGAAGTTTACTCCTCCTTTTTTGTGCAGAAATCTTTTCCACATGTGACATTGTCTCAAGAACAGACGCTATCCTGAATACAGAGTGTAGTGCTCTGGTTCCTTTTTTTCTCATAAACTCTGGGACCGCGACCAAAAAACCTTATAATATTTAAAATCTCTGGCACTTGTGGGCAAAATCTCTAAGGAGAGAGAAATATCCATTTTAGTGATTCCAGAAGCTGGTGGTAAACCACAACTTCAGATTCCCCCAAGAAACATTGTTTGTTATGTTAAATTGAATGTACCACCCTCTTCGGGTCCTTTTGTTCTCCTGTGGAGCAGCCCTCATACCATGCATTTGAACTGCTTGACAGGATGCATTCAGTAGTGCAATATTGTAAACACATCTTAATATCCAAGAGCGGGAGGCAGCAGAGGCATTGTTGTGTTTTCCTGATCTGTTTGGTGAGTGGTTCGCATCAAATCCATTGTGCTAGACACTTGAAGAAGCTCTAATAACTTACACATCGCTGACTGTCGTGGAATCTAGCTTTCTGATATTTCGTATATATTAGCCGTCGTTCATGGCAACACTTAACAGTGTAACACTGTAACAGTTTATTTATTTATTTATTTATTTTTTCTACACTGAAAAAAGTGATTTTGGAGCGTGGTAAATATAATCTGTGGAAACTATATAAAATTTACATGATTATTGCAG
>JAUCMS010000062.1:16168526-16199172 GCA_032357445.1 Enteromius radiatus | reverse complement strand
TTTAATAGCTTTTTACTTGAGATAGTTTATACTCAATATATAGGATTAAATCTACCCCACCAAAGTCGATGCAAATTGTTACCTCACATTTATTGGGTAAATTCTATAGATTAGTTTTTACAGTGTAGAGGGGTCTGAAATGAAATGAACAGTAAGCCAATCATTAAAATAAACCCTATTAGGTAGTTTACTGTAGTCCCTAATTCATCACATCAATGAAACTTGAATTTCAAACCTTGAGAGAGAATCTTCTTAAGCTCTCTTTGAATGAATATCGAAAACTTTACCATATCACAAGTGGCATCTTCCGTTTAAGTTAACATCAGTTTGCATCCATGCGTGTTAGCATTAGTACACACATGAAAGCCAGCAAATGAGTCTCTGTGGTGGCAGATGCTAATCTTGGCCTCCTTTGCCACAGAAATTTAGTAAAACTGCCAGTAGTGCCATGCTCATAAGCGTACAAAACTTCCATTAAAAATAAATGGAGATTGGACATGCTCAGTCTGTTTGCAATCTACTGCATGAGTTTGCAAAGAGTAAAAAACTTTGTGGGAAATGGGATCATTTAGCCATGGATAAAGAAATTCAAAGAAGGACTTTAAAATACATGATTTTTCTCCTCTAGTGGTATAAAATGACTCATGGTCCACAACTGGAGGCTAATTACATTTGCTTTGGAGTTACGTATTCTTTATGTGTCGTGACTTTCTGAGTACAACAATGAATTCCAAATTAAGCAAAGTAATAAATCCATAAATCATGCAGTTATAGTCTGCACGAAATCCACACTACTGCGACACACAGTATGTTATTATTTGTTTAAACATCGCTGCATATTTAAATGAAATTCACCTCTTTTCTGTGCAAATTATGCCCATTATATAATATTTTCCAAATAGTTTGGATTTGGTGAACACATTTGTATCTTTACCTGGTTTATGAAGTGCACACGGTGAATTCCTCCCATGATATTTCAGTATTGTGCTACAAAAGCTTTGTGCTGTTATTGAAAAGTGTCTCTTCTTTTTTTGTTCCTCCTATGTCCTTCATGAATAAATAGGACACAGGTGAATCTCTTACACATTTCATATCAGCGTTGACATTTTTATGTTATGGTAAAGGTTAAAATTTGGATAGAAGACAATAAATCCTCATGGGATCCTCAGTTTACTGTAAAAAAAAAAGTTAATGATGAAGAATGTGGTGACATATCCTTCTTTTCTGTCAAATATCACCCAGTTTTACATATTATGTCAGTGAAATAGTGACAAAGAAGGTCAAGGTCTACTTATAGGCCGATTTTTATTAGAAGGAAACAGACTGTATCACTGCTCTACAAACACACAAAGGCTGGAAGACTATCTTTGTACATTATACTGTTTTTAGCTGTAGTGTATAGAAAGCCTCACGGTGGCCCAGTTAGAGGAATAATGGGTCAAAGTGGGTGCAAGAATCATTACATTTTGTATTCAAGTTAGAGGTGAAAGTGAAGTAACCTCAAACATGTCGTCCTTGCATTTGGCTTTTAAAATGGGTTGTCAGTTCAAGGGTGTAGAGAGGTGGTTTTAATGAATACCGGACATGAGATACAAGTAGGTTAGGCAGGTCTGCTAATAGCAGGAGCAGCAGGCTCAGTGTTGGGTGGTTTAGTCAAGTCAGGAGATTTTCTGAGATAATTACTTTTTAGCCTTATCTTAGAGTTCACATTATAATTCATTATTCAATTCACTGGATTCATTTCCAGTTGGATGCGCTGAAATGAGTTTCTCAGAATCATCCTTCTTCACCTATTTTTAATGGATTAATTCACTTAAAAATGAAAGTTCTTTCATCACTTCACCCTCATGACATACCAAACCTGAATGACTTTTTACTTTTCTCTGTGGAACAGACGTAAGGGGGAAACATTGAGCAGCTTTCATTATGTAAGTGCATAAGGACCAGGTGCTCCAAAAATAAGCAAACATCATAATCAAAGCATGATAAACACTGTTCAACTCTCACTAGGTTTTTAAAAATGTTATTTTAGGGTTTACTTTGTTCAGTGACAATAAATACATTACTAATGTTACAAAAGATCACTAATTCTAACATCTAATTTCTACTTTCAATCCATAATTGTATCAAATTGTATCAAATATGTAAAACAGTAATTTTTTGAAATATTATTACAATACTTTTTTTTTTGCAGTATATTGTAAAATGTAATTTGTTCCTGCAATGTCAAAGCTGAATTGTAAGCATCTTTTTTAGGATTCTTTGTTGACTATTGTTATGAGAGAGGGCTCTTCACCGCCTCCTCCGCACCTGGACTCAGTTTCCCATCTTCCCTCATACCTGGGTTGATTACCTTGCCACGCCCACACTCAGGCACATAAAAGCCATGACCTAACATCCACTCTCTCCGCGAAGTCTTGATTTGCCATGGCTATCAATTCCGAACGTTTTCTTACCTGCGTTTATTTTCTTCGTTGCCTACCCTATTGCTTCGATTCCTCTTTGTTGCCCTGACCACGGACTGTTTCTTGGACCCTGATTGGTTGCTGCCTGCCCCGATCCCTGCCCGTGTACCGACCCTGCCTTGCCCTGTCTCTGATATTCCCGGCTGCTGGTGTTTGATTCTATTGCCTGGTGACTCTAATAAACTACTGCTGCAAATGGATCCAGTCTGATGCCTCACGACAACTATAAAGTTCAAAAGATAAATATTTATTTGAAATAGATTTATTGTAACTTTTTGAGGTTTTATATAGTTATAGTAGTTAGTTAACCTCCTTTAAAAATGCCTTTGAATTTCTGTTCACTTTATAGTTTTTGGTGTCAGAAAAAAAAAAAAATTAATTAAAAATTATGAAACATTGGTCGCAGAGCTAGTACCCAAATTTGGCTGCACAGAATCACTTTTTCTTCAGTGGAGAGGTATAGAGCGGTGCCAGGTTGAACACCAGTTACTCAGTGGAAAAGGGGTAAGAGTGCCTCTTTATCTCTGCTGGTTATGTCTCCACATCCAGCTTACGCTGTTCTCCGTCTGAAAACTTCACAAGGGCTTTCAATCAGCTTTATTCAGTAGTGTCCTTTGGTTGACACCGTGCTGGGTGTGTGATTGCATTCAGGAAGAATACCTGAGAGTGTTTGGAGCCAGACAGCTTTTAGATCAGCCAACATTAAACAGAAAGCCAGGAAATATGACTAAAACTTTGTCTGAGAAGACATTTGAGCAGATCGCATATTGGCGGTTAGAGAACACTGTAGCCACAGAATTGAGGCTCAACTCCATTTGTAATGCTTTCTTTGCAGGAGCATGAAGATTAGACAGACAGTGAGCACTGTGCTGTGCACATACTGTGACTAATGTCATTGTGACCGAAACTGCCCTGAATGTACTGCACTGATGAAGACTACAAAACTTCTAAATAAATAAACAAATGAAAACATATATGTGATGAGGCTAAAGCAAATTTTAAATATGTATATATATATATATATATATATATATTTAAACTAGATTGTGAAATTGACCTTGGTTAATTTTGTCTCATTTTTTATTTATTTTTTTTTTTCATTGTGATTCAAATTTATTTATATATTTCAAGTGAGCCCTTTGGCTTTATTGTGTCCACTGACTATTTTTAATGAAATGTTTAATATATAACATCTGCTGCTTGCCACCAGTATGAAGCAAAAGAAGTATGTGTATTAATTCAAAACTGTATTTGAATATAAGCTTGAAAGGTTTATTTTAGTGATACATATATTATTTTCTTTCACTTTTTCATGTCATAAGGTTTTCCGTTTTGATATTTGACAGTTTAATTACTCTTCTTTTTATTTCCACCCTTGTTTTTTTAATAATTCTATATGATCAAAGAGTGGATATGGCTTTATTTTGTTTTGTTGTTTCTTTGTTACAACATACATTATTATGTTTCATTTTTAATGATACTTGCTAATAATTCAAGAAAGCTATATTTTATGTAAGCATTAAATTTAATGTAAGTTTACTGCAGAGTGTTTATTACAGTCAGACATATGCTGTTACTGACATAAAATAATTATTATCTATAAAAATATAAAAACAGTTGTTCTGTCAAATAATTTTTTCAGTCAAAGTAGGCATATAGACTTTAGTATCCCATGACTGAAACAGTCTGACAGTACCTAAGACAAGCGGTTTGGAGAATGTGTGAACTGATGGATGGAAACAAATAGCCTCACATGTTCATAATGCTATACCTAACCGCATGGCTGTGCTATATCACATCTGTTTCGCAAATTTAACTGTGATTGACAATTTCAATTGTGACTGGTAATGTAATGACAGCAGAAAGTCCTCCCGTGTTTATTTAACACATACTGAGTTGACAAGTTGTGGCTGGACTCAGTTAAGCTCACATCTTTCACGACTCCCTCCACACAGTTTTCGTAGAACTTGTTGACATTTTTTCCAAGTAACTGACTTTGATGCCCATAATTAAAAAGTGCTTCAGCATCTCCAGTGGCTACATTAGCCATTCTGGGCAAAATACTTTTGAAGGAATTCAAGGAAGCAAGCATGTCAAGCCTCTCAGGGCAGCTTTTTTATCAATGTACTATGATTGTGTGTTTGTTTGTTTATTATTTAACTTTATTGAACCAACAGTAGCACTTGGAATAATTATGCAAACAAAATTAGTAATTGATATCATCATTTTTTAATTTAAATAATCAAATAGGCCCACAATGAAAAACGATGTTGCCACAAGTGCTCAACTGCTGATGCTATGAAATATGAGTACTCCAGTAGTCACTTTGTTTTCCATAATAAGCATCTCTCATGGAAAATAAAAACACATCACTTAACAGCTTGTTCCAGAATGTCCAGAGAACATTCAGAAGTAACAATCCAATAGTGTTTTGGTAACAAATTAGAAATGTTTTGAAGGAAAAGTTGTAGTTAAAAGTGAATACATGTAACGGAGGCAAGCGAGTAAGTGCTGTGCAGGTAAACCTCACTCCCCTGACCTCAAAAAGAGGCGCTCTAGCGACTGATGCTAGAGGTCATGGCCTTTAGCCTCCTGGTTAGAGTGCCTGCCTCCCATGCCGGAGACCTGGGTTCGAGACCCGCTCGTCGTGGTGGAAGTGGACCGTGGGGGGTTACATACATATGAAGCTGTGTATTTGATGACAACGTTCAAAAGGTATCAGTTTTAAAATCATGCAGGATGTTAAAATTGTTTTAAAGTTATAACGTATCATTCTGCAAGTAATTGTCTGAATGTTATGATGTCATCATCAGTTGAGTCATTGCTAACGATACTGCATTTCAATATGCCCTTGACATGTGACATGAGTTGAAGTACAAAACGTTCAGTAAGCAGCAACTCGCAGAAGCTGAGAAGCAAATTAGAGACACAAATGTGAACAAGAAGTTAATTTCATGGTGGGTTTGTTGGTTGAAAGCTTGGCCACAATAACATAGCCCCCATCAGTTGTTGATACGGGTGCTAATTAAATCTGAGAAGTCTATCCAGGATCTCCTCATTGGACCTCTGCGCCATCACATTCTGTCATGAAAACCCCTTTTCCAACATGTTTGGCATCTTTCTTCCACTCTCCACATCTCACTGCTGTCTCCCTGGGTCTTGTTTTCTCCAGAAGTCTCTCACCCCTGTCGACAGCAGCTCTGCTTAATTGGAAAGGACAGCATCTCTCCCAGCACCCAATAATCGCCCTTGACGGCCTCAGAGCCTGGCATCCCACACGGCCCCTCCTCCTCTGGCTTTCACAGCGCTCACATTTAACATACGCCAGCCTTAATTACCCATAATCTCGCCTGTATCTGCATTTCAACCTTTATTATCACTGGAAATAGGGAATGAGCTATTTTTTTACAAGTGTCTGGGAAACAAATTGCTTTCAACAGATGACTGAATACGTCTTCCTGCATACACTGCAATGCAATGGTGTATCACACACACACACACACACACACAAATATGAAAGATGCTTGAAAAGCAAATAATATGCAGGGTTTGTCTGAAAAACTTTGGGCAGTAACTGCTTAAGACGAACATGGGATTCATGGGATACAAATGTATGTACAGTGCATCCGGAAAGTATTCAAAGCTTATTACAGCGTACAACAGTATTAACTTTTTCCACATTTTATGATGTTACTGCCTTAATCCAAAATTGATTCAATGTATTATTTCCCTCAAACGTTTACAAACAATACCCCATAATGACCACGTGAAAGATGTTTGTTTGAAATCTTTGCAACAAACAAACAAACAAAAACACATAAAAAAGTATTCACAACCTTCACTCAAAACTATATTAAAGCACCTTTGGCGCCAGTTACAGCCTCAATACTTTTTGAGTATGATGCTACAAGCTTGGCACTCCAATTTTTGGGCAGTTTCTCCTATTCTTTTTTGAAGGACTTCTTAAGCTCCATTAATTTTCAGATCTCCCCAGAGAGGTTGAAGTCTGGGATCTGGCTATAGGTCATTCACAGAGTTGTCCTGTAGACACTCGTTTGTTATCTTATCTGTGTCCTTGGGGTGTGACTTGTTGGAAGATGAACCGTCGCCCCAGTCTGAGGTCCAGAGTGCTCTGGAGCAGGTTTTCATCAAGATTGTCTCAGTTCATTGCTGCACTCATCTCTCCCTTGATCCTTATTACTCTGCCACTGAAAAACATCCCCCCAGCTGATGAGCAGTGCCTGGTTACCTTGAAACTGATCTTCATCAGACCAGAGAATCTTGTTTCTCACAGTCAGAGGGTCCTTTAGGTCCTTATCTGCGAATTCCAAGTGGGTTTTAATGTGTCTTCACTGAGAAGAGGATTGAGTTTGGCCACATCATCATAAAGCCCAGATCAGTGGAGTCTTGCAGTGATGACTGTCCTTCTCTCCTTTATCAACTCAACTAGAGTGACCATCAGGATCTTGGTCACCAGTCTAACCAAAGCCCTTCTCTATTAATTGCTCAGTTTGGTGAGGAATCTAGCTCTAGGAAGAGTCCTGGTTGATCCAAACATATTCCATTATGGATAATGGAGGCTACATGCTTCTGTGAATCTTCAATGCACCAGATCTTTTTTTTTTTTTTTACTTTTCCCCAGATCTGTGCTTTGATGCACTATATATAATCTCTGCCCTTGCGCCAGGAACAAATGGTGCAGGGGCAGAGATAAAATCCCAAGTCTCTCAAAGATGTATTAACCCATTTTAAACATCATCCATCCGAACCGGAGTCACAATCAGAGGAAGTTAGTTCCTTGTCACTTAGCAGATGCTTTTTATTTAAAGTCACTTATGGTACATTAATTGCAGGGACAGTCTTCCCCTTGAGCAGCCTGGTGTTAAGTGCCTTACTCAAGGGCAAACGACAGAACTGCAGTAGCGCTGTTGCACATGAAGTGATGTGATGTTTATTTTAGTCAAGAAGGAAAACGTGACACTATTCACTAAATCAATAGATAGCTAAAGCATCAAATATTCATGTCTCAAAGGTTGGCATGTCAGTGCATAATGTGCATCTCTAACATGACAAGTAATTGAGCTGAACGTTTCATTCATTTATTTATTTCCAATTGTGCAGTGGTGCAATATATCATATTCATTTTTTTTTTTTTACAAACTGGTTTAGTGAATAACTCACATGTGAAAGATAGTCACTTGTATAATTCAAATGAAATGCAGAAAACATTAAAAAAAATCCTTAATAAGTCATTTTTTTAATGACTTAAATGAATAAAGCAAATTTTTCATACAACTAATCACTTGTTGCTCATGAAACCTGCAGAAAGAGTAATTTAAAACAGTTCATCACTGATACACAGACTGGCGGCATGTCTGAAATGAATTGTTATAGTATATTTGTCATTCGCTGTGAAATCATGAAGCTGAATTGGGAAGATGCCAGGGAGTGACATTAACCAGAACTCTGGGGGAAAATGTCCCAGATAATTCAAACAATGTCTTTGTACTGTTTGATGTTTGACATATTTCATAAGATTTCGTAATGTTCTATTTTTGGCCTTTCCTCTGGCTTTAATATTGCTTTAGTGCAGGCATTGTAGTGACCTTTAGCTGTCAGATATCTGTATTCAGTGTCTCAGAGGTTGCTGAATGTGTAGCTGATGTGGTTTTTGATGAACAGCGACTGAAGAAAAAAAGTCAAATTCCTGAAGCATTGACAGCATAAATGTAAAACATGACAGTAGCTGTATAATCTAACAGAATATTTAAAGTAATAATTTGCTATTATTTTATTCATTCATTCTTTCTTTTTTTTTTTCCTTTTATATTTAACATACAAGCATATTGCTTCAGTTTCTTATCATTGATTCAACTGAAATAACTGAACCACCTGATTGTATTTGGTTAGAACAAAATACCCCTGAAAGTTTCAGATGTTAAAATAGAGAAGGTTTTCTTATTTTTTCCTGATGCAAGAACATATTCAGCTTTTTTAGGTTAGAGGCAGAATATCAGGAAAAAAGTAGGTTAAATATGGTTTCATACAGCTAAGCCATCAGGCTCCCAAAACAAAAAAAAATCTGTTTTATGGGAACAAAAGAACTGGAATAATCACACTTTTGTCAACTGTGAGTTAAAAGTGATTGGTATCTCTGATTAAAAGCTGTTGAGATTAATTTAAAGAACAGTGTAGCGTAAAGCAAGCGCTGCTGTGAAAACCTGCAGTGTCCTTGACCCGTATGACATCCAGGAGTGAGTTAGTCATTAAAAAGCCATTTTCTCCCCTCTGTGAATAGAACCAGATGCAAAGCAGAAGAAAAAAAGGACACAGGTACACAATTTGACCACTGTAAGGAAGTAAAATGTCTTATTTTGTCACAAGCCTGCGATACACATTTCTATTTGCTAGAGATGAATGAAAGGATTTATGCTAACAAAGCCCTCTGTTAGTGCAGGTCAACTGCAAGGAAGAAGTAGAGCTTTGATTTCATGCACGACTGACACTAGCACTTCAACACTCTTAAGAAAAGTCTTTCAAAATATGGCCCATTGTTAATGTGACCGCTTTTCACAGGTGTTTTCGGGTTAAAGGAAATGTATGTAAACTTAATGGATACTAAATACCTTGCAGAAAATTAGCAGTACAGTTTTCCATTTTTACTATTTTATACAGTGCATTACACAGATGGATGAATGATTATTACTCATACCTCCAAATGACCAAGAAACATCTCTGAAAAACATGTTTTGAACAGCTCATGTTAAAATGCAGATGGCTCAGATACATTGTATCAGGTGTTGAAGTAGAGACATTTTATAAACTTAATGCATTAAATGTGCTCTTAAAGGTTTCTCATTAAAAATGTTTTACAAATGAAGAAATAAGTATTGTTGTTGTTAAACCAAAGCTATAGAATGTATTACAAATAAATAACTAAATAAATATTGTTGTTAAACTAAAGTTATTGAACGTTCATATTAAGAATTATCACAGAGGGCATGATTATCAATAAAGAATAACTTAATTTTGTTTTTTTAATTTTGAATTACATTTTTGTTTTGCACAAATCTATGGCTTTAAAGGAATTGGAACGGCATGAGTCACATGGACTACTTTTATGATACTATCATGCTGTTCTTTTGTGCGTTTGGAGCTTGGCAGCATAAATCATCATCCCCTGTCATTACACGGAAATTAGCAGCTCAGACATTCAGCCTATAGCATTTCCTTTTGTATTTCACAGAGGAAAGAAAATGATAATATGGCATCAGAGTGACACAAGGGTGAGCAAATGATGACAACTATACCTTTAAAACATTTCACACACTGAAAGCGCTTTGTGCACCAAAAAAAAAAAAAAATTCAGAATGGAGCAGAAATCGCAGAGAATTCAAAGGGACTTCTCAGTTAGGAACATCTAGTGAAAGCAGAAAGAGCAGAAGCAATGGCACAGTAGGTCCTGAGATAGATATACAATATAACCACAAAATAATTTGCTCAGTCACGTAGAGAAGATATGCTGTTGTGTCCATTCAGTCGTCTCCTCGCTGCCCACGTCCCAGGGCACAGTTCGGTGGGAACACCTGTGTATAGGCTCTGCAGGGGGGTACGTCTATGAAAGGCTGAAAGGGTCATATGGAAAGGAATGTGGTCTTCATTCACGTCAACATATAGCAGGCAAACACGAATACACAGAATGGAAGGAACGAAAGTGGTGTCTTTTGTTTGGAGGAGAAATGTGTGTGATTGTGTTGGAGTGAGGCCTGTTTAAAGTGGATTTAGGTCCACTTCAGAGAGTCTCCTCTAAGAATGTGAAGGTTAGAGGTGGTGTTCTTCCAAAAAGCACAAATGTGGAAAATAATGACTGCTGTTGCCTCAAATTGCCTGTTTTTTTAACTTGAATTGGTCACACAGGATGCTGAATTGGAAATTGATTTGAAATGACATAAAGGATTTAGTGAATTGCTAATTAAAATAAATTCAAAACAGCCACACAATAACAAACAGACAAAGGGCAAAGGGCAAAGACAGATCATTCTTGAATTTCGGTTGACATTAAAATCTTTTAATTCCTCTTTATGTTGATTGTAACCATTTTGGGTAACTTAGAGCATTCTGATAATGTGTTTTTCCACCATGGTCCATAAAATGAAAAGTAATTTATAAAAAAATCTTTTTTAAATAAAAAGTAACAACACTGTTACAGTATTCTTTTAAAATTCAGCAGAGGAAAGAAAAATAATGCAGATTTGGAATGAGTTGAGCAGATTATAGCAGATTGATTGATTGAGTCATGGATTCATTCATAAATGAAATAGAATGTAAAACGAATTTTCTATTTCATTCTCTGTATTTATTCCTGAATGGTGCATGACACTTGAAGATGTCCATGACTACAGTCTGTTAATGCTTCAGGTTGATATTCACATATTTTACTTTGAAAAAGAAGCTCAGCGCAACATGAGACATTCACCTTCACACATGTCTGTGTAATCTAGCTTGAGGTTTCGAAACCCTCCTTTGCTTTCTCTGACATATGAATTAATCTCCACCTGCACATATTTAAAAGGTCATCCGCACCGGCTCATTGCTGGATAATGATGACTGCTTGACTTCCCTCTGTGCTGCTGTACTGTGTGAATCTCTCTAAAACATCCATTTGCTTTGTGGAAGAAATAGAAGCAGCTCAGTCTAAAAGCTTATGGGTGCCTTTATTTGTCACATACACATTTTCGGTTTCGGTCACATGTTTAAAGGTTATTGAACATTACTGCTATTTTAAAGTGACCACTTCCCTTCAGTAATGAAGTAAATCCATGAGGAGAGAGATACATAACATAGAGATGTTAGGAACACATTACAGACAACATGTGAAACCAAAATCAATTCAAGGGCTGCTCTCGCCAAGAGAAGAACTTCCCATGAAACACAGGCAAAACTAACTCAAACCTCTTCTGATGGTCTAAAATATTTTACTGTGATGATTTGTTCTTTATTACTTAGGCTAGGGTACCTTTATAGTTTGAATACTCAAATACTGAGTTAGGGTTAGGTTAAAGAGTTAGCCTACAATTCTGTTTTTATTTAATTACCCTCATGTCGTTCCAAACCCGTAAGACCTTTGTTCTTCTGAACACAAATTAAGATATTTTTGACAAAATCAGAGAGCTTTCTGACCCTCAACAGAAAGCAACACTACTAACTTGTTCAAGGCCCAGAAAGGTAGTGAAGACATCATTAAAATAATCAATGTGACATCAGTGCTTCAACCTTAATGTCACCCATCCATCCAAATTTGGTAATCTGTTCAGAACCCACTTTTTACCTTATCATTGCTGTTTTGCCACCCACTAGAACAGGATGAGAACAGTAAGAAACTAAAAAACAGACAAGATTGTCAGTGAAGAATGCCGCTCCAGCTGTGGGGAGAGCAGATAGAAACAGGGTTACTTTCACAAATAGCCTATTAGAAATCCAGAGGGGGCTGAGCTAAACAGACCTCTGTTCTCTTATGTCTTTTTTTGGCCTCTTAAAGGAATACCCCCCATAATGAATATTCTATCATCATCATGTTCACATGTTATTCCGAACTTGTGTAAATATCTTTCTTCTGTTGTATACAAAATAAGAATCTTGGTAAATAGAATGTTCTGGTCAAACTTTACTTTATTATGCTTTTATTTTATTTTATTAATACTTAGTAAAGTATAGTAGTTGTTAGATGTAGGTAATAGGTAGGATTAGAGATGTATATGGTCATGTACATGGCCTTATAAACAGCCAATACAATTCTCTCAGAAAGGTGCAAAAGCTGTTACTGGGGCAGTACCTTTTCAAAAGGTACACTTTTTTACCTATTTGCTTCACATATTTACACTTCAAGTAGTAATATGTACCTTTAAAGTAACTAATTGGACTCTTTAGGTACAAACAGGAAAAGGTACCGCCCCAGTGACAATCTCTTTCTCACCTTTATTTAATCTGAAGATTCTTCTTTCACCACATAGAACCTTTCATGAAATAGAAATTTTTTTTTTTCACCTTAATTTTATTTATTCATTTAGTTTACCTTTATTTTTAAGACTGTACTTTGCAGATTTCCTAAACTATTCAATTGCAAATGCAATTCTATTGCATATCTTTTAACCTCACCAACATGTTCCCTTTCTGTTTGGCAAAGCTTGTTCAATTTCACCTTTGGTGCTTCCTGCTAAAAGCAAAAATACAGGGTTTAATTCTGGAGCCAGACAATTCCTGGCAACAAAAATATATTTTGGCATACATACAGGCTTTGATGTATCAAATTATGCTGTAGAGGGAGATCTTTAGAGCTTGTCTGCCTGCTGCCTTCACCTGTCAGATGTGTGAGTGACACAAAGTGCATAGCGTTTTTTCCTTATAGTATTGTACCAACATAGAATATTTATCCCCTTTGGCCATAGAATTAAATGAAAGGAGGAGGGAAAATAAATCACCTTTACTCTCTCAAACACTGGCTTTCAAATGCAAATGATGGTTTGTTGGTTTCACTAATGCGTTTCTTTTTAAACTCTCTTTTTTGCTTCACAGAGATTGCTGTCTGTGATGTCTTGAAAAGCTATATGATAAAGGGACTGACCTTTCCTTTAAGAAAAAAAGAAAGAGTCTGAACAACGATTTCCTTACCTTTTGTATTTTGTATCCTCTTTTTAAACTGTTGTCGGTGGTTTGGGATTTTACAAAGCCACCCAAAGCCGTGTGTGAGCTTCTGTGAGTCCGCACGTGTGCGTAAGTGAGAAATGATCAGATTCGACAGGCAGGAAGCTGTCATTCACATACAATAGGTGGCTGCATTGGGTGTCAAGAGGGTGTCAGCCGGTGAGGATTATGGTTGGAAGTGTTGGTCTTTTGCAGATAAGATATCTCCAGGCAACAGCTGCAAAGGTGATTGCAAAACGCTATGGAAAGTCAGGCAGAAAAATATCAATTATTATACAACAGCAAGAATTAAAGAAACCAAGTTTACAAAGCAGTCATGCTTTTGAAAGTCATTTGAATTGATTTTCAGAGCTTTGACTGTCTTGGTCTGTTTGGGGTGTCAGAGACCACAAGGCCATTTTTAGAAAAAGCTGATTTATTTAATATGATTTTCCTCATTAAACAAAAACTGATTATATTAAAATATGAAATTGGTTACAAAATAAAAATGTATTCATTGACGGGTCTACACACTGATTTTTCTCCGTTTTGAGGCTAGGGTGGAATAAATACAGAATCAAAAGTCAGTTCTGAGAAGTGTAAATCTTTTTTTTGTGGTAAAACTGGGATAGAACTTTAATAAAAATCTGGCTATACTGGATTTCGGTTAGGTTAGAAGAATAGGGTTGTCCCTGTTCTCTTAATGAGTAGTAGCTGTGTTTTTGGAATGGTTTATTGCATAATGTGACCAGGTTTGAGTTAATCTATGGTGCAGTCAGTTTGTCAAAATAACAACGCTACAACAACGTGCCTGAACACAACTCTTTTTGGGCCAGCACACAACTGCGTTGGACTGTATAATACGGTCCCAAATGTAAAAAGCTTTTTTTTTCTACACACTCTTAGGAAAAGCTACAAAAGCTGTCACTGGAGCAGATACTTTTTCGAAAAGGTACACTTCTGTACCTTTTAGGTACTAATATATCCATGATACTAATATGTGTCCAATATGGGCCCTTTAGGTACAAATATAGTAGGCTACTACCCCAGTGACAGCTTTTGTTGGTTATTTTTTGAGGGTACATGCACAAAATGATGAATAAAGACCGAGTATCGGGTGTGTTTTTGCTTTAAGTTTTTATTAAGTTAAGAAGCCACTGTAAATTTAAACTAATGATGATGTTATATATTATATTATTATCAAATATTAAAATAATATTTGCTTTGCAAATAGGCTTTAACTTAATTTTATTGTAAATGAAAAACATCTGTACATCCACTCCATACAATGTGATAATTCAGAGATTTAGCTGGAGAATGTAGTTTATATGGTCATGTAAATGCATGTGCGGCAAGTTAACATGAATACAAAGTAAATGTTACATATGATGTTACATCATAACATGAATATGAGATACAGTGTGGAGCGCCAACCTCAGGTTCTCAGGGTTTAAAATAAATTCTTAAACATCCAATCTCATAGCTATCTAGTCAGTGCAGGCCTTACTGTAATGACATTACCCTTATGTTCAAAGTACTTACTTTCTCACCAAAGTGCACAATAAAGAGCACAAATCACAATACTGGAAATTACCAGGACAGACAGCAGAGCCAAATGAGTCACACAGAGTCATTAAAATCTGTTTATGCGTGCTGGCCCACAATGTAGGTTTAAGTACAATATTGTGTAATGACTGAGGGTGGTGGGATAATTTCTTTACATAAACACCTACACAAGGCCAATATCAAGCAATTATATATTCTTGCTTAAAAAGCAAAAAAAAAAAAAAAAAATACTAATGGCTTGTTTTGCTTCGAGTGATCCAGCTGTCTACTAATTCGATTTGAGGTAAGATGATAATTCTAGGAATTAATTTTTGTCAGTTATAAGGGAGCATAATGTGGCCACATGTCTGAGCCGAATGTTAAGTGGCCTTGGGCCACGAGTGCTAAAACAGCCACATCTCTGGCTGGTTACAGTATTGATTTCTGCGATGAGAAGCATGATTACAGTGTCAGAAAGCAATTTTCATGGACCTTTTAAAGTACAGTTAAGAGCTGAGTGAGACAGCTTTGTCCATAAAGTCGTCAGGCTGAGGAACAGAGAGAAAGGGCCTTGTGATTGTCACCGCAGTGGTTTGGTTGATCCATATGCCAATTTCTACAGACTTCAGATGCTCCCTATTCAAGAAAATGTGAAGGAAGTTGAAACTCAGATAGCCTGCGACTCTCTTTGATTGACAAGCTTAATGAAAAAGGCCAAGAAATGACCTTGGCAGCCTATACAGGCCATACAGATCAAGAGACAGTTATGTATTGTTCATTGTACAGGAAGTAGAATTTATTCATTTGTTAACACTCTGTTTCTTCACATTTGGAAATGAGAGTTATTATTGTAAAGAATTTCTCACTAACTTGCCAAAAATGTAGCTATATGGAACAACAAAGATTCATTTACTCACGTAATTGAACCAATAAAACTGAATGAAGTAAATAATTCAGTCACTTGTCAGTCAATTAGAATGAATTGTTTGAGTGAGTGATGGAATGACTGGTTTATCATAACATTTCGGACTGAATCTGTGCTTTTAAACAATACGATTCAATTAATGATTCGCAGATAAAGAGACTCACCGCTAAAACCAAGCACTTGTCAGAGAGAAGTAGATTTGGTTACAATGAACCTCAAGACGCACACAGTTTTGTTTATTAAGTGCAAGAGTGCCAAAAATTAGGGACTGCAACTTTAATAAAATGATCCTGAACCTGATTCCACAAGATGATAAAATAATTGATTTTAAATTGAGTGCATTTAACTTGTTTGGATTTGTTGGAATTCATTGAAATACATAGTGCATACTGTATAAACATTCAAACTTCTTACACAATGAGGTTTGATTAAAGTGACTAAGCAAATGCACTCCAAGACATTGTTTTCTCTAAGGTCAACGACTGAGTCAGTTTAAATCTTCTCCAAACCTAAACTGTCATGAATACACAAACCCTATGGTCTCAGGGACCAAATTCTTACAAAAGAGAACAACACACATTATTTTTTGTTATACGAGAAAAGCATAAACCAGACTGTAGGTTATCCAAAAAATTATCCAAAATTATTCACTTTTGCACTATTGATCCATGCATTTATTTCCTTCTTCATACAGTTTCATCGGTCTCATATTTTATCAATTTTTCTTAATTTGTACTTCTTTTAATATATGTGTTTCATAGGCTATCCCCCCCAAAGCACTTCATTAATTGCATTGCACTTCTACAAGTGGGTGAGGACAAAATAGCATATACCTAAAAGGCATGCACCTTCTTGCCATTTCATGGAGTACATCCAGGCCCGTCACTTGGTTTTGAAGCTGTCTTATTATCTCTATCAGCCACCGCTGCATGTCATTTAGATTTCTCTCCCCTTAGAAATCCTGTGTGTGAATCTCACAGACACAAACCAAACGGACCCTTCAGCTTTCTTTCACGCCACGCAGCAGCATCCAGATGGCTGTTAGTCACAGTCACTTCCTTTCATCCAAGAAAACCGCCTGATTCTGCTCTTCTGTGAGGCTGCCATCCATGCATAAATGTTCTTTGACTCTGGAAAAGACATCATAACTTGGTGACAATGAGGTCTTTGATGGAAAATATGGGTTTAAGCCTCAAACAGCTTTGTGGTAAACTAGCACTGACAGATTTGGGAACTCAGCTTTCTGTCTGACAGGCCAACTCTGAAAAGCCAAGCTGTTAGCTCACTTTAAATGCTAAATTAATAATGATAGCTTTGAATCCACTAAATGACAGGCCTGATTTTAAAGGCAACTGTATCAATTTAGGGCATATTTTGATAAGCTAAGGCAGGTTTCTCCCAAGGTTTTATCTCCCACACATAGAGTTCCCCTTCAGTCGAGTCACTCCGACGTTACATATGGGAACTTGCATGAGAGACCAATCACCCCTGAGCCTTACTAAAAAGTGATTGCTGATTGCATCCAGCTGCATCTGATCACAGCGTGGCAGGGCAGATGGAGTAGTGCATATTAGCTTTTCGTAGTGACCATGGCTACGATGAGGTCCCACCTCTCGTTCGTGAGACGGCTCCACTTGCGTCCTTCCCGGGGCAGATCGGGTTTCTCGGCTGCCACAGCGAGGCACCTGTGGGACCTTATTGGTGATGGTGCAGAATGTTCCGTTGGCTGCAAAAGCCCTGCGGATTTCTGCCCCACCGCGTAGTACCATGGTGCTTCCGGAACAGACTTCTCCCCCGCATGCCGCATTCACCCTGAGAGGAGGAGATGTCTTCTGCAGCATCAGAGGGGGAGTTGGCTGGTGAGGCAGACACCACACCGGGACAGCGCCCCACTGCAGTCCCTGCCCCGTCCGAGGCAAATGCTCCCATCCGATCCTTCTATGCTTGATGACTGGTTTCTGGGGTGGAGTTTCTGCCGCGTTCCCCCCCAGTGCCTTTCTTCCCAGAAGCGCATGAGGAACTGACCAGGTTGTGGCGGGCCTCCTACTCGGCTCGCCCATGCCTCGACACCTCGCCCCTCACCACCCTCGATGGCGGTGCAGCCAGGGGGTACGTGGCGGTTCCCCAGGTCGAGCGCTGCCGTCTGGCGGGGTCAGCCACGTCTCCTGTCCAAATCCTTTAAGCTCTCATCTGCTCTCGCGGGTCGGGCTTAGGGTGCAGCGGGCCAGGCTGCCACTGCCTTGCACCCCATGGCCACCTTACAGGTCTACAAGGCCAAGGCGCTGAAACATCTGCACAAGGGTGGTTCTGACCAAGGGGTGATGCGGGAGCTCCTCGCCGTGACAGACTTCGCCTTCCAGGTGACAAATGCGATTGCGCCTTCCTTAGGCCAGGTGATGTCCACGATCATGGTCCAGGAACGGCACCTGTGGCTGAACCTGGCACAGATGGCAGATGATTGCCCAGAAGTTCTCGGCAGTCCAGAAGCAGACCGTGGCTATTATTCACATCTTGCCCCACAGGGACTCCACCAGCAGGTCCCCGGGTGCCCAGCCTCTGCCTCGATCTTATCTCAACACAGACCTTTTCTCAGGTTTGCTTTCGAGGGTTGAGCGTATCAGTACAAGGTGCTCCCATTTTGCCTGTCCCTCTCTCCCCGTGTCTTTAGGAAGGGCTCCCCTCTGGCAGATGGGCATTTGTATGAGGCCCAGCTATGTGCCCGAGGTTCCTACCACATCTTTCTGTGATCAGGTAGTGGACCTGCAAGCTCTGCCCCAGGAGAAGGCAGACCCAGCCTTACAGTTGCTGTGTCCCATTCGCACTTTGCGCCTTTACGTTGACCACACTTGGAGCTTCAGATGTTCCCAGCAGCTCTTTGTCTGCTATGGAGGTCAGCAGAAAGGGAATGCTGTCTCCAAACAGAGATTGGCCCATTGGGTGGTAGATGCAATCTCCCTGGCATATTTATACCATGGAGAGCTGTGCCCCTTATAAATGCAGCTGGATGCATTCAGTACACGCCAATGTTCATTGGCCTTTTTAATAAGGCTTAGAGGTGATTGGTCTCTCATGCGTGTTCCCATATGTAACATCTCCGTTCTAAAAAGTTGAAAAGTACCTTATACATTTTTTTATTCCCTGGTGGAAATGGGCTTCAATACACTTCATAGATACTTTTACATTATTAAAATGGTCAGGTCAGTATTACAAAAACACTTCTGACAGATGGTGCGGAGAGAAGTGAGATGATATGACAGACATTCTGCACTTACCAAATCATGACCAAAGGACATAAGACATGATTTAATTCAGTGTGTTGTAAAGCATTAACTGCATTTTTGTTAAAAGCTAATATTACTCACAGTCTTTATTTTTAATAAGGCAAAGAACGAATAGTGAACTCTGTTTCTTCATCCAGTGAGTGTGTTACTGCCTGGAATAAGGAAAGTGCTGCTTTAAAAAACAACAACTTAAAAAAAAATAACTGCAACATAATGGCATAAGGTGTGAAAAGCACTTTAGCGTGGATTTTATTTATTTATTTATTTTATTTGTTTACCATGTAATAAAATTACACCAGTTATTCTGCTCTGTACATTTTGTAAAATGTTCTTTAAGCATGTTATTATATTAATAATTTTGTATTTACATGATATGCCTATTCTTTTTTATTAAAGTCAAGATAGCAATGTTTTGAATGTTCTATCATTTGTATTCTTTTTCTTTGACTTGTCTTACAGGTGTAAGTTAAAGTCTGTCAACCAATCTCCTCAAAGTGCCTCCGGTCAAATGTTTCCGCCCTGTCTGAAACCATTTTGAGATTATGTTGTCACCAGACATGCCTGGTTATATCATAACGCCTGAAACTAAGGCGACTAAAGTAACTGCCTTTGTCATTTCTACTTGTACTCATGTCGTCTTTTTTTTTTACCCTGAGGATGAGCATTGGTGGAAGTTTCTCATGTGTAAGAGAGCTCAACAGATGGCCTAGTGTTTGTCATTGAGACTGCTGGCTCTGCTCCCACCCTGGCCACAATCCAGAGACACGGTAATGGAGTTCCTTCCAACCTTCATCCAGCCATTACTAACAGATCCACCAGAGAAACTCTGGAACGACCATTCATGTCCCTCAGAGAGCTTCGCTTCATGAAACAGTAGGAGAGGATTCTCTCATTTCAGGAGACTTGCAGTAAAATTGAACACTTCCTTTGTTGCTGTACTTATGGTGAGAATGAAGAGATGTTGAAGTAGAAGTTCAGACTGCAAAAAAACTAATCAATATCTTAGGTCTGCACAATTAATCACTTTTCACAATCCCACAATTTCTATTACGGATGCCACAATTATGTAATCGCTCAAAGTGGCAATTAATCATGCAAAGTCCACTTATGTTATGATGTTTTTTTTTCTCTACAGGTTATCTTAAGGGTTTTCCCATTTTTTAAATTTTAGATTTAGTATAACATTATAATACCATTCATAGATTTTTTATTATTATTATTTAAGGAAGAAACCAATTCAATGTATGATTGATATTTGAGGCTTAATACTACATAAAAACAATAAAGTATTTTCAGTTAGTTTTCAGCTTGTTTATGTTCATGTAAAAATATGGCATTGCGTTGCTTCAAACAATAGTATAAACATCATTGAGTGTAAATTGTGATAATTGTAAAAATCACAATTACATTAATCAACAATAATGATTTTTGACATTATCATGCAGCCCTACAATATCCTGAGCTAATGTCTGAATCAATGTTTCATATAATTTTTAGCTTATATCTTAAGCAAAAGTTTGTCAACTTGTATTCAGAAGGTCACAATGAACAGATGAACCTGGATTGTGTATTTATTTGTTGGACATTATCTCAATGGAATTCTCAGCTTCTCGTATACATGGATCTAATGTGAAAACTGAAAATTTATGGCATTTAGCTTTTACTATTGTGTCATCTTTTCTAATATTTTTGTAAAAAAAATATCTTCTTCTTCTTCTTCTTCTTCTTATTATATTTATTTTTAAGTTTAACAGGGGTGGGACGGGTTTTAAATTTGCACAGTTGCTTTGTGTTTTATATTACTGTTGTAAAAGAAGACAATTCACTAAAATAAATGAACAAAAAACAGAAGATATCCATATAATATCCATTGTTTTCAGAAGATATCCATATAATATAGGCCTAATATAATAATGAATTGATATTGATTAATCCTCAATATTGTAGCATCCCACAGGCTTTATCGCTCGCAACTACCAATTCCTAGAATGCTGGATTGAATGTTCATCTGTATGAAAGCCCGTTTCCACCACTGAATAAAAAAATAAAAAAGGTAATTGTGACTTTTTATCTCAATGGAGAGTTGTAATGAACAAGAGAGCATTATATTGCAATTGCCTGATACAAACTCACAATTCTGACTTTTTTTTTAAGAATAGTGAGATGTAAACTCGCAATTGTGAGAACATATCGATCTTGTTTAGAACTGGACCTTATAACTTGCAGTTTTGAGGGAAAAAGTCAGAATTGTGAGATTTGCAATAGTGAGTTTATTTATAAAGAAGAATCGCGTTTATATTATAATTCTGAGATGTAACACTACAGTCCAAATAAAAATTATGTCACGGAAACACTGATTGGCTGATAGGACCAAGAACACTTCACTGATACGTATATATTCATTCACAAACAGAAAAAACATGAGATCATGTTAGATGTAAAGATCGTGTTGTGTTTTTGAAGAGAAAGCCTGAGGGTGATGGACAGTAATGCATGAAGACACTTTTAATCCTGTAAAGCTTCAACATATGTGCCCAACCCCATTAAAAGCTTTTACTTACTTTGTCATACAGTGCCTGGAGTGCTGTTGAAAAAAAAAAACAGAAGGAAAAAAAGTTTTAAAAGGTTTTATGGAAATGTGTTATGTGGGTGTAATTGCATTTCACTTTAGATGTTATTGTCTAATTCTCAGAGAGCTGATCCAGTATTTCTCTTTTCACAGATTAATTTAAAACTAGTGATACAACAGTTCTCGCCTTTTTTATATAGAGGCCTGTCCTTGTTTGCTGAATTCCAGACCAAACTATGTGTGTGAGTGTAATGCAAAGTGACAGTCGACTGAACTATATATTTTTAAATGCTTCTAATAAGTAAATTTATGCATAAAAACATTTATATATTTTAAAATATATTTAAAAATACAAAAAAATATGCAGAAAATATACTGGTAAAAAAAAGTAATGTAGATATACAGTATGTTGAAACATACTTTAGATTATGGAAATATAGATATTGGAAATGTATACTCATTTATGTAGTATGTACAATAAAATATACTGTAATATTTAGAATGTATTTATGTATTAGATTCTTTTATATTTTCTAAATTTGAATCGAACACTGCATGCTTTATGAAATTATAAAATTATTATTATTATTAATGATCGTTAATTGCATTTTTTTAAGTTATATTAACCATGCTAACAGTTTATTCGTTATGTAAGAAATGTATTAAATTGAGGAGACCTTTTCCACACAAGTTTATTGAACACTTTTTATTGCATAATGCTTGAAGCACGTGAATGAAAAACAACAAGATTACAGCAAAACATTTTTATTTATTTTTCAGCAAAAGAAATATCTTCTTCCTCTCCAGCTGTCAGTCAGCCTTCTGCTCAGTCGTGACTGATGTGTGTCAGTATTTATCTTGACAGATATCAAGCAGCTCAAAGACAGAGCAGGTTGGGCAATGTTGTCTGATAACTTATTTGGCATTTAGAATAAAACCAGGATCCCCCAGTGAGCTGAGTATTTAATCAGTGCCGTCCCTAAAAAGCACAGCAATGTCTCTTTGGCAGGCATTTTATTAATAAAACATGGCATGCTCTGTTCTAACTTCTGACCCATTAGGTTTGGAGTTTGGGTAAATAAATGGGATCCGGTTGCGTCACTGCCTGACCTGTCCAAACAGCTCTACTGCAGTCATATTCAGCGGGGCTTCAAACAGTCAAGCAGACCTGTTCTTTCACAAAGGGCCATAGAGAAAGACAGCTGTATTACGAAATAATTCCAACTCTTTTCTTGTAATGATTTTCAGGGGTCTGTGAACCTTTTTAAAATATTTGAATTGCTTTAACAAGTACACCAATACCATTGATAATGAGGCCAGCGCATTAGCTTAAAATCTCTGCAATAATAATTAAAAAAATCCAAACATTATTTATTCCTTGCGATGTTCGTGTGAAAAATTTGCATAATCAACGCTAAAATGCATGCTATCAGGGAGTTACAGTAAGGTTTAGTGTATTCCCAGGTTAATTTATTACCCATAGGTTTAAATAAAACTTTAACTTTAAAGTTAGATATGTTGTGTTATGTTGAAATTACATAAACAGATACATATTCTATATGTATTGCTGTCTGCTGAATTTGAATACAGACAATACAAGATTATTAGTGTTTATGTAATGCTCAAATGCAATAATTACTTCTCACTGTGCCATAAAATAAATTTATAGGACATTTTCATTTTAGATATTCAAACAACAAACAACCTCTAATGTTTCAGGTGCATCCACCGATCTATATATATTTATATAATCTCTATTATGAATCAGTGGGTGCATCTAAATGTCATTTTAAGGCTGGTTTGCTGTATTTCATCTAAATTTACATTTATTGTTCATTAAAGCTGCATGGCAGTTATTCATGTCGCTGTCTGGAAAACACAAACTGTTTGTTAACCTAACATTTCAGCACAGGGACTGATATCTGGCATCCTGTGCTTGCAGACACACCATTAAGTAAATGCATGTGACATTTTTCACACAGTTTTCACACAGAGGTCCAGAAATAGCTCCAACATGTTTAATGCATTCCAGCGATGTTACGAGTTCTGTCATCTGAGCCTGGATCTTGTGTGTTTTCCTCTTAGAAACGTTTTCTCGTGAGGTATGATGGAATGTCAGAAGTCTGTATGGTAGTAAAAGCTGTCTGTCAAAGCAAAGCAACACATATGTTAAGATTTTCATCCATGAACAAGCTTCGAAAGCATTGGTTCGTGGTTTTGAAATATTTTATCATCCTCGGTGTATGTGACTTTCTTCTTTCAGACAAATACACTTCGGAAGACGTGAAAAAACGTGTGCGTATTTGTAATAAAACATCTCTCACACAGACTGACGTTACTGATGTAATGACTACTAAAAAATTTACCTTTGCATCATGGGAATAAATTATATTTTAATATTTTTTTTCTGTATTTTTGATCAAATAAATGCAGTCTTGATGATCAAAAAAAAAAAAAAAAAAAAAAAAATTTCAAAACCAAAATTTCAAATAGCAGTGTAAATATTTTAGATTTTTTCTATACTGTCTTACAAGATTTACTAGATATTCAAAAATAAGTAAGATTAGGCTAAATAATGATAAGTTAAACATCGAAGGTATTAACATAACTGGGTGCTATTGCAGTTGCCAAGCAACTTCATTAATATTGAATTCAACAGCAGGTGTATCACTACTTTCTCAGTGCTTCTGTTGTTGTTTTTTCTTCCTTGAGCAGATCTGAGTTCCTGTGAGCCAGCTCCTCTCTCAACAGCTCACTGCATTATCTGACATTCTCCATCTGTAGCTATCGACCAACCCCAGCAATTTAATCTATGAAGCAGTGTGCCTCCTAAAACACAACGTGGGTGTTTGGGGGTGGCCGGGTAGATAAGAGGTGGTTTCGGAGCAAGGCCTGCACCCCAAGCACTTAACCTTATCTGCCCCTGAGCTCTGATGCGCACATGTGTGGCACTGCTGTCAACCTTAAAGCTGGGTTGCACAGGATGATGGATTAACAATTGTGCTCCAAGACTTTTGAGCAGCATAACACAGATAGAACAATAGCAGCCAGATGTTCCTTTAGTCACAATGGACAGATTTATAGGTCATTGTGAACGGGATGTCCCAGAATACACCTGGAATTTAATGTAAAAATAGCTTTTTAATGGACATACAGTTCATAGTCTGCGTAAGGTCGCAAACTGGTTTCAAAATTAATTGACCAGGTCCTCTTCTGGCCAAAGGTCTAAATATAGGTGTGGAGGTGCAGTGGGCTATTTTAAATATGCCTATTCTTCTATAGCAAAGCAAAGTCTGAAATAGCTAAAGGTGACCCTGCAGAGAAAGTAAATATAGTTGGGGAACTTTTAAGATATCTATGTATTATATTTTAAGATACCACAAAACTATATTGCAGTAGATGCAGTAAATATTTAAATGTAAAATGAATGTTTTGAAAGAAATGCTCAACAAAGCTGAATTGATTTAATCCGAAATAAAATAAAACCAGTAATATTTTGAAATAATATATAAAAAAGTATTCTACTTATTTTTTAAAATGTCATTTATGCATGTGATGCAAAGCTGAATTTTCAGCTTCATTACGTCAGACTTCAGACATTACTTCAGTGTGTATATATGTATATGATTAGATAAAAAAACCCCATCAACAATAAAATATGGCTAACACAATAAAACGTGAATAATAAAGAAACTTTATTTTTGAAAATTAAAAAAAAGTTTTCTGTTTTTAAAAATAAACCCTTCATTATTTTATATATATATATTATATACACACACACACATACATAACATTTAAATATTTAAATTGAGCTAATATTACCTCTGTAGATGCATGTGTTTATAGACAAAAAGACTGAATAGAAACTAAATTGACGATAAATGAACACGATGATGTTTTATTTGAAATGAAGTCATTTGTTGAGCAGTTTCCGATTTTGGTTTACACAATAGGAATCCAAGCATTGCTTTACATTATAATGGAGGCATTTACATCTGGAGAACATGAATGTTTGTTTATTGACTTGAAGACTGCCAGCTGCCAGCTTGTCTGATAAAGATGAATAATGATGAAGTAAACAGGAATTGTGCATCTTCCTATCTGGCGGTTTTCGAGGGCAACGTGCCCTTGGGCAAAGTCATGATGCTGTTCCTAACATCAAGCAGGCAGCGAGGGACGGTTAAAAGCACTGCTGCCACATTAGAGCATATAAATGTGTCACAAACTCGAGCTGTGATCTCCCAAAGCTGCCATCATCTTGGATTTATGTGAAAAACGCCACATATTTTAATTGTTTGTGCATGCTTAATAGCTGACAATAAACTATAAATGTGCAATTTTCCTCAGCATTACGTTGACAGATATATGTGGTCCTGTAACATGGCTCAAACTGCATTACCGTAACTCAATGTCAAGTTAACTCTATTTACCATCTGTCATAAATTTCGAATTCATTAAGTCGATCACAAATGACATCTGAAATAAAACAAACAATGCTTTTATCCTTCTCGTGTTAGTCAGATGTCTCTGCTCTAAACTATATTCTCATATTGAGTTGATGTAGCTAAAATTATTGTAGCTTAGGCCAGTAAAACACCAGGACGAAAAAAAGCAATCTCATTGGTCGGCCAGTTTTTACAGCCTTAACAGTCAGGTTAAGATAGCATCAATTAGACAAGCTGTTTTGATGTGAGCTTAAAAATGTATCAGTCACCATTAACTCTATTGTTGAAAGAACGATATAAAGTTGGAATATGAATATGCATGTAAATAAATGACTTCCGTGTGAAGTGGTTGAACCTGCATTAAACCCAGCAATCAAAGCCGAGAGTTTTTGCACGCCTACACTCTTTTCAGCTTGTAAAATGTAAAGACAGTGACCTTGCTTTCAGTTTTCTTGCTTTTACTCTTTTCTGCTTTTACTCTAGTTTGCTCTGCATAGAGTAACTGGCCTTATGTGACAGAAGTATGTATTGTGCAGTTCATTCTTTGGCTTGAGAATATCTTTCTGAAACAGTAGCAGCTGTAGTGTTGCTTAATGAAACGCATCATGATCAAACAAAGTCCAGAACTTCTCGAATGTTGTTCTCTCAGGAGTTATTGAGGTCATTGTGGGGCAGTCGTGGCCTAATGGACAGGAAGTTGTAACCTAAAGGTCGTGGGTTCGAGTCCCAGGTCTGGCAGGGATTGTGGAATTCCTAGCACTCTCTCCACCTTCAATACCACGACTGAGGTGAGACCCTTGAGCAAGGCACCGATCCCCCAACTGCTCCTGGGGCAATGCAGCAATGGCTGCCCACTGCTCCGGGTGTGTGTTCACGGTGTGTGTGTGTGGTTGATCATTTCTCACTGCTGTGTGTGTGTACTTGGATGGGTTACATGCAGAGCACAGATTCCTAGTATGGGAAACCATACCTGGCCACATGTCATGTCCTTTCTTTTTTGTAATGTAGCCCTCTGCTCTGACCTCTTTCTTGGTCTATGTGGGGATTAAACCAGAAATCCCAGGGAAAGACCCTCTTAGAAGCTGGAGCTGTGTGGGGGTCTTTAGCCAAAAACATGGATCATTGTTATGGATGAGAGGAGATTTCATAGTTTTTGCAATCTCAAGCAATCACTGTTTAACAAGCTTTGAAAGAGGCTAATGCAAAAAAAACTTCGTACAATTTATTCTCCGTTGTTTTACAAAATGTCGGTTGCATCTGTTTTTAATTGTAGCTGACTCACAAGAAACTGAAGTTACTTAAAGGAATAGTTCACCTAAAAATGTATGTTTTGTTAAATGTATGAGTTACATTTATTATGTGTATTTGGTGTTTTTTTTTTAATATATTTTTGGAGCTTGACAGCTGTGATCACTATGACCTGTCATTATTAGCTGCATGCTTTCATGCTGAACTAGAAAAAACTTTGGAGTTGACAGGAGAGCGAGTAAATGTTGTGCAGATAATAATAATGAACATATAGGCAGAAAAACCTGCTGAATGTTTTTGCATCCATTTGGTCTTTTTTTCATTTAATATGTTCATAACACTGACAATTTCCAGAACCATTATGGTTATTGCTCTGAAGCAAATTGTTTTCAAAAGCATCATTGTAGCTGTAATCATGCAAAATAAATCCACCCAAACATCCATTTCACATCAGCTTAATCAAAAATATCCATTTCTGCATTTAATACTACTGCATCCTTACACACATTGATGTTTTTTTTTTAAATGGAAACCAACCTTACATTTTAGTCTTAGAATAGTTCAACCAAATTATGGGAAAATATCCATGAGAGGCATCGCATGATAGATTGTCTGCAGTGAATGGGTGCCGCTTTCCTCATATTCAAGGTTTGAAGTTTGTTTGGGCTTTTCTCTTCACAGTATGTTGAATAATGGACTGAAGTTGTGTAGATATTGTAATGTTTAAAGCTGTTTGGGCTCTCATTCTGATGGCACCCATTCACTGAAACTCATCTACAAAGAAAAATGCTAATTTCTCTGCCTCTATCTTATAATAGAATACTTTTTCCTTAAACAAATAAAAAAATTAAATACTTTCTCGAAGATTCTTGCCAACCTTTGGTGTATTACAACACTCAGCCACATAACAGATATTGCACAAGACTAGCAAAAGTGTGGGGATTTCCCAAGGCAGGTGTTGCTCTGTGTATATAATTTTCCACATCCAAATCATTTCAGCGATCATCTCACTTAGGTTTATTGGGTGTTAGTTCCCTCAAACGTACCAAAAACATCTCTGTATGTGGAACAAAAATGCTTTTAACATCTGTGCCACAGCATAAAGTTCTCTCTGTTTGTTTGGCCTCAGTGCTAATGTGCCGTCAGTGATGTGTCTTCACAAGCCGGGCCTTCTAGGGTGTTGTCACACCTGAACGACTTCTGAGCTCTCTTGCCAGATTAATTGTAGGTGCAATTTGTTATGGATAGTCTAAGGCAAGTCAAGGTTCGGTCAGAGGAAAGCATGAGAGAAGTCTACAGGATGAGTCTATGAAAAAAGGTGTCAAGGTAATCAAATGCTTTTCATCGTAATGAGAAACAGCTTGGGAATTAGAACAGGTAACACACAATTGGGAAGACATGCTATTTTGAGCTTTTCATGCCAAATGAAGCAGATAAAAATAGCCTTTTTCTGTGAAACACAAACAGTTTTTTTTTTTTTCTTCTGAAACAGGTCACCCACATTCTCCTGAACTCACAATGTTCTGGCTCAGATTACAAAGTGTTCAGGACATCCTGAAGAATATATAACATCTTTCAGATAGATCATATGTCATGTTAACCTAAAGAAGTCATTCAAACATTTCTGTAGAATTACAAAAACATGATGTAATGACACACTGAAAAGATTAAAGTCAATAACATGGCCTTTCAAGGATATATTTGAAGTAAGGTGATGTTGCTACATACAGTGTGATTTAAATGAAGTATAGCAGCTTTTATTAACCGAACCTGTGGACATAAACACACCACAAATGAAAAATATTTAAAAAACAAAAACAATTTAATGCACATCTTGATCAGCACAGTACTATATGCCTTCAACATATGACTTTACTCTTTAAGTAGTTGATTTAATATAAATTTCTGTACAGTTCCTAAATTCTCTCAAACATCAAATCAGTCAAACAAACAGAGGAGCAAAAGTAATAAATAGAATGTTCTTGAAGCACTGCAGAAAATGACAGAAATGATGGCAAAGATTGTCTCACAGAACCACAAAAAGCAGGACATACAAGATTACATCATCTTCACACATTCTGGACATTAATGTTATGGATATATTGATATGAGTCACGTGTGGGCTCGTGTTTTCTGACCTATTTAAATAGTGAGATAAATATATAGATATTTTTCTGTGCCATACATGTATAAATAAATACATTTTTCTTTGTACACTTTCACATCAGCGACTAAACACAACAGAAATACCTAAAAAAAAAAAAAAGATCACGTACTGACATCGTGGTTACAACTACAGCTACACGGCTCGTACTTGTTCGGACCTTCTGTACATTTCGCAACTTTGGAAGAACTTCTTCACAACCTCTAAAAAAAGAGACATACGTTTCTGAATCAGTGTTTTTGTGTTGTTTTCCAGTAAAAACTTAAACATCTTTAAAACAAGATAAATGTACCTATACTTAAAATACATGTATAGTTTTGAAACGAGATCCTATTTTATTTTTCAAGTAAATTCATGTTTTAAACGCATTAAATACTTTACTGGAAAACAAGAATAAAACAGTGACAAAGAACACGATTTTCAGTGGAAAAAAGAAACCGAAGCAAACACAGACACCAGTGTTGCTTCTCACAGATATAGAAAATTAAGCGAGAGCTCACCAACACAGAAATAGAAACTACTAGAAATGACTGAACTAATACTGAAAACATACAATTCTGGCTGAAGGATGGCGGCCAACAAATCTGATACAGACACTGACCTTACCAAGAATGGTGAGTCTGGGCGTTTTTGTCTTTGAGTTCTGTGCAGAGATGAAATGATAAGCCATAAGCAGAGACTGTGTTTTTAGGCCTTCTTTGAGGCACGTTAGAGGAGCACACCGTGTATGCCGTACTTTGGAATATCGCATATGTTGGAGGGCATGGAGAATGCTAGCTTTGGAATGCTGACTGCTGCGGAGGTCACATGACCCACAAACAAAAGCCAAAGGGAAAAGGGATTCAAATCAAACTATCACTACACAGATACACACAAAACCCACAAATCACTATTTTCACTGGTGTTTCAAAGCTGAAGTGTGTCATTTCTGTGCCTCTAGAGTTTGCTAAGGGGTTTTGAATTACTTAAAGCAATTGTTCATGCAAAAAATAAGTTATTTGGTTCATATTTTAACCAGAAGCGATGGATCACGGTTTAAATGTCTCAGTGATGGATTTGTATTTTTATTTTTGGGTGAACTACTCCTTAAAACATCATGTTATGTGGTTACAAAGTCTCTTTAAGACAAGTCATGTCACTCGGCATCCAAGTGCAGCTCCTATCTCTTTGAATGGGGAAACATCAAATTCTCCAAAAAGCGACTGGCTATTTTATTTAGAAGGCGGGGCTTCCTGTGATTATCATTAATGTTAAAGGTGCCCTAGAATGCATTGAGAGAATATTTTAAATTGTTGTCTGATATGTACATAGAAGGTATGTAGCT
>JAUCMS010000062.1:16149538-16168426 GCA_032357445.1 Enteromius radiatus | reverse complement strand
ACTCGTCTCGTCTGCGCAGGTCCGGCTGGCCTAGAGCATGGGCGGGTATATGCAAATGTGGTGAGCGTAACTATTACACCTCTAGACTGTTACGAAACAGTATGTGTTGTGTTGGTATTTGACCTTTTTTCAGTTGTCTTTTGCAAACACTTGATTTCTATAAGAAGTAGGAAACGATGGTGTTTAAGACTCACAGTATGTTGTGTCCATGTACTGAACTGTTATTATTCAACCATGACAAGGTATTCAGTTTTCCATTCTATGGCACCTTTAAGTGTTTCATTTTTTCCCCATTCAAAACTCTATGAGTGACACGTCTTGGGTATTCTATAGTCTTTGTTGGTTGGTAGGGAGACCTGAATGTTTACTGGTCCAAGCCGAAAAACATACGGCTCAGGTAGCTCCTTTAATTTTAATTTCCAGGGTTTTGCACTCATTTTATCGCTTGCTGAGAGAAAATCAAGAATCTGGTCAGCTAGAAAACTAACAGCACACCAGGTAGTCGCTCTTTCATTGGTTGAATCAAATCCACTCAAGCAAACAGAACAATGTTCACAGAGTTGTAGTGTTAGGCTTTTATATATATATATATATATATATATATATATAACTATGAATGGCCTACACACAGTTGTCTTCATATTCAAATGGGGCACATTTACTGGACACACTTCACCTTCAAAGAACCGCCTGATAGATATATATCCAGTTCTGATATTTATGAAATTAAAAGGTTCAGTGCAAGTTAAAGGTTGCTCAAAGATGTCAGTAAGGAACCTTTATTTTTAAGACTGAATTTGCATACTTTCCGGAACTGATTGATTAACGATTTGTAAATAATATATGTGACACTGGATTATGTTTTATCTGGCTTATGAAAGGTTTAGGTATGAATAAACATGGTAAGCACTAGAATGCGGTTCCAACTAACACCTAAGTTAGATACGTTACTAATTTACCTAAGGAGGATAACATATTGTGGTATTATTTAATGTTGTATAGACTGTACCTTCATCTCTAGATAGCCTTTTTATTAGTAGCCCCACAGGTCTGTATACGAAGTGAACATTTGAGCTGTTTACTATTAAAGTGCTATAAATAGTGAGGGAAAGGCTGATGGAGTGTGTCTGAGCAGTGCTGTGAAAGTCTTCAGGCTCATGAAGCTAAATCAGATCCCTCAGGTGACATGATTCCACATGCACCAGCAAGCAGATCTGTTCGACATAAATAGTAACCTATGCTGCTCTCATTTCTGTCCACATCACATCCATCACTGTCTGAGAAGATTTGCTATTCAGCATCCAGCTATTCTCAGTTTACATGAATACATGAATCGCAGCCAGACTGACCACTAAACTGCCCGTTTAACCACTGTCCCTGAAAACGTCCGCAGACTCTTTCGTCTGACATAATCAAATCATTTCAAATAAAATCTATATTTCATATCCATTTACGCATGTAAAAGATAAGCAGCTGTCGTGGAATAATGTACAGTCAGAGGGTCGTTTTCTCAAAATAAACCCCTTAATGACCTTTTGACTGTACATTATCTCCTGATTTGTTTTTGTCCACTGGTATATTTTGCTGTTAGAGAAACATGTTCGAAAATGTAGTGGCTTGCCAGTAAATCGATGGGATGATTTGTTTCATTTTTGTAATTTTGATCTTCCTTTGCTGTTGCAATTTAAGATAAACTTTGCCAGGCCATTTCATAGGCTTTATATAATAAATAACCACAGACAAAGACAACATGTGGTTTAAAATCATTTAAATATCAGATTTAAGATATTTTAATAATTATTTGGGGTGCTACGATATGTAAAAAACTACTGTTCAAAAGTTTGAGGTCAGTGAGATTATTTTGGTATGTTTTTGAAAGATGTTAAATCATTGTGAAATAAAGGTTTTTTTTCAGAATCTTGATTTTTTTTTTCTTTTCAGGATTTTTTTTGATGGACAGGAAGTTCAAATGAACAGCATTTAAAATGTAATTTAAAATATAATTGTAATGCATCTCGGTTAATAATATCTTACTGACCACACATTTTGAATGATAATAAAATACAAAGTAATCAGTATTGTTTGGAACTGTGTCAGAATATACTCTCTCACTTTTCCTCATTTAGTGAACAGTGAACAGAAAGGCAGTTTTGTACACAAAATATGCATGAAAGCTAAAATCACTAATGTTTTCTTATGCATTAAGCGATGTCATGACATTCTACCTTCTGTCTGCTCTTTCCAGGTCTTGGTTTCTGGCATCCGGATATTTACTACACTGCCAGAACAAACAGATCAGATTTCACTGCAAAATGACTGGGCACAGCCTAAAAATAGATTAAAAAACCAGACAAATTCTTAGTCCTAAACTTAGTAGTGTCACTAAAACGAACCTTGCGTTTCAGTTTACTAGCAGCAGTGACACAAGCTTGGTCCTCAGTTTGTCAGGTACACACACTGCTATATGGCAATTAGCAAACTTCACAATGCTAGTCATCCTATATATACACAACTAGACGTCTAACTCGTATACTGTATATGGTGCTGCTGGACATGTACACAACAAGCATGACTGAATGTGGAATCTGCTGAAGCCTTTACAATGATTCTCGCACAAGTACTTCAGAAAGGTCAGAAGAGCACAGAGGCATAGATGAAGGTCCTGAGTCGTTTTTTTCTTTCTTTTTTTTTTTTACAACCTTGCTCTTCCTATCAGATGTGATTGATTGGATGTATGAGCACAAAAGCTAAATCAGCTTTACTGTGCTGAGTCAGCAGTGAGCGGTCACAGGACACGGTCATTGGAGGCTCAGCTTGGCGAGGGTTATAACACATTGATGGACGTTAAATGGAGGCATGCAGATCTCTCTTGACTAATGATACAGGAGCAGATTTAGCTGAGCCTGATTCTGTTGGGATTTGAACTGAAGAAGCTGGTCTTAGAAAACACAAAAGTGCACTGGTCATCTATTTTTTTAAATGTACTTCCACACAGAATAGCTTTCCAGAGAAACTAGAAATAAAAAAAGAATATATATATATATATATAGGCTATATATATATGGTCCACAAATGACATGGTGGCTTCCCTGCTGTCCATAAATGTCTGCCCACACCAGTAGCAATGTAAATATTAAAATGCACCTTGCTTCATATAAAAAACTGACATTTTAAAATAGGATGGTTCACCCTAAATGAAAACTGTCATTATTTAGTCACCCCCATGTTGTTCTGAACATGTCTTTCTACAGTGAAACAAAAATTGTGAAAATTTGTGAACTGATTATTTTTGAGTCAAATCTTTTCAGTGAATCAGCCGTCTGTGAATGGAAGAGTTGTTTACAAATCAAACCGATTCAGTTCAACTCATTTATTCATTGATCCATTGATTTGTTGCATTCCTCAAATGAATAGCCAGCATGATCTCACGGCAATTCATATTTACATATTTAATGAGGTGGCTAATTTGTACAACCTCAATCATACAAATTCATACAATTTTCACTAAATCGTACACATTTTACGAGTTACCAGTTGAATTTGTATGAATGACCTACACCTTACCCTGCCCCTAAACCTACCTGTCACTGGGGCGCTAACCTGATTTTACCAAGTGCAACATGACAACATTGTGATTAACCAATCAGATTTGAAGAAACAGTTTACCGTTTTTGTGAAGTATAGGCTTACACTCAGTGTTTGGTGCGGTGTCAGTCATCTATCATTTCCTCTGATGTTAGGCATTACTCGTGGGTAAGGTTAGGTTTAGGTCTAGAGACTATATTTTTGCATTAAAATGTTGTTCTAGAGTCAACAAAAAATGTTGACCTAGGAACACATATTCTAAAATCAAGACGTGTGTCACAAATCATACAAAACCGTACAAGGGAGGGCCTAAGGATTTAAACAAACTAGCCACCTCGTAAAATATGTATGAATTGTTTATGAGACTGTGTTGGAATAGCTTAATGAAGTCTAAATTCAATACATCCTTACTGCATAATAGTATGGTTTTCTCCTTTCGTGGTCCTTTTTAGTTCTAGATAAACATGAGGCTGAGTAAATGATGACAGAATTGTCATTTTTGGTGAACCATCCCTATAAGGCTCTTGGGCAACAAAACCACCAACAGCTTCCAGTCACATCAGTCTACTTTTTTGAAAGAGTCTCCAGAATCCAACTTCTCAAGTATTTTGTACTATGATCATCTTGTAAAACCGCTTGATAACTGGGAATTTATATGAAAAGAAGAGCTGGAGTGGTTAATTGAAATACATTCAATCGCCCGCTTGGCTGAGGCTCCAAATGCAGGATAAAATCAAAATCCTTTCTTTGTTCTCTGATAAACCCCTTATTTAAAAGATTGTGTTATGTGTTTAGCATCGGAGCATCCCGTCTTCTACCTTAGCAGGCACAAGAGTCTTTCATGATGTTCCCTTTCCTGTGAGCTTCCTTCCTCTTTTTTCCCGGGGTTTAGATATATCCTTGAGTCCCAGAATGCGAACAGGCTTAGAGAGCATTAACATGTACCTATCATCTATGTAAAAACTGTTTACAATTTTCACACTGCATGATATACACGGCAACAGACGTACTCATCATATCAAAGCCATGTCCATGTTCAATGAGTTTGCTTACAGTAACTATTACTAGCTGCAACAACGTGGGCAATGAAAACAATACATAAGGGTCACAATCTGAACATCTTGGACAAAACGCCACACATTTGTCCCCGATGTATCCAGTCAAAAGATTCAATAACAATAACGAAAGTTCACATTGAGATCTGTCAAAGATACCATTTGTTTTCTAATTGGAAAACAACTTTTTTTTTTTCTTCTGTGATTACGTCATTTTGTTTTAAAACTCCTAAGACTATTGCACTATATGACCAAAAGTTTGTGGACACAAAAAAAAATATGATTTCTGAGCAATTAATTCCAAAGCTATTGGCATTAATAAGGAGTTTGTCCTCCATAACAGCTTCATCTCTTCTGGGAAGGTTTCCAGTAGATGCTGGAATATAGATTTGATCCCATTCAGACACATGTATGCCTAGCAATCGCAATACTTTTGGCCATGTAGTGTATATTATATCGTATCTTACTCTGATATTTAGGAATAGTCTGAGCTCTCCAATGAGAGAAAACTCAAGAAAAGGATGTGACATATATAACTCTGTCTATTGAATAAATACACTCTGCCAGTATTTATCAACCGTTTTTTTTTTTATGTCTGTGTGTCAGATTCCTCCCACGGTCTCCCATTGCTGTCTGAGACCACCGGTGCTCTAATCTGTTTCTGAAGCAGTTTTTCCCCTCTGTGTTTGGCAGGTGGACCTCGTTATCTCTGTACATTTCCAGCCTTCATCTATGTTTCATCTGAGGTTCATACCCTGTTTGGCCCATAGCTGTTATCCCTGGGTTTTGCAGAGGACGTGGATGGTTAGCTGAGGACGGAAAGAGCGGGAGCAGAAGAAACGGGGGCTTCACTTGTGTTCTGGTCAGACGGCGGATGACTGCTTGATGCTGTGGAAACTGACCCGTGTTGGAGAGGTGGGTATAGACATGGCCCGTGCCACCCGCGCACGAATGGAGTGCTTATCCTGCCAGCGGTGCCACCGCTTACGAACAGCTGAGCGTACCTACAGACATAGAAAGAGAGGTTATTAATGAGATTAAGAATTTAATGTAACTCGACTGCACAAGTTTGTAGGGGGGTAATTAAGATTTAAGTTATTATTCTGGAACAAATGTAAAATGCTTAAAAATACTTGATGAGATACATACATATATATATATATATAATATAATATAATAATATATATATATATATATTTAATAAAAATACAAATTTATTTAAGAAATATTGCTTCTAAAAAATGATATGCTCATTTTAGTTAACTGGTTGGTAAGAAAAATAAAAAAACAAAACAAAAAAGAAAACTTAACTCATCATGCATATAATAATCAAACATTCATTTTCATAGCGAAGAGTAATATTAACAAGATTAATAATATCCTGCCTTTCCCATAGTGTGAAAGAGAAATAATGAGAACAGGTGTGTTTATGTGGGCGAACCGATATGTGTGTGACAGGAAGAGAGGAAATAAATACATATCCGTGTGGGTACATGTGTAATCGATGTGTGAGTGTGTGTATATGCCTGAGAAAAACGGTTTAATTTACAGTAGACAGAGAGAGAAATAAGAAGAAAGTGGATGACTAAGAGTGTGGGTGGTGATACATATTATATTTAATACAGTGGGGTCCAAAAGACAACTAGTGAAAATGCTTTAATAATACTAGTGCCACTAACAATAAATCTTTCATTCTGATTTTGAATGAAAGGAAAATAAGAAATATATATATATATCTGGTGTTGTATTTTTAAATATATATATATATATGTATTAAATATATATTTAAAAATACAATGCCAGATTTGAAGAGAGAGAGTTTATATCTACATATATGAAAATGAACCAATTTCTTGGAGCTTGATCTGAGAGCAGTTTGGCTGCTTTGCTAATGGATCAGGTCTGGATTTAGAGTGGCAGGACTGGTCAAAGGTCAGCAGTAAAGCTCTGCGTCCAGCAAAAAAACCCCAAAAAAACACAGAATCATCTAAACACCGAATCATTAACATTTAAATCACACCAGTGTGATATATGCTACCAATCAAGGCATCGTTTGCATACTCAGCGTTCATTCATAGCAACCGGGGAGTTAGCAACCAAAATTATGGCATTACCTTAAGCTGTGCTGTGAGCAAAGGTTGAAACTGTTACAGTCCTTTGACAACTAAAATGCCAAATGCAGTTTAAATACAGATAAAATAACCAGACGCCTGTGGTCATATGAGAATATCCTGGACCGCTTTAGACTGTAATTCAGAGGGGGCCGTTTCACTGAATCAATGTGTTGGTCTGCTCTCAGAAAAACTGTAAAAGGCCTCGCTCTCTGCAAATCAATCAGATGAATGTTGGAGTAAACATTTAAACCTGGTCTCTGTCTCCGCCTCATTCAATACACTTTGTAGGGGGCCTGTCTTTGAAGCGATCAACAGACAAATATTTGTCGGCGCTCCAGTGCTCTATGGACAGCGTACAGCTTCCACGTCTGTTGCTCTCTTGCCAGATTAGGTTTTTGATTCGAAATCATCAAAGCTTGTATCAACAATGCTGTCTGCGCTGAAATTTAAACCAGTAAACACTTCACAAGCCGCTGAAGCAGAAAAACATATAAAACTTGTTTAGAATCCAAATCGCTGTGATTCAAGCCAGGAGCTGAAGGATGCTGTATTGATCAGACTAGTATACATAATACAGTATGCACAAGCACATATACATTGTACATGTGTATATCAAATCATATTGTAATAATATAAGTTTGGTTTTAATCTTGAAAAGCGGATGTTTTGGTAAATTCTACGCCAAGGCTTTTTTGCTGTTTAGAGGAAAATAAATTGGAAGGCGCCTTTTACACTGGGGCGCATTTTTCTACCGTATCTAATTAAAATGGCAAATTATATTAACTTTACCATTTTTGTTTACCTACAATAATTATCTGACTTAATCATCAAAGTTGCGCACAGTTTGAAAGGACATGAAAAAGATGCTGTCAGCCTATGGCATAGTATGAACAGCAGGCCATGCCCATGAGGGTCAAAGGTTAGTTTCCACAGTAGATCCAAAGTGAACAGCAAAGCTCAGGTGCTGTATGTAATTAACCTTGGTGGTGGGTGTCAAGTGAGGGTTTCAGAAGATGAATCCGGGAGGTCAAACTCATGCCAAGCGATGAAAAATCAATCTAGAGAAGAAACTTCTGACTTTGCTCTAAGAGCTTGACTATCTCTTTTTCTGTATTTCTCTAAAAGCGTAAAACCCCTTGGGTCAGTGACTGCTGACACTTAAAGCAATGTTTGAAATACAGCTTTCAGAGTATTTGCTGAAAATAATCCTGACATTCACTTTTTCTTTCAGCTCACACAAGCATGAAAGTCTAACGGTGCTTTCCTAAGTACATAATTGCAAAAGAGGCAATATAGAATGAGAGTATTTCATGGCTGCTTACCTATACATATATATATATATATATATATATATATATATATTTTTTTTTTTTTTTCATAAAAATTTACATATTTAACATCATATTAACTCTTTTCAACATTCCTTCAAAGTTAGCTGTAAAACTGGTCACAGAGAAGCATAAATTGACCTTACAAGAGACAACCAATTAAATTGTTGCGCTGATTTACTTATAACTTATAAAACTATCTGTGACATATGAACATACTTTTTTTAAAATTACAAATTCCCAGCATCATGATGGTCTTCTTACGTTACATGAAATTAAAATACGAGAGGCTATGAATGTAGTTTTGTTCATTTCCTGACAATTTTTAGTCTTCTAAAGTTATATTTCATGAGTTCGAACTTGCAAACATCATTTAGTGTGTCAACATTGCATTTTCTGTGCAAAGATGAACTCAACTACAAACAATTTATTGCAAAATCATCTTGTGCATCAACGAGAGGTCTATAATTTTTGTTTGATGGACATAGAATGAGTTAGGCCTGGTTAAGCAAATGCTGTTTTGCAGTCATTTATTAAAGCTATGCTCAAATTTCACTGATTCTCATGTGTGTTGAATAAAATTTCATGATTTTGGCCATTTCTCTCTTAAAACAACTTTGTGTCATCGTTACACTGGAGCCTGAAAGTGTGCACAATTATGTGTTCAGTGTATACAGTGTAAAAGTTTGGAACAACAATGATGAAATTTTCATTTTTGGTTAACTATGCTTCAATGGTAATCAAATTGAAAAAACTGATGCAACACATTGAGAGAAAGTGAGCAAAAGACCTGGCTGAAAGAAAGTGCTTTATTGCACTTCCAAGCCAGATCATTTCACTGTTGTCCTTTGACTTACAGTAACAAGTGTTTGTTATTGCAGGTGTAATTTAGTACCACAGACTTTTTGGTTCTGAACACACTTGCGTAGCTAAACTGCAGCCAAAAGCACCTTCTGAAGTATCACAACGTATTTTTTTGGAGGTCTTACGTCTGACATCGTGGTGTCCCTTTCATATGTACCGGGAACAGATCAATGTTATCGCTTTGACTTTAAGCAACACTGTTTGCTCTGCTTTGCTCGTGTATTCTGATATCTATCTGTGATTCAGGGTGACCTCAGATCAAGCTCCACACTTTCCTGCTTGCCTTGAACTTGTTTACTGGCTAAAATGACATACAAATCAGCCCAGACGGATCCAATCCTGGATCCTTTTACAGCAACTGTAAGCGTGTTCGCTTAGGGGTACAACATGATGCTTAAGATGTGCTTGCGCTTGCGATCTGGGCTCAACGGAACATTTTGGCTGGAAGTTCCCAAAGGTTTACTGTCCTTCTCAAAGGGCATGTAATACAAGCCAGATTTAGACCTCGCAGGAATGAATATTTTATTAGCGGAGTCGGTTTTTATAGTTATTGACTACCAAAAGGGTGGTTTTGGGTTAATGGTGAGTTAGGGGGGTCTTGATGTGATTCTTTTTTTGGCTGGGTCTCATTGGACAGCCATGGCTGAAGAAAACTGAATTGGCCAAATTACTCATACTGTCTGGACTGCACTTTAAAAAACAGACCCATCGCTTTATTGGAGCTGTGGGCATACTTGAACAAAAAGCAGAATAGAAGAAGAAGCTTTCTTACCTCACTGTTCAAAAAGCAGTAGAACACTGACACAAAAAAGCCCTGTAAAGAGAACAAGAGAATGAGAAATTTACATTTACAAGAAAAAATAAGAAGCAAACAAAATCTAAATAACAGAATAAAAGTAATAAATTAGCATAAAACAGGGTTCACAACTCGTTCATTTCAAGTATTTTCAAATGAAGCGGGATGTTCAGTGTGACAAATGGAACAAATGGCAATGATTTCAAACCTGCTGCAGTTATTAGCTGTCAATCATAAATGAATCATGATCAAATCATTTTAATGCTGCCTGTGTCTGGGTGACATTAACAAAACATGAGTGTCAAATAGCTGACGCCGAAAGCTAAATTCTAATTTCTGTGTAACCTTCAAAAGCGAAATCGGTGTCAGTTGCATCATCACAGAAAAAATAATGTCTATAATACATCTAAAAAAAAGGACTGCATATGATTTTGTGAAGAAGAAAAGCAGTTGACAGCTTCAACAGAAACTGATGACTTATCTGGGATCTGATAATCCTAACCCTCTAGACAATTCCTAATAAAGGAATTGAAGTAAACCAATCAATTTTACAATATTGGTTACATAACATCCTGGCACGGTATTATGAAGAGGACACTGGTAAACCTCTGATAATGCCCACAGTAAAAACATTATGTTATACAGTATTTATTTGTATTATCCACTATCCAGTCTTTTTTAATTGCTTTTTGGTTCTTTCATCAGTCTGATCAGAATTAAACAATTAGTTTGCATTAAACATGTTTTCCTAATGTGACCACCCTAACATTAAATTTTCCCCACAGATGCACTATAATTCCTGCAAGGAGTCGGACAGATGTGGGAGCAGATGAATCTATGGAAAACATGGCTTCGACATGCGTGAGAGACACCTGGGGCAAGCTAGGAAGCAAATGGTGCAAAACAGGGTACAGAGTTGACCTTGTTTGCTTCGGATGACATGGCAGACTGTGAGAAATGTACCACAAGAAAATCGAATTCCGAATGTGGGTAAGATTTAATAAAACACTAAAAACACACATATTTAGTCATGTAAACAATTTTTTTTCTTTTATTTTTTGCGAAAACAGTGGTCTTTAGTGAATCAGGTTCTGGGGTGAATAAACTAACAGCTGCTGCTACACTTTAGCATGTGATGTTTCAGCACAAAATCTGCGTTTTACGCACCTGCAAGCCAGTTTAAGCAAGCATTAAATGCACTTAAATAGCACTCCGCCATATTTAGATTCAGTCACTGTCATTATTTTCAATGCAAATTAGTCCTATTATACAATGTGTCTTATTCACAAACCTCAGCACTTTTTGTAAAAGGCAGCGTGTGCAAATAAACAACTCAATCAGCGGGTGCAATCTATTCTTAGTGAATTTGTTTCAGATCTGCTTTAATACAATTAATCAGAGTCAAAACAGTGTTTTCTCACCTGAAAGGACTCTAGGAAAGAGTTGAAGTAAATGAAGACAATCTGTGAGATCTCATCCTCGCCTGGGTTGACGAAGAACAGCATGTATGTGATGCCCAGCAGCGGCAGAAGAACCAGTGTGGCCTTTACTGCTTTCCTGTGAGACGTACAGACGATAATACACCAAACTCAGAGATAAATGTCTTGTCTTTAGAGATGACAGTATTAAAAGTGCACTACTACACACACACACTCAGAAATAAAGATACAAAAGCAGTCACTGGGGTGGTACACTTCCAAAAGGTACACTTTTGTAACTATTAGGTTCAAATATGTGCACTTTAAGTGCTAATATGTACCTTTTAGGTACAAACATGTACCTTTTGAAAAGGTACCACCCCAGTGACAACTTTTTTACCTTTATTTCTGAGCAGTGTAAAAAATGTAATAAAACAATATACTTCAAAAGTAGTGTAAATTGCCCTTTCTTTGTAATTATTAAGAATTTTTTAGTTAAAATTAGAACAAAAAATTCTCCAGAACACACTCTGTCTGTAACTGAAGAGCCAAAAATACATACAGAGTTTTAAAATAAATTTTAAGAAAGATTTTAAAGGACATAAGTTGAAAAAGGAGCTAATAGTCACTATGGTTGCTTATTAGCATGCTTATAAATACATATACATATTGGCTGTACATTAGTACTTATAAAGCACACATTCTGCATGGCCAATTCGTACATCCCTAATCTGACCCAGTTCTTAAACTTAACAACTATAGCTTATTAACTATTAATAGGCAGAAAATTAGCAGTTTATCAAGGAAAGAAAGTCATAGTTCATAGTTTGTGAATAACGTGAAATGGACCTTAAAATAAAGTATGACCAAAAAAAGAAATAACCTTTTCTACTTTATTTTATACTTTGGTCAGCATTCACATTAAAGTACATCTTTTTAAACATTTTTTGCTCACTAGTGCCTGAATAATGTTAGACAACATAATGTCACAGTAGCTAAAACACAAATAGCTCAACAGGATGACACTGAGATGTATTTTTGGTTAAAGCAGTATGTATTGCATTTGCTATGGGCCACTGACTGTGACACTGTCAAAGACATTAGTCATAGCTGAAGGGAATATAAGCACCCCACCCCCACCAAAAACACAAACAAACACTCTCCCCTCTCTCCTCCAACCCTCAGTATACATCAATCACCCAAACAATCATCCATCAATCCCTACAGTACCTCCGTTATTCACCCCACAGTTTTGACACAGCACACTAACAGTTCATTATAAAGTTCCAGAACTCAGAACAAACAGCAAGCACCTCTAAATTCAGTATCTCAATCCGCTCATCCTCCTCCATCTTTATGCTTCCCCTCAGGAAAAATCACAAATGAGCTATCTTTAAAGGTGAAGAGTGTAATGTTTTGGATGTTAAAATGCTTTCTTGTATTGCAGTTTAGATACTCCAAAGACCATAATGTAGGATGATTTGCCCATATACTGTAAACACTTTGTTTTTATTAAAACTGCTCTTTATCTGAGCATCCCATCACAGCATCATTAGCTTGCATAATAACATTATACTTTCCAGATTCATTTTTAAAGCTCTAAACTGTTTCCTTGCATCTACTATCCTTTTGTATCTGTTTTCATTTCACAAAAAATCAAGTGTTTGAGGAAAACAATGACGCGACGTACTTGACAACTTACTGGAAGCTGGTACTCTCCCTGAAAAAACTGTAAGTCAATTATTTACGTTATAATTTTAAAACTAGAAATATTTTTGTTACAAAAGCTCATCGATCTGCTTCAGAGGACATGTGATAATCTCTCGAAGGCATATAGGTTAGTTTTAAGTCACAGTAGTTGCGGATATATCCGATTTACACAACTTCAAAATAATGGCCACTTTTTTTTTGGATCAATTTTTAAAAACCTTCGCCTGCGTTTGTCTGAAAGAAGAAAGTCATACACACCTAGGATGGCTTGGGGGTGAGTAGTTTATGGTGTAATTTTAATTTTTTTTAACAATAATATGAAGAAATAGTTATTGCGCATCAAACAAGCATGTTCAAATGATTATTTGTATTTTAAAACTAAAATACTACATAAAATAGAAAACAATAATTTCATATTATAATGATACATCATTTCCACAATATTTCACAGTCCTGTACTTTTTTGGAAGTAAGCATAAAAACATGTTTAAAAGGCATTTTAAAAGTCATACTGATATTAAACTTTTGCATGGTGGTGTGTGTTGTTGAGAACTACTCATTTGGTAGCTAACATAGTCAATTGAACCAAAATTAAATGAAAACTCAAGTTATGTATATATATATATATATATATATATATATATATATTAGGGTTTTATGTATGGCGATTCTCCTCCGCTAGCAAAAACATTCCTGTGGGAACCTCACCTGTACTGAATGGTCTCTGAGGTGGTGGAGGCCCTCAGTTTAGTCATCAGGATCCTCACAATGTTGAAGAGAAAAATGAAGTTAATCTAAAGATGGAGAGAGGTAGAGAGAAAGCACTCGATTTTAAACACTTAACTGCCAAATATGCATTATCAATATGATATTACAAACATAAATCATGGAAAATGTAATAAGACTTGTGAAAGGGGAAGCGCCAAACAAATAAAAAATGCTAAATGACCTGCACACACCAAATCTCATGAAACATTTGTGTAATTGGGTACAGAATTCAAACTGCTGACTCACCAGCAGGACCAGGATCATGGGACCCTGGTAAATATAATCAGTGTAAATGCCGGCCCGCTTCCCAAACCAGCACCTGCACAGACAGAATTATTACACATGCACATCACGAAGCCCTGAAAATGATTATACAATATACAGATACAGCATGACTATTTCTCCGTGTATACGATATAAAGGGATTTTGAGATAATTATTTATTATTCGAGCACAATGATTAAACAAGCAAGTCTAGTAAAGTGATTAAAGAAGATCCACTGGAAAGAAAATCTCTAAAAAGAAGCTTTTCTATATATCAAAAAGAAACAAAGCAAGGAAGGGAAGGCAGCAAGTGGGTCCCTTGGGCAGATATGCACCAGATTTGTTAATCTTACAGTTTCAGTTGGGTACACGGTATAATCAAGACTCTCGGCTGAGTGTGTCAGTTTTACAGGAAGAGAGAAACATGTGGCGTTTGGGGATACGTCTGCATGGCAAACTGCTGTAGTTTGTGGAGCTCAACCAAAGACATGCACCGGTTCATCCAGGTAAAACAAGCCTCAAAATGCTTTTCCAGAGCTGTCTATATATATAGTTGAGTAAATATTTAATGTGGTGTGGGTGATATTTCCTTTGACCTCATGTATATATTTTTCCAATTTATTAGAACTTCTAATGTATTAGGCAACCTGTCCATGCTATCAGTTGGTAAGGAATAGGCTAATTTGGCTAGCCTCTATTTAAAGGAAAGGTCACCCAGAACTGAAATTTCGGCCATCATATTTGAGCACAAAAACAGGTGTTTGTTAGTCCCCAATGACCTCCACAGAATGGAAAGAATACTATAGAAGTCAACAGGGACCAGAAACTGTTTAGTTATCCACATTCTTCAACAGATCTATTGTGTTCAGCAAATGAAAGAAACTCATACAAGTAAATGATTTACAGAATTACCATTTTGTGTGAACAACCCCTTTAAGTGACAAATATTCAAGACCCACCTTGATGTACAGCCTTTGACATTAACAACATAATCTGTGTACTATTACTTGGTTAGTTGCATTTTATTATTAGCATTTAGCATTGTTTCTTTCCTGTCCAGAACTGTGACCCAATTTTGGGTCAAATGCCAGTCTCTCCCTAGTGTACAGCAGAGTGAGAAAGAGAATTAGAGAGGTGTTAAGGACTGTTAACAGAGACTTCTTAATTACTTTGGTGCAGGAAATGGAACTGTTTAGTTTGTTAGCACTGCAGAGTGTCCAATTAACAACTATTCACACAAAACAATAAAGTTCAAGTTAGACAATAGCTATTTCCTATTCCGTATCTATCTATCTATCTATCTATGCAGAAGACACCCCTATTTAATATGAATAAATGAACATTTCTTATTCATTGTGTGTTTGTAAAGTTTCCCCGTCTTGAGACTGAAGAAGCTAATGAGGGCTTTAGTAGAATATCTGCCCCAATCCTTGCTTTTAAAATGTCTAATAAAAACATTTGTTTATTTGTTTCTTTTTATACAGGAGGCCCTGTACTGTATATATCATGTCTCAGCTATTGAACTCTGGGATGTTTACATCAATTCCGTGAGTAGCAGGCGTTAATTAGCCTCACTCTGAGCGCAGAACGCTCCTCTGGCTTTATCGTGAATCGATTGTTTAATGACCAGAGTGAGGGTAGATGACAGAGATAATTGGCGTTAATCTAACCTTTAATTGCTTTTATTGTAAATGAGGTGAGGCAGCTTGTGTAGAAATACAGGAATTATACAGAGATAAAGAAAGAAAGAAAATGGAAGAAAGCCTCAGCATGGGAGAAACTCACTTTTCATTGTCATAGTACAGCTTGCCAATGGCCCAAGCGACGATGATGGGGAATGGAATACCTGCGGAAAAAAAGCAGAGCAAATTTCCACCCACTCTGATTAGTTTGAAAAATCAAAGACATTGTACAAACAGTATAATTGACGCTATTAAGGAACTGTGTGATAAATGACTCATTTGCAATGCATTTTTAATGAGGAAAATCCAAGGCTTGTTTATTCGCATAATAATAATTTGCGCATGGTTCAGAAGAGAACCTGATCAAATTGCAGTCCTCATTAGTGTAATTATCTACTACTGTAACTGTGCCTCCTTTTCAAGTTATTAATTGACAGTAATGTAATCACTGCTGTACTTTAAAGGCAACATACAATCTGAAAATTTATTAACCTTATTTTTTAATCTTATTTGCTTGCTTAGTTCTTGCTGTTATGATTGCCAACTCATTCATGTCTCCGCCCACCTTGTCAGTTTCTATGTCAACAGATTAACTCCACCTATTCATTACCTCATTCTGTCCTCTATAAAGTGTGTGCGTTCCTAGTGTGACTTTGCTGGACATTGTGGTATTTGCCTCTTGGAAAGCTGTGCTTTTTTTGGATTATCTGTTTACAGGCTTTTACTCTGCCTCTGCATTATCGCTCTTGTTCTGCCCCATTTGGATACTGTCTACTGATCGATTGACTCTTGCTGTGTTTACCAGTTTCTCCTTGTGTCTAGCCTCCTCTATATCAGTCCGCCGATGATTTACTCTGCTTGTACGACCAAGTTTGAAAATAAAAGCCTGCAATTGAATCCGCAAGTCCCTGTCTCTCACTATGCAACACTTGCACTGTTCAAAAATGTTTTATATGTATTTAAAATACAAACCTGTATATGTGTGTATTTATATATATATATATATATATATATATTAGTAAACACACATTATACACAAACTTTTATTTAGCATGTGATTAACCACAATTAATCGTTTGATAGCTCTAGTTTAAAGTGTTCTTAAGCTAAATTTAAAAAAAATGAAATATTGATATATATATATATATATATATATTATATTATTTAAATAATATATCAAATATTTATTAAATTGTGTTTCATAAATATTTAAGATACTTTAAGTTAGCATAAGCAATTTTTTTACACAGACACTTAATGTGGAATAATTTTATATCAACAATGTGACATTCATCTCTAAATAAATGTGACTGCACATGCCATAACTCATAAATTATTTCTATATGCATGATCCAAAAACGGCATAATTTCCATCCCAGTGCATCATGGGATACTTACACCAGCCTATACAGATGAACATCCATTTCCTCAGTTTGTCAGTGGAGTATGTCAGTACTATGGCTGTGTGCAGATAGCAGCCCTCTCCAAACATCCAGAAGAAGTTGGTCACATGGAAATAATTATATGCTGCCGTGACCAGCCTGCACCAGATCTGAGAGCGATGAGAGAAAGACAAATCCAGTTAGATATTTAGAAACTGTCCTAAATTGTGCCTGAGGAGATCGCCATGCCACTTCTTGTTAGCATTCTGTGTTTTAAAATGCTTTTATTTTAATAGCTTAAGGAAATGAAAGCTTGCACATGTTTGTGTTTGTGTGGAAGCGTTACTCTTTATGACTGAAGCCGAGTTCAAACACCAAGCGGGGGATAAAACCTTTTTACTCCAAAGGAAGGGACATTACAGATGGGTAGATTGGGATGGGGGGTCTAAAACAAGGCCTCGGGATGGAACAGATTTAGATTAAAATATGATGAAAGCCAGTGGCTTCTCATGACAGGACTATCAGAAGCACAATATCTGGGATATCGGGATGTAATACTGATGGTCAGTGTCGAAATGGAAGTCTTACTTTTTAAATGTGAAATCTTACACTCTTTGGAGTCGCAGGTCATGACGGTTTGATCGGGGTCTTGTTTATCTTATCAGTGCAAAAGACACTAAAAACATGACACACAGACATGAGACATACCTATAGACAGCTTGAAGCGTCTACTTTTAAATGCATGTTAAAAACAAATATTCTTTGTAATAAAGTAATCAGTAAGTAACCAACACTATATTCAGTTTCTCAATCTGATCTCATTATTTTCAATGTCAACACGCCCACGAGCTACTTTCGCTTTGTACCACAAGCCACAAATATCAGAGCATGTCAAAACACCTCAGGGACCCCGAAATCACCTCAGACCCCAGTGGGTTAAGCTGTGGTAGATCTAAAGTAGTTTGATTGAATTTGAACAATTTCAAAGGCAATTTGATACATTGAGAGATTTTTTAGTTAAGAAAGCAGTGTAAATACTAGTGGTAATTTCCTCAATGAAGACTATGATAAAAAATGTTAAAAATTAGTTTTGTTGTTGTTTTTTAGATGGTGATGATGAGATGAAAATAAGGTCAATAAACAGTAACTGTACCTATATCAATATGCAATACCATTGTGTGAGACGGAAATGCATTTAAAAATAAATAAATAAATTAATACAAAATAAGATAAAAATATTGCAGACTGTTGTACATTCCTATTCTATGCCAGCTTTCATGTTTGTGGTTACCACATCTCAAGAGTTCAAATCCCCTCTGTCGAAAAGATACTTTTTCGGGGTGGTGTTTTCCTTAATTTATGCGGTCTGGCAACTTCAGTCAGTGCTTGTGCTACAGGGATCTCAAAGGTATTGTTTCCGATTGTGGTTTCTGGAATAAATGCACTTACAAAATTGCTGTTGGTTTAATAGAGAACCATTATTCCAGTTTGGATTTACTGGAATAAGGAATTTTACTGTTGTAATTTTGCATTTTTTCTTTGTTTGTTTTACCAGTTTCAGCTCACCACATTTGCGCAGACGAGACGAGTCGTCCGAAGTCCGAAGACAGTGTCGACAATGGCAGATCATCACCAGTGTTTCCCACAGGTTTGAAGGCAACGGTAGGTACTGATTTATTTGTTTTTTGGTCGGTGTTGAATCTGTGGCTTCGTCTATGTGTGGGAAACACTGATTGCTAGAAATGTTACGTTCCAGGCTGTGCAGGGAATATGAGCACTTTTCACTCCCTTCCTATAGAAAAGGACTGTCAACAGGCATGATCGATGCCATCTACAAGCGGATATCACAACAATTCAACGCAACACTGAGAAACAGCCAATCAGAGCAGACCTCCTCATTACTATTCATGAACCTTCCAAAT
>JAUCMS010000062.1:16125343-16149438 GCA_032357445.1 Enteromius radiatus | reverse complement strand
AAGCTACATACCTTCTATGTACATATCAGACAACAATTTAAAATATTCTCTCAATGCATTCTATGGCACCTTTAATTGCGTAATTGGTAGTAGTCTTATTGGTAGTAAAAATTATAGGTGCATAAATCAAAAATAAACAGCAACTTATACAATTAATAAAAAATACTAATTCCTACAGGACTTGGTAGTATATAGGGTAGTTTATATTTTGTAAAAGTGTAGATTAATGATTACAAAATCATCTAACAGACCAAAAAATAATAAATAAATAAAGAACCTCAATCAAAAACAGACATTATGAGAGAACTGCAGCTGGATGGGAAAGCAGAGATGCTTCTGACATTTTCAAGAGACATCCACATCAGAGGGGCTTGTGTGTGAGTCGGCCCCCTATTTAATCCTGTTTAATCCCAGCCGCCGCTTCTTTGTTTTGGCTATAATTCATCACTGTGCCCTGTCAAGTCGTTGTCTCACGAGAAGATACAAAATCTGTCACTCTCGGCTCAAGATTGAAGATTACAGCTGTGAGTTATGACTGAAGTGGGAATTCAAGGGTCAAAGAAACATTATAAATGTGCAGACCTCTGAGTTTTCTTTAAATCTGTAAGATCTCTGGCTAACACTTATCTCAGCCACATGGGCTTGAAATACTAATGAAGGTTTATTGTTTCCCAGCATTAATCAGTGAGCTAATAGTCCATAGACCATTACATGTGTATTATGGTAACGATTTTGTTTCAACATGCGAAATATGCGGGGGAAAATGAAAAGCTTCTTCAGTCATAAAGTCCTCTGGCTCTCAGAAGTACTTTGGCAGAATTTTACAACCCTCTTCCATAATAGCCCCCCTGGTGTGACAGGAATTTAGGACCATGTAGAGATTATAAGCTTCTTTGGGATCTTTATTGCTAATTTTACAGTTACTTACTGAACAATGTCTTTCATTAACAGGCATTGCGTAAATTCTCCACAAAGTGACACTTTTCATAATAAATGTCTCATTTTGTGCTATAAAGCTCTGTTTGCGAGATGTTTTTTAACAGATGCATCGTGTACAGAAAAAAAAAAGACATAATGCAAAGCTCAACCTCGTTAAGCAAAGAGAATTGAGTCAAGATGGTCTTTGTATAAACCAAGAGGCAACCAGGTTCACTTGCTTGAACTGTAATTGAAACGATTCAAAACAAGTGCATCAATGACATTGCGTATTTATGCAATTTCCTTCTCATTTAAACAGCCTCCGGGCGCTCCATTCTGTCCAAGAACGCTCATTTAATTTAATCTAGACAGATTGACGGAAGGCATTTGTCCACAAATCTTTTCTTATCACTTTTAGATATCTCAAAGGAGCTTTCTTTGAATGAAAACTAGGAAAATTAGGCCACTGCTGTCTGCTCAAAGACCTGGAGGAATGCTTAATAACCACTTCCGCCTTTAAACCCCTCACGACTTTTTGCTTCCTTTTTTAAGTTTGTCTCTAGGGGAGTTCAGAGGTAGAACTAATGTGATGCTATGCAAAATCATAGCATGAAGAGCCAATTAAGTCAGCCCTTGCATAAAATACATATAAACAGGTACAAAGTTTGCTTTGGCAAATATGAAAGATATGTATCAAGGACAAACACGGCGCAATCAAGCTTTCTGAAAAGACGTGCGATGTAAAGTATGAGACTGAATTCGGATGTATAGATGGAAAAGCCCCTTGGGACTGATATTGATGTGGCAGTAGATCAATTAATTGCTCGGCTCAGTTGATTAAGGAAGCACAGAAATGTGGAGGGTAATTAATTCTTGGGGAAGCATAGCGGATGGTGACTCAAGGGCCGAGCTGTTTGCATTCCCACCCAAAACACCCACCAACACACATCTAGTGCCAACAACGTCATACACTCTGAGATTAGTTAGATTTCCATGTCTGTTAGAGAGCAGAAACAGAGACCCAGGTGTCAGGGACAGCATTTCAAAGCAATTCAATTAATAGTTCAGCCAACAAAATTACATTTACTCTCAGACCATCCAAAGATGCACTTGAGTTTTTTCATAACAGCTTTGGAGACATTTAGCATCACTTTCTGACCAATGGAACCTCCGCAGTGAATGGGTGCCATCAGAAAGAGAGTCCAAACAGCTGATAAAAACATCACAAAATACTGTTAATTTAAAAGATTCAAATCCATCATCAGGGTGTTTTAATTTTAAACCTTTGCTTCTGGCTAAAACACCAGTTGATAGCCAACCTAGTCTCATAAAAATATGCACTGTGTTTTGTGGATTACTTGTAGATTATTGTGAAGTTTTTAATCAGCCGGCACCCATTCACTGCAGAGGATTCATTGGTGGGCAAGTGATATAATGCTAAATTTCTTCAAATCTGTTCAGATGAAGAAACAAGCTCACATCTCGAAAGGCCTGGGGGTACATGTTCAGCAAATGTAAATTTTGATTGAACTATTCCTTTAATAAACTTGAGTTTGTCTGCATGTGTGCCAGCAGAATGAGAGAATAACAGTAGGGTGAAGAGAGAGCAATAGCGAGAACGAACAGTGGTTGGAACAAAAAGGTGGGTGTGCACGTGTTGTGAGAAATAACAATGGATTATGTGAGGACTGCTTGTGTATTTTGAAAAGAAAAGTAATAGGATAAGGAGAGAATATTTGTCTGCGTATGTTTACTCACCACATTGCTCTCATGCACCTCTGGGTTCATAGTAAGCTGCACCACGAACCATGTGGCATTTCGCAGGATAAATGCTGTAATCAGGTTCCAGTGGATGATATTTCTCAGACACCGGATACTCCTGAGAATGGAGGGGAAGGAAAGATGGAGGAGGCAAAAGATGGAAGGAAAGAAAGAGTTAAGACGTTAGATGAAAACACTCTTCCTATCAAAGCTATCTGTTGTCTTTTTCACAGGGTGTGAATGCATTCACAGCATGACTTCATGTAGTTTTATTGGTAGATCCATTGTGCTGTTGAGTTTTCTCAGCGTGCGGTCACATCAGAGCACATTATGTTTATCTTTCTCACCAACTGAGTGAAGCGGTTGCATCTTCAAGTAACGCACATTTCATATTCATAACTCATATGATATACGCACAGGGTGTGTGCTGATTAAAACTTAGTCAAATTAATTAGATTGAGCCCTTTAATGCAAAAAAAACCCATAAAGGGATAGTTCACTTAAAATCTGTGATCATTTAATTAATCTCATGACTCATGTGGAGCAAAAAAGATGATATTTTGAAGAATCTTGCCACTGTTTTGGTACTTTTTTTATGGTCCACAGATTTAAAGAATACAGATACAGGTAAAGCAATAAAGGTTTGATAAACTTTATTAACTGTCTTTTTTTGGGTAAAGTATCCCTTTAACATCCACCTCTCTGACAGTGAAAATGTGCTGTTTTCCCATCATCATCATTCTTTTATTTGATTAATATCCGTTAGAATTTTGGTGTCAGACTCAAAAGCCATGAAAAATGGTTTGATACTTAAAGCGATAATAAACACGGTGCCTAACAGGCTTTCTTTGTGTGTTTTATACCGTTCACCAGTGCCTCAGGAGAAACATTTGGATCGGACTGCTGCTTTGAAAAGCTACATTCCAACATTTCAGCATTTTACAACAGGTTTCCTGGTTCTGAAGGGCTTTAGAAGAAGCTGCTCCAATATACAACACATTAAACTGGCAGTCAGAACAGTTTCAATCTAAAGCAGGTCAAGATGTCGAGGGCAAACTCAACGCACTTTGAATGAACTTTGGCTTTCAATCCGACTGCCCCAGATTGCGTCAAAGAGCGATGAATGGTTGTGCCATGAACACAGTCAGAAAGGCTATTTACTGCACAACATTCCTAGTCTTTATGTTGTATATTCTCTTGTAAAACACCATCAAGATGCATTTCTCTGCAAGCTTCTATTTTTACCAACACATATGCTTAAATCTTTTATAACCGGCTGTTTTTTTTTCTGCTGCTGCTGAGAAATTGCTACTGAATGACCGTTGTTTGGCCTTAGAACTGTTTATATGTGATATCTATCAGGGCGTCATGCTGCTATTTTTTTTTTTTTAAGGGGACTTCACCACCAGTCAAAGCTCAACTTTGCACCACTGGCAAGATAAAATAACGAAAAAAGGAAAAACAAACGACCACATTTTAATAGTTAAGGATAAGATGTGTTAAGTTTTGATTAGCATGCACTAAGGTTCAAAACATTTTCACAAATAAATAAATCAAAATTTGACAGTCAGTGATCCTCATGAATTTTTATTCGTTCACAGTGTGTTGTAAATGACCCTCTTTTTCTGCTTCTCTCTCTCGTTCTCTTAAGTTATGGCATAAATAACAGCAGTGTGACTCAAAGGTCAATTTGCCTGTGATATCAGCTTCAGGCTGGAGTCGGTATTTATGACTGACCAAAGACTGACAGTGACCTCCAAATCAAAGCAGTCATCATTATTAGATAAACAGCAGAACTTCCCGGATCAGAAGAATAAAAGAATAACTTACAGAAGCATGGCTAAACTCTCAGTGCCACAAACAAACATTCACAGGGTCAAAAACCAACAGAACTGATTTGAAAGAACTCTATTTTGAAAAATGTAGATACTTCAGTCTCACTGCAGAACAGGCAGTCATCTCCATAATGATCCCATGAGACACATTCATAGATCATATAGAAAATGGACTGACTTTCCTCCATGCATGTTTGAGGTTGAGTTATGCTAGATGTAATGTACCCTGAAACATGAGGTGTTATTTCTCATCTACTTTCTGGAAATGTTAACCTGTTATGATGAACAGATACGTGACACTGATTTTACTACAACTATTTAACCCAGCTTCTCATATTTCATTAATTAGTTTAAGCTCCACTGGCTGCTGGACAGGAACACAATGTTGCCATGCATGCTTATGACCAAACGAGCTGATTAATATCCATCCTTCACTCTGTCAGTGCGCCTCTGACCTCTTTTCCAATTAACTCAAAGGAATCGAACAGCTCAAGGGAAACAAACGCAAAACAGAGCAATAAAAACTAAATATGGAGGCTGTGTTGAATTGACCTCAAGCAATAAAATGCGCCAAACTATCACATTTCCTGTCAGTTGAAACAATGAAACAGGATCTTCCATGACTACAGTATATGCTGTCACTGATTAAGATTTCTAAAAACGATCTGGAATGCATTTTTTCTTTTTGTATATGTTAAACTAATTTAATTCACATTTCACCTCATATCACACACAAATCCTAGTTAGCAGTAGCCTCATTTGAGCATTTATGTGTCATCTCAGCAGGAATCTGCTAGTCTGGGGAAATTCATTTAGTGCAAAGGACGCAAGGAAACAGATTATGACATTTCTCAGCACCAGAGCCTTTGTCTCTCTGCCTGTGCGTCTCATTAACAGATCAAACTTAAAAAGAAAACAACATCAGCATGAGAAGCGCAACCTTTTTTAAAACATTTTCTTTACAAAAAGAACATTAGCTTTAAAATATTCGTTAGTTTGCAGTTACATGCTTTGAATGTGGCCAGATCTGCACGTTTTTCACCTTTTCCAATGCTGATTTTGAGGGGAAATCTGCAGGATTTATTTAAACTATAAGAAACAGAGCTGTGATAACAACTTTGTGTAAAGCATCAATGCATTAGATCAGATAGAATGACTGACATAGCTAGAAGGACAGAATGATGGATGCATAAAAAATAGTAGTGCACCACTTTTTTTTTTCTCCAAAAAATGGGAATACTAATAGACATCGTTGTCCAGGTATAACACACCTCCTTGAGATATAAACAGCCATTCAGCTGTAATGGTAACACAGAGTATCAAAGAGATGACATGTCTTGAAAGTGACATCAGAGAATGGCTCCATTAGAGCTCTAGAATAAAGCTAAAAAGTATCCGTGAATGCTCTTTGTAAAAGCCTCTCTCACACAGACACGGAGTCGCTATTCTTCACGCAAACCAGATACTTTCTCCAAGATTCTTAGCAGGAAACTCCACCTCAGCTAATTATTTTGACTGTTTGTTAGATCGTACAGCAAGATCAAGGTACCGAAACCACATTTTGCTTGAGAATGGATATAAATAAACTCTCGCCTATCAAAACTATCTGCAATAAACATGGTGGGGAGAAAGCCATCTGACATCTGCAGGGTAGATAGATGGATTGTGAAAATGATGATGCAATTTTCCTGGTGACAGATGGGAAGGCGCGACATCTTCTGAATGGTAATCGCTAGCTTCAGAGATTTATGAAGAAGCGATAAGATGAGACTTGACGGTTAAACTCAAGTCATCACTGATGTTTATGAATGGTGCCTCTGGTTTATAATTGCATATTAGAGGTTATCTGACTAAGTGCCAAATCTGCCGTCAAGCTTTCTCATTTCATATCTTTTTCATCCAATTTGATCGTGCATATTACAATTAGGGCTGTCAATTTAACACATGCATTTACTGCAATTAATTAAACAAAAACTGAAAGATGCTAAAAAGAAAAAAATATTATAACAGCCTTAAAAGAGGGGAAAATGGATTATGTTAAATTTTAAGCAAATAAAATCAATCACATATTGATTTTCAAGCCCAATATTTGCCAAATATTTTAATATCTATTTAATCTTTACTCATCTATCACAACAATACTATATTATTTTTATTATATTAGAAACTTATATTAATTTTGGGAGTGTTTCTAAACAAATATTGATATATTAAATATGAATTGTGATTGATTTAAAGCATATCATGTGATGAATTCCTTATTTTGTGATTAACTGAAAATGTAAATGATATGACATATACATGACAATTAAAAAACAGGCATAGCTACTGAAAACACCCTGTTTTTTTATGACCCTGTTTTGATTTAATTGCACCACTCAGTTAACCGGCTGCAATAGCTAGTGTGGTGGATGGATGTAGACAAACAATGGGAGCGGGTGAGGATGACTTTTATCTTGAAGAAGGACGGCTGTGAGGCCAGTGTTGTCCTTGTGAAAACACAAGCTCAGGGCATTTAGCAGCAGAGTATCTGCCACTTATGTGGTTCCCTGACCTCGTTCACACAATATTCTGAGCAGCTGCCTCTGACATTACTTTCTCATTAGTTACGGATGGTACACCCACAAATCTGCATACACAAACTGCACACACACACACACACACACACACACAATCAAACTGACAGTGTAAATACACTATGCTGGCAAGTGTTTGTGGGTAAATGCGGCTGCATGCAGATGTGGCTGTACTTTCTGTTAATTAAGTCCTGTTAACATGGTCTATTGTTAGAGATGTTTCTCGGAGGATGTGATTTCCCACACAATGCCAACTAACAAATTTGCCTTTTACTGCGTAACTCTCATTAATTTTACCCCCTGCAGTTTTCAGTTGCTTCATTTCGCTTGAAAAGGAAAACTGATTCATGTTTTTCGTGTTTACAACATATGTGTGTTTAAAAATATTGTTGATAAATGAAAAAAGGCATGCCATTAAAATGTTTTAATTTGTATTTGCAATTAACATGTTGATTTAAACCCATATTCACACAATTAACACTGTTTTTCCAATACTAATCACATATGTGAAGTGCCAAAAATACATCAAAATAGGTTCTATGCTGTATAAAACATCTTTATGGCAATACAGGTTAATTGGAAAAAACATGCCTGTGATGCAACCGTTGTAAAACAATATTATGCTGCTTCTTGCGCGCTTTGTGACGCTAAGCTGTGCAATGCTGTACCAGGTGAGCCATCGAGCAAGTTTAATATTTCAGAAGAGCCATACATACAGAGCTGGTTTTCAAACATCAAGATGCATTTACAAATCATGCAATATGGTGTATATATATATATATATATTTTTTTTTTTTATAATGATATACTGATATTATACCCTGAAATCTTACTTGTAGAAGTGTCGCATTTATGCATCGCATCACAACTGTGATGGTGATGCATCTATCAAAACCAAATATAATATGCCAGTTTGAATATGTGAAATGGAGAAAGAAAATAGAAAAATTACATTTTGGCCTTACACAGACTTCAGAAGTCTTCCAAAAAAACCAAACAAACAAAAAAAACCACACAAGACAAATGTACTATTTTATTTTATGGTTATAATATATAAGAACTGCTGTGCTGTATATCAAAGACCTGAATAAAGACTCTCTTTTTGTAATGGAAAAAATAACAGCATAAAGATCTGAAACAACATGGCGCGAGTAAATGATTTCCTTTTTTGTGTAAACTATTCAATCCAACTCCCTAAAGCTCAATGACATTTTCAGCAAGAGACTCTTACCTCCCAATGACCTCCTCCAGTAAATGTCCACTGTGGCTCTACTGGAGTGCGCTGTGATTGACCCTGTTTCCCATCCGTACTGCGCCCCAAACGAGCCTCTAAATCCCTGTGAGCCACACAGGAAAAGGCCACATACGTGATACCGATCCAGCCCACATCATCTGGACATGAACTCTCTGTGATAAGCGTGAGCAAAGACCTAAATTATTCATAATTAAAAACCGAGCACCGGAAAATCCATCCCTGATCTATGAAGAAAAAACGGTGCTGTAATAGATAAAGGACGCTGTTCCTTCTGGATCGATGAGCACAAGCAAACAAGGATGATGAGGTTTGAGGCATAAGATTGGCTAATAGATGATGGGATCTGCAAACAATTTCTGAGGGTGACAAAAATCTAAATAAAATTAGATATGAATGGAACCTGATCTTTATTTAATATAATAATGATTTTTGGCATAAAAGAAAAATGAATAATTTTGACCCATACAATGTATTTTTGGCTGTTGTCACAAATACACCTGTGCTTCTTATTCTTATGCTAACTGATTAATTTAAAAAGGTAAATCTACATAATATTAATGTCTATGCTACAGTTGTATTTCTTTTTTGTATAAGGATGCTGTTTCAATGGTTTGTGTATAAAAATAATGCTGATGATGTTCGGAAATAACATAATTGTCTGGGATAGATGTATCACTATGCTTTCTTAAAATAAATAAATAGCCAATAGTATAAAACTGGGCCACTGCTGCCTCTGTTTAACTCAAATGGTTACATACTGCACATGACAGTATGGATCAGAGGCCCAAGCCTTCTCCAGTTACCACCCAAGTAGTTAATCAGAGCACTATTTCTGCCATGACAACTCGCAGATTTCACCTTGACAAAATGATAATTAATTACCCTATTTTCTTAGAGCATCTTAATAACATGTCAATGCACAATTCACACTGTTAGTACTACTCTTATTATGGGTTGTCAAAAGACAAAAGAGAAAATTGATGTTGATTCATATTAGACACATGAATGGCAGGCTTACTAAGAGTTACTCCACCTCAAAATGAAAATTCGGTCATTAATCACTTACCTCCATGTTGTTTCAAACCGTACAAGCTTTGTTTGTCTTCGGAACACAATTTAAGATATTTTGGTTAAAACCAGTAGGCTTGTGATTGTCCCATTGACTTCTAAGAAGTGAACACTGTCAAGGTCCAATACTCCTTCAGTGGTTCAATCTGTATTTTATGAAGTGACGAAAACACGTCTGACACAAAAGAGCATGGTGCTATGGTTACACTAATTGCATATGAATTATATGCATATGAATTCAGATGGAGTATTCTGACGTTGTCTTTCATACTTTTCTGGACCTTGACCTTGAAAAATTAAACAAAAAATGTTTTTTTTGAACTGACATGTCCATTATGCGACACACACACAAATGAAACTACTTGTGTAGTTTTAAAATTACAGGCTATCCTAATCAGATTTAAGGAAAATGTAATAATTAGATTAATAAAGCATTAGCTAGACTGAAAGCAGCATGACCCTTAAGGAATAAAATTGTGGCCATTATAAAACCTCAAAGCGGGAGGTCTGCAAATCTCTAACTGCTCGATTCGCACACAGGGCACAAGCACTCGTGTTGCCAACCATGTCCATGGCAGCTGAGGGCGGGTTCAGGGAGGCGCTCTCGGTGCTGACAGGCTGGCAGTGCTGGTGACAAGTGGCCATAAGTTCTCCCCAGTGGAAACCTGGGAGTGTGCCTGCTGAAGCACTCATGAAACAAACTATTAAATCAGAACTAATCCTATTCATGCCGCATCATAATGATTGAAATGAAATCTCTGCTGCAATAGCTCTTATGAACTTTGATCTTTTCTGCAGTTTAATTAATCTAATGTTAATATTCAGTAATTTTATACAACAGCTACAGTATTGACAGATCACAAAATGTTTTGATATGTAAACATATATATAATTCAAATGAAAGCTATATATGTATGTACACATGTAAAATGTCAAGTTAGGGATATTGTACATCCAAGCCAGTTGCTATCACACCAAATATTGACTTGATTTTAAATCCCCCCCCCCCCCCATTTTTTAATTAATTAAAATATTTTTTTGCAATCATTAAACTTCCACAAAGAAAAAATGGCTTCTTGACAAAGTTTAGACAAGATTTAAGGCATAATAAGTAAGTTTTGCAAGCACATTCAAATATAGAAATAATTATATTTAGAAAAAAGTAATTAAAAGGTTTATTGAACACATTAGCAAACAAACAAATAAACTTAGTATCCTGAGCCTACAAATTATAATCTCTGTTGGTGCCAGCATAAATAAATAAATATGTAAGTTTGTATACTGTATATGCAGTGAATGTACTGTATGTATGATTCATACTATAGAATTAGTTATCATTTATTTATTTTGTGCAAGTATACACATTTAATTATCATTCACACTTCCTCGACTATTTATTTATTGTATTATTTTTGTCGTTTTAGCCCCACATAGTCCTGTTCTACACTTTCACACGTCCCCATGTTTCTCTGTCACTCTTGCTTACACATAAAGCAGTCATATAATAAGGCGTAAATGGTAGAGCAAAATACCTACCAGCAAACATACAGTATATACAATTTTAACCATTTTAAGCATCATTTGCTGCATTCCATCGCAAAATGCGCTTTGCTATTTAAAAACAAACAGACTGTAAAGGATGAAAGCATTAAGCTTTGCTGGATATCTACTGTAGGGAGCAAGATCTGTCTGTGTTGTGGATGCTGGTGGAGCGACAGAATGAGTCAGTGCCGACCAACCTGTGATTCAGATCTCACAGCAGCCAGATCCAGCTTGGCAGGAGAAGACCTGATCATTACACCACCCAAGCAGGTTGAGTGGACTGCCTGAGGCTTTTCTTTTCCTTTCCCAAAAACTTCAGACAGGGCTTTGTCTAGATACAAATGGCAGAAATTTTTGAATTTCTGCATACTGACTGCTACCTCAGTTTAAATAGAAGATTCTGTTCTCTATTCAAATCTATATTAAAATGTGCTACAACAGATTCATAATGAAATGTCCTTTTTTTTAATATATGACTTTTCCAAAGACTAAATATGGTGGGCCTCAGTCTAGTTTTAGGTCGGACAATTATTACATCTACCTACGTAACAATACGTTATTATTGTTTACCGTTTTATAACAGACTAACACCGATTTACACTTCTCTTGATGTAATCAGCACCACGGAAAGTAATTTGGTCAGAAGTGGTTGAAAGTGCACAGAAGAGCTGGATTAAAATGCATAAAAAGTGTAAACAGGGCCTTACTTTATTTACATTAATACTGCAAATAGCCACTGCCTTTTTTATTCTGCTAAACACAGAAGTAAATATTTTGAAGCATGCAGGTAACCTACAGTTGCTGGTAGCCACTTACTTCCATAGCATTTTTTCCCTCCATACTATAAAAGTGAACAGATACCAACTGTTAGGTTATGCACATTCTTCAAAATATCTTCTTCTGTGCTCTGTGGAAGAAAAAAAAACTACAAATTTGGAACAACATAAACATTGATGTTAGAATTGCTTGTAGGTGATACATTTTGTTCAGTTTTTATTCTGGCTTCACTGAATCCTGCAAAGTGTCCTCCTTTCTGTTGTTTTAGTAATTGCCACCCCTATTGTAAATTTGCAAATTACATTCTCCTCCTCCTCAAATGAGTGCCTGAATGCAAAAATCAATCGTGAACACTTGAAACACTTCAATCTCGACTCATACAATTTGTATGCTTTTCAAGCCACTCTTCCTTTTCCAGGCCTCTTCTGAGTCTCTGCATGGGTCTCGTTGTCTTCCGGTGCCTGCTTATGACTGTGTGTGTTTTGGTTATTAGCATTCCCACTGCCTGCGCTAATAGGAGTGCGTTATCACAGCTGTCTATTCAAGTCCTCCCCTCATCACTCACTTCCCATTGATCCACTGCACCAAACCTTTTCCGCTTAAGATGTGTCCTTTCAAGAATAATCGCCCGCTCAGAGTCAGGCTCCACAATCACAATCCTCTGCAGGAAATGGTGAGAGAGGTCACAGGCAAAAGCACTGAGTGATGCAATTTTAGGCCATAAACATGGTAACCAAAATCACAAACTGCAGGGAGCTAAAACAGGCCGCTCTCTTTGCAGGAGGTGAGTGCTAACAAACCGCAGCTGCTTTGCACAGGGCCCAGCGGCACCAGAGGAACGAGCCTCCTAGAGCGTCCTTCTGCACAAATGGTGTGCAGATGTACTGGTAACGTCCCGTGCTGGGGCTCAGTAAGAGCGACCTGTCTGTCCACTCACACAGAATAGTGGGGGTTCTGGCGAAGTGCCATTGCCTCATACAGCGGCCATGTGCTCCGAGGTCTGCTAACTCTATCACCCTGCTGACCCTCATTGCGTAAGCATGGACAGAAATAGAAGAGCAGAGGTCCTCCTCGTGTAGTGCTGTTTAAAGAAAGAGCAAGTTTACTTCTGACTGTTTCGAGAGTGAACACATAAAGAAATGGCACTTTTCAGAGGTTAATAGATGGTTATCACATATATAAAGCACTACTCAGATTGAAGTAGTTTTATGTAGTGGTATATATATATACACACACACTACCATTCAAAAGTTTGAGGTCGGTAACAGTCTGTAACTTTTTTTCCCCCGAAATCAGAATTTGAATAGGTACATAACCAGCCCGAATTACAACGGTAAGCTTTTAATAACATTCTGTTATTTTGAGTTTTACAGGTAGATTTTGGTTGTGTTTATTAAACGCATGTGAACTAAATTCAATTATATTCCAGTTTTAAATGTGCTTCCGATTACAGATAGCCTGGGATTGTGTAAGATTTATTGCATAAAAACAACCAGTTCGAAGGAAGCATAATTTGGGTTAAAATAATTTCTTAATATGAAATTCAAATGGTATGACAATTACAGACTAGACTGTACATAAACTGTATCTGATGTTGTTAACATAAATCATTTGTGAACAAAGTTTAACAGTAATAATAATTTGCAGAGTTCGTCTTTATCATCTTTTTAACATCTATAACATTTATAGGTATAAAATAATAGAAATCTATTGTGTCCTGACCGTCATTTTTAAACTAAATAATGTGAAATGAAATATACATTGAAGAATATATAAGTGTATAACAGTGTAGATGGAACGTTTACAGCACTACAAACTGATATTTTACTCAGAAAGTCCATAAAGAAGGCTTACCGGGCAAAAAAATCAACACATTCTGCTCACAGTGTTTGACAAAGGTCAAAACAAATGAGGAAAAGCTTTGTGTAACAATAATAAACCACAATTGCTGTCATTCCAATTCAGACAGGATTACAGCTCTCAGACAACCATAATTGCTCTGTGATTTTAACCGAGGGTGTTTGACAGAAAACACCATCTTGTTCAATTCTGACAGGATATAAATCACAAAAAAAATCTGTGAAACACAAAGTTACACGACCTCATCAGGGAAAACCAGACCCATGCAAAAGGGCTTCTTCTAAATAAACACCAACAACAAAAAACAGCTAAAAAGCAACAAAGCGCTGTTTGTGATTTTTATTAATACATTTGTTTTTGCCAGAGGACATCTAATGGACAATTGTTTAACAAAATTTAGCAGACCACATGCTATTCTAGTTAGAGTCATGCAAAAAAACACAATTGCTGCTTTCATGGATTTGTTTGCTTGTGTTTTAAGTAAAAGCTCTGATTGTTTGAAATAATGAAGGAATTATTCAATTTAGTCACAGACACATAAACTCTTTCCTTCTGGGATAAAGGGCTTTGATTTAAACTTTTTTGAGGCATTATATGCAGAGAAATACTGTCATTCAGCTTCTCTGTATTCCACCCTAAAGGTTTTTGTGTCATACAGGACAGGAAGGTTCTCCCAGTCTAGCCTTTTGTCAAAAAAAAAAGCTAGCTGCCAGCAGCGGCTTGTCACTGTTATGTTGACCTGAGCTGTTGTGGCTGAGCCCTTCAATGGAGCTGCCCACAGCAGCTTTGCTCTTCTTTTCTACTTTGATGCCTCCTGCATTTTACCCAGCACCGCTCATTCTGTGAATGACAGAGGAGCCGGGGTTTAAACTCGGCTGACAGGTGAGCACTGATACGGAATACAAGGCCATTCCTGAAATTATGTGAGGTTACAGTGTTCTGAAATCTTAGTGACAGTCTAGTCGATTCAAACTTGCTACTACTGGCCTATTAACATTTATATAGGATGATTGTATCTAATATCCAGCTTGGAAGTCTTATTTTCTGCTCTTACACAATGCAGCAATGTACTAAACATAAAAATAAACGGACTATTAAAAAAAAACTAATAAAAAATGGAGTGTCTTTTTACTGCCTTGTTGGCAGAGGCTATTTACACCAACTCCAACCAGAGCTACAGAAGATGACAAATCGGGTTCCAATTTGGCCCTCTAGGGTAAATAGCATATCGCTAAGAAAATACTGCAATTTTTAGCCTAAACAATATCTAACTATGATTAATGAATATTGTAAACATATTTTTCATTCTTAATGTTAAATAATGAAACCTTACTGTAAAGTGTTTTTTTCTTTATTATATATATATATATATATATATATTATATATATGTGTGTGTGTAATTTAAATATAATATATTTGAGTGTGTTAATTATATTATATATACAGTACATTAAAATATTTATTTCTTAATTTACTAAATAAAGAAGATATGAGTTATTTATTAATTTAATGAGTTCTTTAAAAATTTATGATTTTTTTTTTCGTGATTATTATTTAATTACTTACTGTTTATAATGTCTTTCTTTTCTCTCTGTCTATTAAATGTAATATTCTATGTGCATGTACGCATATGTATATTCCTGGTGTCTCAGAAACACTTCCAAGTTCTGGATCCCTTGCTGTGCAAATGCAGTCTGCTGAAACATTAATAAGCCAATTTAATACTCCTGTCCTTCTGTCCTTGTGGGCAGATACAAATGGCTGGAGAGTGCAAGAACAGTGTGTTTACCCTGAACATCTGTTCACAATGCATTTCATTAAACATTTCCCTGCTAGAGGACCCGCTTGAGCCCCAACTACAACTTTACAACCTCTGTACTCGCACCCAGCCTCAATATATCCATGACGCACTGACTTGGAAACATTAGCTAGACAGACAGAGGGTTATCAGCAGGGCACATTGTTGTGAAAAGCAGCATCCAATAAATCTGTCAGCTGACTCCTAGCGTGATTTTGATTGGAAATCCAGGGAAAGATGCCAGAATATCTTCCCCGGATTAATCATGGCAGATTAAGTCGGGGATAATCTAGTCTAAATAATCCTAAACAGCATGGATATTTAATCTGCTCACTCGCCTCAATCTGTGACCATAACACCAAAGAGTGTGTGGGAATGCTGAAATACGTAACTATTCTCCGCCTCACATCTAGTTTGACACATTGATCCAGGCTAATTAAGGCTTGGACATGATCCCATAGAAACAAGTCTATCAGTTTGATTGAGCATAATATAATTAGTGCCAGCTCACAGAAGTCCTTCGGTTCTCATCCCTAAACTATGGCACTTCTGGACTGGAATAATCATGAAGAGGAGTGTGCATGCCCTCTTCGTTTCTACACCATCAGTCTAAAATCTCATTGCTGGGGGCACTCTCTGCTGACCCACGGCGTATCGATTTCTCAGGTGCCCTGACAAGAGCGAGAGATAACCTGGAAAGGTTGTCCTTGGACCCCAGAAGCCTTCTCGAAGGACTCGTCGCCTGTGATCAGCGAGCATATACAATTCTCTGTTCTCTGCCATTCAGCGGGCCAACCAATGTATAGTTTCTGTCAGCAGCTGGAAAATCAATGGATATACCGATGGGATGTGACAAGAAGACAGCCTATATTTGTGTTGGGGGATGAGCCCGTGTCGCTCTCAGTTAAACTGATTTAAAGTTGATCCAAGCAAAGGACACTGGACATGTTAGGAGAGCTGTCCAGGAAAGGGATCATTTGTAGGGACATTGGGATATTTGGGATTATTTTTTGCACATGCAAAAACGATTTAAAGCTGTGAGATTGATGTGTGTGTATGCATATTAGGGATGTGCATTGCCTTAACTGAGGGCGATGCGATACGCATCTGGATGCACAATCAATTATACGAAACATTAAAGACAAAAATGAAGCAGCTACCAATGCCATGCGATATGACCCACCCCTTTTACGATGCAGTGTGATCCAATTTACGATTAACAACTGATCTGCAACCATGTTAAACCCCAAACAATCAACATTGCTTCATTTGTGAGTCAATGGTGTGCATTTGGAACAGGACTACTGCATATGATTATCCAACCAATGGCAGAAGGGGGAGTGTTTGGAAAGTCTATTTGAAGTCATTGTTTTTGCAATTCCATTTAGTTGGTGGCACAAAAATGACACACTTTACTCCATTAGGTCTTCCAAGCAATAAATGAGCCACTGCTGAGCAATAAATTTCCACCCTAAATCTTTTACAGTCCTGAGAATCCTTAGTAACTTATTCATCCACACACTTCACCAGGCAGTAGCAGGGGTTCATACATGAATCTCTCTCATGAGTCTACCCGTGTGACTAATGCAGATGTTCAGTTGTGTTGAAAAGCCCTCACAGCAGAGGCACTCACCCACCTGAGTCTCATGAAGAGGATGAAGGCGACCAGCAGGGCTCCCAGAGAGATACAGTGTCCCAGGTAGTTTATGATGACTGCAATGTGGTAATGCAGCTTGCTCTTCTTCTGAAAGATCACGAAGGGACAGACACACATTAGGAAGATGAGAGACTGATGTCCTGCAGATATCTGACATCTAAATCCCAACATGGAATAACTCCTAAAAGCTTTTTGGGGCATTACAGGGGCAAGAAAAAAAAAAAAAAAGATACCGAGGACTCTCTTAGGAACTCTATAAGGAACAAAAATAACTCTTTACTACAGTTACTTTATAACTGTATATGATATTTTGCTACCTGTTAATTATCCTGCCAATTTAATGTGATAATTTAATATAATTAGCTATAAAACTAAACAATAAAATACAAATATATCCAACTTTAAGTGACTATACTGTAATTAGCTTGATTTATTAACAAAGCACATTTAATTGATTCAATTCAAGTCATACTGCTTAAAAATCTTGTGTAAACTGTAATACATTTTTAGTTTTTCAAACACATACGCACAAACACACACACGCGCGCGTTTGTTTTTGTAAAAAGTGGACACGTGCTATAGGCGTAACTAAATAAAATAAACTATTCGAAAAAAACAAAATGCAAAATGCCTCACATCTCCTGCATTCAAAATATCACAGAAATATCTCAACATTTTCAAACACCTTTGACATAATATTAATTCAGTTCGATTTTTGTGTGTCACATAGAGAATTGTGTGTTGTGCTTCGCAAAAAGTGTTTTGTGAATTTGAAAAGTGAGTAAAAGTCAGAGAAAGAAATAGACAAATAGACAATAGAAAAAGGAAAGTGTGTGGCTATAGTGTTTGAGTGCCAGGTTTTAGAAATTTTGTGACAAGTAAAGATTTGTGCGTAAGCAGCTGAAAAATACAAATATGTTGCACTAAATTAGTTATATTAAGAAATGTTTTGCAGTCCCTCATCATACTACTGAATGAATTGGACACCTTTAACATACTTTAATCTTTCAATTTTCTAGATTATTACACTTATCTGGTGCTGCCAGTTTAGATTTGTGTGCCTCAGTGAACATTAATGATAAAATAAGCATTAAATAAATAACTTACTCAGCAGCAACCAACACACAAACTGACACTTTACCTTATCACACACTTCTCATCTGTAATCATTAGCCTTGCACATGAGGATCACATTACACCGCTCTGCCTGACACTACTGCTAACAGCATCCAACCAGCAACTGTTTCCAACTGCTATGAATATTTCGCTCTCTGTGATGAGTGAGGCAGATGTTCATGGTCTCCACTATCACTATGATTGCCAACCTGACATAATTCCTTTAATTAAGCAATTAGCTTTGGCTCAGTCAGATGGTTGCTTGCTTATAGCACAACAACTCACATAAAGCTGAAGTTTATGCCCATGTTTGAGCTAACATGTCATGTTTGTGAAAAAAAAAAACCCAACATATTAATAGCCTGGCCAAATGATTCCATGAAGCATACGTTGATCACGTAACACTCAGGTTAGTGTGTGTGAGCATATAGGCATCATGTGCTCTTTCATCGCCGGCCCAGCACCTTTCCTTCTCTAGCCCCTAACTGTGTCCTCCTGGTGCAAAAATCTGTCGCTGAATTCCTGCGGTCGTCACAGGACAGGCTTGTGAGGCAAACCCCCACCAGTCACTGCAGACTCTGTGGTCCACTGAGACCAGAGGACCAGACTGTCCGAGCAGGGGGAGGAAAGGCAGATCTGGAATCCAGTGCCTACAAATCCACAAGGCTCATGACACAAGCCAGCTAGCACAATTTAACCCAGCAGAAACCGCTCAGATGGCAAATCAATCAGAAACCGCAAGTGCAAGAAATTGCTTTAGGGATGATGCAATCCTTTAGGAGAGAATTTGGAGAACAATGAATACATTTTTTGCTCAACATAACATAGCAATTCCCATAAGAGATATTGCAAAAAGAAGATGGCTTTTAAAGATTGATCTCTGCTTTCCCAGATACATGCATAAAGACGTCGCCAAGATGTCTGGCAAAAGCGTGCATCATCTGAAAACACTATGATCAATTTTAAACACCTTGTTGTGTGTGTAAAAGCATCTGATAACAACATGCTGAAAAGGTTAGTTTACACTAAAATGATTCTCAGTTACTCACGTTAATACTACTTTGCATGTCTACAGAAGAGATTTTTATCAATGTTTATCAACTGTCTTTGTGAAATAATAGAATTCAGTTGGGTCAAAACAACAGTGGACTACTCTAAAATGCCATGTTTAAGGCTCCTAATATTGTTTTAGGAGGTTTACATGCATGCAAGGTGAAAAAATGCTTTTGTTTTCTCCAAATATGTGTTTAATATGACCTCATTTTCCAGTGATTCTCAAACGAATCGTTTGAACTAGCTCTTAGATTCAGTCTTACTAAACCCCTCCTTTCCGTGCGATTACTCTGCTCTGATTGGTCAGATGGCCTAGTCGTTTGTGATTGGTCTACTGTGTACAGCAGTTGTCAGTAAAATGCTGCTTTTGTGGGCTGGCCTGCCAACGTACAACACAGGTGAGAATTATGCAAATATGTTATGGCGTATTTATTTTCCACTTTCAAATTTATAGCTTTGCGCATCATTTACATTCGCATGCAGCTACATTGCACACTGCATGAAAGACAACAATGGCATAATGGGGCACTTTAACTTACCTTTTTAAAATACCTTCTTTTGTGTGTTTGAGTATGATACCATTTTTGATACCATTGGAAATATTATACCATAGAAATTTGATACCAAATAAATTTTTGTCAGCAGCGTCAACATCAAAAACAACTTGTACTAGCCAAAACTATTTTTTGCTTTCACTTAAAATCTAAATTACTGTGTTTATGAAGATACTTGCAAAGCATTTAGACACATTTAAGTATTATTTAAGTATTTAACCGTATTTTTATACCAAAAAAAAACAAAAAAAAAACATCTCCCACTCTACTCTTCATGTGCATACGTCTCTCTGACTGCATGTTATGACTCAAAACAAACTTCAGCTCATTAAATTAAATAAAAAAAGGCAAGGACTGATTTCAACCGGTTAATTGTGGCGTATTACACACGCCTATTGGACACATATCAAAGATGTCAAAGATTCAGAAAAAAAAGCCCAACTCCTAAACTCACTGCGTTGGTTGAGCCAATATGTTTACGTCTGGCCCAGTCAGGCATTTCAAACAAAACCATCACAGTTCCTTTCAGTGCTGCTCTGAAATTACACACTTTACCTTTAAACTCTCCCTTTCAACTGTCAGACTAAAGGACTCTAAGAACCATCCACATTTTCTATGATTTGGGCATTAGTAGGGGTTCACACTCTCCCCCTCTGATGCCACTTCTTTTAACTAAATCCTGAGAGAAGGGCTCTTCAAAGCAGCCTCTACTGATCCCTGCATTGTATCACGCTTGCCCTATTTTAAGGGGAGGCTCGGCGCACCAACACATCCACGGTATGCTCACCAATACAGAGCAAAATGTTCCCCCTTGGGATGCTGCTGTCTCCTGGCTAGACTACGAGTCGTCTAAAGGCAGACGGCTTCGCACCCGAAGAGCCTGTGGGAGAGCCTGCTTACGTATTAGGCATTTTGCTGTCAGTTTGTATTTTTACAATGCAAAGCCTCTTGTAGGCCTTCTGGAAACTTCTACTTCACTAGATACATGAAATGCTACATAAAAAGTGGGCCGGTCTCCGTGGATGCTAGCTGGAAGGGGGTTGACTACATTCTTGCATTAGCACCCTATCTGTTACAGACCCTGTGGAGAGCTTGTAGGCAATGTGAGACGCATTGTCAATGCCCTCTTATTGCACTGTCCTCTGTAGAGTGCTTTCTTGTGTTGAGAGAGCATGAAGGCTTAGCAATCTTAGCACCTATGTGGCTTGCAAAATACTTTAGGCAGTTGAAAAGAGGAAACATAGTAGTTTTAGAAATGTCTTGGCTCTTGGACCTCTGTCTATAAAGGACTGCAAAGCAGACGGAACCTTTTACAACAGTGTGAAATTTCATGAGGTAATTATGCTTTTGAAAACATTTCCACTACAAAATCCTCAGGAAACTGTACGATTAGCTGGATATGTCAACATTTCCTCTTGGAAAAAGCATATAGAGGATTAAAATGCATTTTGGACACTACTAAAGGTTTTTTATTGGCATCTATGGTTCCTTAAAGAACATTTAACATCCACAGAATCTTTCCATTGCACAAATGGTTCTTTACAAAATGATTTTTTTAAGAACTGCTTGCTGAAAAGTTCTTCGAAGAACCCAAAATGTTTTTTTTTTATGGTTTTGCTGTGAAAGCCCTTTCTTGGAACCTTTATCTTTTAGGAATGTAACTTCTCAAACCAGCATAACTCAGAGTTTACGATCAGCTCATGCGCCAGATTGCTGATCTTGTGCATGTTTTTATCCCATAATCAGGTGGTTTGAGGGCAATTGCTCATTGAGGTTAAGCACTATCAAATCTAATGTCATCCCCTATGATCTCCATCCCTGCTACAAAGAACAGTTCATTTAGAACACTAGGAATTTGTTCTGTTTTCAGCAATAAGATAAAATTTGAATTTAATACGGAAAATATGACAGTTTCTTCAGCATTAACGACAATACGTGATTTGTGTGTGTGTGTGTACAAACGCTAAACCTTAGAAAAATATAATGAGATAAAAGACCTCGAAATCTTGTGGCTCATTGAACATCTGAAGGTAATGATTTAATTGTGCAATTGGATTAAAAACGTCTCAGACATGCCAGGCTAGAGGGCTTGAACCGGTCACTGGCCTTCATTAACTTGTTGGACTCTGCCGGTGGAGATTCCTTTAGTGGTTTAAATTGAAATCGTATTATTTCTGTGAGACACTGGATTGCTGTGTGCTCCTTCTGTGATAGAGTTTGTACATCTTTGGCTTGGAAATCGCACAGATAAATGACAACCCTGCTTAAATCAATCCCCAGACTACTCTTGGCCCTCCCAAACTTAGTTTTCAAAAATATGTTTTGAATCTTCTAGAGGGGAAGACACCAGTTTTTGCATCTCAAACAGTCAGAGAAAGGTTACACAAAGGTTACCCCAAGAGAGAGAAAAAAAAAAATCTTGGCTATCGTCAGTGATTTGATGTTTAAAAACTATTGAGCAAACTGTTCTGGTAATACATTTTTCAAAATTTCAAATTAAGCTCTGGTGATAATCAATAGCAGTTCATTCAGACATATTCTTTCATTATTTCCCAAGAACCACCATGAACAAGTGTCATTTCCACCATTTGTGGAATAAAATGGCAGACTACTGTAATAGTAATATTATAATTTTTTGGTTGTACTTCAGGAGTATTTTGGAGTATTTCAGAACTGCGCTGAGGTCGAAGTGTTGAGAAGTACTCTGCCGCCATACATTATAGTTATCTTTTTTATCCGCTTAGAAAATCGCCATGTTTTATTTTGTGTCGTCACAAAAGAAAATATTGGACTATGGTAAAATGGTGGCGTTTTCCTTTAAAAGACCTTGATTCTTAAAAAGACAAAACAGTTTAAGTCTGTTAGTATTCATAAAAATCAGTTAAAGAAGTTCACATATCACGACATTATGATAATGTTTATGAAAGCCAGCCCATTCTGCTTGAATCCTGTGACAGCTGCCACACTGCACACTGTCTCTCAGTGGTTTGTATTCAGCCTGGAGTGCAGTGATTGTAGGTTTATTCAACCTGTCTGGCCACGTATGTTCCCCCGGGTGAAACCCAAGCAAGTGAAGCCTCCCCTGCTGGCTCCATTTCCACATTTGCCTAAGCTGTGAGCACCACGGAGTCACCACATGTTCTCCTATGTGAGCGAACTTATTAATTATTAAATCAACAATCCCGTAGGAAACAGATGGCACAGATAGCGGGCAGCTAACGCACGTCTGCCTGGCATTTTGTGTGTGTGTGATACTATAGGTAAGTGGGTGGTTTTAGACTACCTAGGATCTGTCACATGTCCCAGTGGTACCCTGTGCCAATTGGCTCGGATGCTGAGTTGTGTGTATCGCATAAATATCACTAGAGAGGATAATTGCAGTTGTTTTTAATTGTTTTAAAATCAAACAAAAGAGTGCTTTTTGTATTTGTTCTTTCTGCTATGCAGAGTGTTTACAATGACAAGAGCTGATGTAATAAAAAGCCATCATCAGCTTGCGTTTAAGCGTTTGTTATCAATAAACACTACTGGGTTTGTTTTAATGCATCCTCAATTTGGATCAAGAGACTTGAATGAATACATCATGCTGTGCTGCTAAAATGAATGGTGTTGCTAAAAACAAACTTTAACGCAAACAAGCCTCATCTATTAAAACTCTGCATCACAGAGAAACTGGCATGTCAGATTCTTTCGGAACATTGATGTAAAGATTAATTGAAGGCATATTTCAATCAAATATGATAATTCTCAATTTGTTCAAAACCTGTTTGAGTTTCTTTCTTGCAATGAACACAAAGAGTTTTGTTTGTTTACCAACATTCTTCAGAATATCTTCTTTTGTGTTCAAAAGTAGAAAGAAACTTGTGCAGCTTTGAAAAAGGGTGTGTAAATAATGACACAATTTACATTTTTGGGTGAATTTCCACAATTCTATAATACGCTGATTAGATAATCAAATGAAATGTAATTAATCATATTTGTTGCATAAGCAAAAAAAACGAAAAAAAAAAAAAAACCCTACAAATACTACAATATTGGGGCAGAAAAGTAACTCACTGAATAGAGATTGCAAAAAGTGGCTTAATAATTATTTGTACTAAATCAATGTGATAACCCTGATATTAACATTTTCACTGAATTAGTAATTTTAATGTCACACATCCTCTCCTAGAATGCATAAAAATTAGTGCTGGGCAATGATTAATCGCGATTAATCGCATCCAAAATAAAAGTTTTTCTTTACATACTATATGCGTTTATGCTGTGTTTATTTATTATGTTTATATTAAAACACACATGTACAGTATATATTTTGAAAGTATTT
>JAUCMS010000062.1:16106367-16125243 GCA_032357445.1 Enteromius radiatus | reverse complement strand
AATATATTATGTAAAGAAAAACTTTTATTTTGGATGCGATTAATCGCGATTAATCATTGCCCAGCACTAATAAAAATATACTTTGCTCTATGGTGCAGCTAATGCTGAACAACTGGTGTAATGTATTCTTATTCATGGTAAAGTGAGTTTTGTTAATTGCCAAGGAGATGTGTTTAGGGAAAGGCTCTTTCCAAATCATATGTTTATTTTGTGAATAAATCTGGCTTGATAAGCTCTGCTGCTTGGCTGGGAGCAGACGCTCTCTCTCTCTGAGCTTTATTGCCTTCTGTTTCTGATTCTAATTTTGTTTGAATGTCAATAGCATCTTCATCATTGTTGACTCTGTATTGAATCTTTTTTTTTTCATCCTGCTAAAATATGGTTTTCGAATGGTGGCTGAGTGATGCCAAAGACTTCATAACAACACTTGCTGAGGGTGACCAGGCAACTGCTTGTGACTTGAAGTACTCTTCACAGACCACAATAGACAGATACACTGACAGGAGTGCAGCACTGAAAACCCATTGCCCTAGAGGGGGAAAAGCATTTCCATTTACAACAACCTGAGCGATAATGTAAGAACAAACATTTATACAGTTCTTCTGCCGGCCACATTTAAAATATTCTGCAGTGGGGACTTGCTCCACTTCATTTGCTCCACAGTGGCAAGTCTAAATGCCAAGCAGGCACTGGAGACAGACAGGCTTAAAGGTTTAAAGACTCTGCCGTACCTCTGAGTACCACTGTTATGCTTTTAAGCTAAGATACCAAAGACTTCATGACCCTGCATTTTTTGATATTCATTGTGCAAAATGCAAATGATTGAGATGCCAAGAAAAGGTAGTTGTGAGGAAATACACAAATTACTTAACAGTATATTGACAATACAGTATATTGAGCCAGAATTATGTTAGAATTTCTATTTCAATTTTCAGTTAGCTTTATTTTTTTATTCTTTTAGTTTTCATTTAAATTATTGATTAATATTTATTATTACATTATGTGCTTTTCAAAATATATTTTTTAAAATGCAATTGTATTTGTATTTTTATGTCAGTTTTATTCCAGTTAACAGTTTTAGCCGCTGAAGTAGCATTTAAAATTTTAGGTTCCATCTAATCATGATGTCATCTAATATTATTATAATAAATTATTTTTATTTCAGTTTAATTTCAATGAACAACAGATGTTTTTAGTTAATGATAAAGGTGGACAAAAGTACATAATTACTGTCCTTTTTTCAAGTGAATTTTGTATGCTTTTATTTGGGGAAAATGCTACTTTTTACTACATTCCAAAGTCTAATACTTTTATTTCACTACATCACATAAAAACTAGGGTATATATTTATTTTAATAATATTTATATTTTATACAAATATATTCAATATATAAGCATAACATATTTGTCTTAAATATATACATGCATGTATATATACATAATAATTATACACAGTACTCACACTCATATTATGTACATGTATTATGTACACAAAAATTGATTCATCGTTGTCCAGCACTAATGAAAACATTGCTTGTCATGTTTAAAAAAATGTAAATTAAAAAAAAATCATGCCACCCTTTCTGAGACACTGTCCAATTCTAGAAGAAGCTGATTTTTTTCAATGAACCTGTTGATTTGGTTAACAGACTATAGATTGCACTTTTGGTGAATCAGAATAATCTGATTCAATAACTCACTGATTCAATGATTCAGTCAAAATGAGCCAATAACGACTTATGGAGTGAAACGTACGAGTTACTTTTACTCTCAGAGAAGAAAGTACAAAGCTGTCACTAGGGAGGTCCCAATGCTAGCTTTGTACTTTTTTTCTGAGAGTGAAAATTTTATTTTCAATCACACAAAAGCCAAAGGGTACATCTTTGATGTCAAATTTGAACCTACTGTACAGTGCAAACTTAGTTTGAACTCTTTTGCCTGGATCAAGGGTAGCTACTAACTACAATGCTACACCAATCCTCCAGCAGATCACAAGCTAACAGCATGACCTGATTAAGTGGCTCTTTTTCTACTTTTTCTAAATACAATGCGCATGAATTCCAACAGTGCTCTCAATAATGAGGGAAATCCTTTATCACTATAGCTAAAAAACAGCATCTAGTGGTAATCACATGCTCCAGTAAGCCACTGGCTGTGGTGGAAGTCCTCCCTGCTGTCTAAATATAAATCTGAGCATTATCCGTGCTAGCCCACTCCTCCATCCCACTGATTGGATGAGCGATTTCTCTTTTCGCCATCCTTGTGTGAACAAAGGCTTAGTACGGCTGGTTAAATTGCTTCCTTTGAGGGAAGATAAAAGTCCATACATTATTAATCCCCCCATGCTACTTCTGTTACACCAAAGGACAGCTAATGAATCTTGGAGACGTGTAGCAAAAAATGTCTCTGTCTAACATGCCACGCTTGTGTTTCAAAAAATTAAATCACCCACAAATTCACTCAAACAAGTGTTTTGGATTCTGTATGCTGACATAAGTACAGTAATATCAATGAATGTATGGATTTAGAAGGTAGGCTGAAAATATATTGCATTATTAAAGTAGATTCTCAATTAATTAAATATTTTTTTCATTTGTAAAGCTATAGTAAAAACATCATTTACTGCATTTAAAAGATACTATAATAAACTAGTAAGCCATGAGTTTGTTTGCTACTTGTATCAAGAATCTAACTAACTATGACAAGCAGCATCCAGCTGCAACATCTGGAACACATAAAAGAGAATAAAGATAAGCCACAAATAAAAAGCAAACCATGTCTATGAAGGTCAGATGACAGACTTGCTGAAGATTCCAAGCGACAACTCTCAACAAGAATGTGTGGACTCTGTTGTGTCATCTTTGAAGATTTGACAGTGAGCTACTGAGTGAACGACATCATGAAAACATGACAAGTGTCCCTCATTCAATAACACTCCAGTAGCCTTCACATTTAATTCGATTCACAGTCTATGGAATAAAACTGATCAAGGGTGCAAAGAAAAGCTACTTTCAAGTAGTGAAAAAGCTTTTATTTTGCATGCTACTACTATTTAATACAACAATTAAAAAATAAAAATAAAAAAATATATATATTTGAAGCACCTTTAATTTTAAGAGTGTAATATATATATATATATATTAAAATTTAATAAAATTAAAGGTGCTTCACGATGCTATAGAAGAACCTTTTCGTCTAAATGGTTCCATAAAGAACCTTTAACATCTGAGGAACCTCTCAGTTTCACAAAAGGTTCTTGGTAGTGAAAAAAGGTTCCTCAGGTGATAAAAGGGTAAGAAAGTACTTTAGACTGAAAGGTTCTTTGTGGAACCAAAATGGTTCCTCTATGGTATCGCTGTGAGGAACCTTTTGAAGCACCTTTATTTTACAGGCTTTGTAAGCTGCTTCTGCTCCTGGGCTTGCAAGAGCAACTGTCCATTTTGTGCAGAAAGGTTCATGTGGTCAATATCAAATTTGTCTATCAATTTAGAGATCTTTTTTGTGTTTGCCCAAATTTTTTACATTAACAACTTTTCTATAATACACGTTTGAATCTCACTGTATAAAACTGTTTATTGAGCAATAATTATTAGAAAATACATGATTTATGTGTCATTGTGTATCATTGTGAAAAAAACGTATGAAAGCATTTTTTATTCATTTAATAAAGTGCAACCACATACCTCCTCGTTGAGGATTTCCTGACATTGGGAGTAGTTTCCCTTCTTCGCCCAGGTGCCATTGGCAAGACATTCTCTGTATACGTTATCTGGAGAAAAAACACACACATACACACACTGGTTATCGGCTGATCCCCTTATTTAATTTCTAAGGCAGATAAAGAGTTTATATAATGTTTATTCAGATATGAACTAGGAATCCACTAGGAATATTAATAAAGCAACAGTCGATATTTGACCTCACGGTGCATGTAGGTTTGACCCGAGCATGGATATCTAGTTAACCTTGACTATATGTTAAAATCTAGTCTCACATAAAACTGATTTATGACTGCAAACAGCGAAGAAACGCGTGTAACCTAAAACTGAAAGAACAGGAAACATCAAACATCTGTTACTCAATTTTGGTTTACAAACATCTCCTGGAGCTTAAAACATCTGTGGTAAAATCGGTCCTGGGCTCAGATGTGTATGAAGGAAAAAACAATTTCAGGTTTCAACTCTCATTTCCATTTCAGTGGTTTCCCATTTCATTGTGGGACATTTCCTCTACAAGGCTTATATTTTGCTTTGAATGGCCTTTGTTAGATGTGGTTGAAAGTTTTCTTTTTCGAAATTCCATCAAATAGGTTGAAATCCAACAACATGAGAATCTGGGGCAAAGTTATTTTCACTAAGTACTCAGAACTCTGCAGACAGAGAAAGACAGTAGAGCCATAAGCATTTTATCCAAAGACACTTATATTACTCTCCTGCAGGAACAATCCAAGTGTCTTCCTCTACAGTATTAAGGTTGGAAATGGGGTTAATATTGCATTAAGCTTCCAGGAGCTGTCCAGTTCAAGAATAACAGATACTTCAACCAGACTAATCGGAAAGTGGTAACCATCACTACCACTTGAGCCACTGGAGCCGCATATTTTATGTTCAAATTTTCAAAACTTAAAAAAAAAAAAGAAGAAGAAGAAATTATTATACAGTATATATCTTGAAATACATTTAAGTTTGTTTATAATGTTACAAAGGATTTATACAGTTTTTCTAATTTCTATGTTTCTATGTCTTGAGCATCAAATCAGTATTACAATGATTTCATAAGAAATGGCTGCTTAAAAAAAATCAGCTTAGTATCACAGGAATAAATTACATTTTTAAATATTAGAGAATATTATATATATATTAGAGAATATTAGAGATAATAGTTTACAATGTTACTGTTTTAATGTTTACTGTTTATTACTGTTTAAACAAATGTAGCTGGGTATAATGCAGCATATTTATTTGAATAATTTCAGCATTTTTATTTCTACATTTTAAAAACAAACAAACAAACAAACAAAATCGAACATTCCTCACTCAAAATGTTCCTTAAAGGATGTATAGCTATTTTGCTGAATAACAGAACCATATATTTGAACATTTAGGCTTTACAACTTTCCTTAGAATACAGTAATGATGCATCTAAATATTCCTTTCATTTAAACTGACAGTGCACAAAGGCTGCTCGTTAACCTTTAGCTAATATGAAAGTCATCCACCGGGTGAAAAACAAAATGTAAAAAAAAAAAACGTTGTCACAGAATCTTCTGTACTATATTTTTGTTTCCATGGGAACTGGTGCAACTGATGCAACTTTGCCAATTTGTGCATGTATGTAGAGCAAAGATTCAAGTCGAGGTGATGCTACAAGATGATTAGAGCCTGGATTGCCCTACAGGCCGACATCAGCACCCATCATAACAAGACACAATTACTGGAGTGATATCAGCTAGAGCTTACCATCCATCATAGAGCTGTGACAGTAGAGGACAATGGTATTTAAAGGACATGGCTTTTTTTTCCTAATCCATGCAGGCTGGAGGCACACTATGGATCGAGGAAATGATACAGCAATAGTTGCATTTTTGTGTCATTACACAATCAGTCAAGTCAGAGAGACTTATATTTCTAAAGTTAAATTAATAGGTTTAATAAGATAGATAAGTATGTAGTACTATCAAGGTAATTTCGTTTTTATTTGGAGATGGTGGGGTTATGTCATATTTTGCACTAAAAGGCAATGCATGATTTTTTGTGTTATTTTCTCATGATCTCAAAAAAACAAAAAAAACAACAACTATGAACTCTGGTCAGTCGCAAACTACTTAGCCAACATCTGTCAAACATCATCCTATAGCCATTTAGATGTCTCTGTCTGACTGGCAATGAAACTGACCATATGTGAAGAATTACCACCGTGTCTTACAGCCTCCTTCTCAAGAGAAAGATATAAAAGACATCAGTCTGTTTCAGTTTGATTGAGTCCCTGGTCAAATTAACAACAAATTCACTCAACTCAGTTGTATCACTGTTTTCCTAATTGTTTTTGTTACCGTCACACCAAGTAAAGAGTAATGGAAATGCTGAAATCACCACCACATAGTAATATTTTCATTCTCTAACTGTTTTTTCTCCTGGGAAAGTCTTTAATACTAACATAGACAGTAGTAAACAAACAATCCAAGAAATAACAGTAATTAGGATGCTTCTGACACAACTCAAAACTTTAACTCGCCTGGTAAAAATAGCTGAAGAGCCCAGAGAGAGCCTTGAAACAGTGACTCAAACTCACTTGCATTTAAAAGCAAAAATTGTGTTGCTCAACCCAAACACTTACTGCAGGGAAGGAAACACTCTTTCCATTACTCTCTCTTACTGACTTCCTCTCGTCTTTGCCTTTTGCTCATGGCAATATTGATTGAGCAACTGAAGGTGAATGGCAGCTCCATAGATCACACAGGCAAACAGGTCACAGAGGAACTGCTACACGGTGAGTCATCTGCCTCCTGTAAACCTCCACATCCAGCCGGTTTGATCAACCGCACAATTGCCTGAAGCAGATCTGATGGTGTGACGAGACAAACAGACTGTCAGTGATTTTGCAGCCAGCATAGCCTTTTCTGTGGGAATGAGTGGTGAACAACGCTGGAAAACAATGCAGTATCGTGAAAGAGTGCTGAACAATTGCTGTGCGGTTAGGAGGAAGAGTACGTTTTTAAGGAAAATAAATAGGACAGTATGAAGCACAATGACACTATATGCCACAATACGTATTGCCCGCAAGGTTATTGGCAAAAATGTATAAATGAATCATCCATGCATTTTGATCATTACTTAGGGGTTCAATATACTGTAGCATGGAGCCAGTAATGGTAACAGTTCTAAAAGCCTACTGTGAAACAATGTAAGAACAATGACAAAAATGCAGGCCGCTACATAACGAATATTGTCACAGCTCAGTTTCTCTCGCATGCTCCGTCAGTGACCCATGGAGAGCAAATGTCACTTAGCATAATGAAAAAAACGCTGCTCAGCTGCCACTGAACTGGCTTTCTCTAAACCTGTCATAAGAGCCTGCTGAAATGGCGCTGAATTGCAGCCTTTGCAAAAAGCCTAGGCAATAAAAGAGCCTGTCAAGGTCAGACATAGACTGACAATGCCTGAAGGAGAGCAGGAAAAGTGAGACAGACAGACAGGAGGAGTGAGAGAGAGAGAGAGGAGGGATGAGGAGTTATGTCATGTCATGTAAAACCCTCCTCCCACAGTGGCAGTATAATTAACTTTCACACACTTGCCCTGAGGTGGCAACTCAGAAGCTGAAGCTTTTTGCTTCACATTTCTCCCACGGGTTGCTATATGCTAAAGCAAACCTTTTATACAATTTTCTATTTTTAAACTATACTTTAGAGTGCACTACATAGGGAAGTAATGAATGAAAATGACTGCATGAATTAAATATTTGGTCCAAACACTTTGCACTAAAGAGATCAACTGAACACAAAGATCTCTTCTATGTTGACTTCACTATACAGCCAATCACACATACTGTAGTGCACTAGTCTATCTTTGAACTTACTCACATACTTACAGTATCACTATTAAGTGAACAAAAATGGATGAGCGATTTTTAAAAACTGATCTAGCTCCTGTGTGCCAAAGAGTTTCAGAAATAATAAATAATTATTACACTGTATAAATACAGCTATAAATACAGTACATATTGATAATTGTCTGATAATTAATATTTTTGTCGATAGCAATGGAAATTTAGAGAGAGAGAGAAAAAAAAGAATCAACACATACAGTGCAAAGCTTACAATATTTTAGCCTATGTTTTTATTCCAAATCAACAATTTCTGCATCCAAAGATGCAGGGATAACATGATCAGGTCTACTTTGGTTGAGAGCTTGATTAATCGGCTCAGGTGTGTTTGATTAGAGTTCATTTTACAGGAAGATGAATTTCCAGAAGCATAATTGAGCACTGCTGATCAAAAATGATGAGCAAAAAGTTTTACTTTGCACACTACTATTGAAATAGTGTGGAAGACTGCATCTCAAAATAAGCATTTCATTGTCTATAATCAACTGTAATCAGTTCCTACCTCATATACTCAAAAACAGAAAGAAACTTAAGGCTGAGATTAGAAGACTTTTACAATGCATTGCTTGTATTCAACTCTGTTTTCCAAAACTAGCACGTACGAACGATCGCCAGCTGCTGCCAATCCTCATTACTAATTATCCTATCAGAACTCTTTTCTCTGTCTTAAATTCCGCTCACTTCCTCTCTCTGCCCTGACCGCCTACCAGAGCCGGGGCCATGCCAGTGGAGAAAGGCCTAAACAGGCCAGTGTTCTGCACCGTTTTTTCTTCAGTCGGAGTGAAGTTTGGCTAACTATTTGGAGTCAGCGGTTTAGCTCCAAGCTATTTCATTGTCTGTTCTTCCGCTACGTCCAATAACCTGCCACTTCCTCCTGGGGGGGCACGCAGGGACCAGGCTGGACTCTGAGCATCACTCACCTCTTATGGCTAAATCCCCTGGGGTCTGTGTCCGCCGGGCTCCCATTTATTTGATTAATTGCAGAGGAAGTGGGAACTAGTGAAATGTCTGTTTATGGACAATATTGATTTGAATAACTAAAGTATCAAAGATAGTATATCCATATTTACATTTCACAGCTACTATGTAAATGAAGCAGTACAGACAACACAGTGTCACTCGTAGGTATTTTACGTAGGTGGCTAATTCGTACAAATTCATACTACCTCACTTGTACAATTTTGGCTAAACCCCAGTGACGAGTAGGTTCAGGGGCGGGGGTAAGGTGTAGGTAATTCATACAAATTCATATGAATTGGCAACTCGTAAAATATGTAAAAAAAATTGTGAGGTTGTACAAATTTACAAATTAGCCACCTTGTAATTTGTGCAATTGTTCTAATGCTCAATGTTTTGGTATTTTACTGTCTGCCATGAAAACATAATTTTAACTATAGAAAAGACTAAAAAAAACAAATTTTGAAAATCTGACCCAGCATTTTTAACCATTTCAACTGCCTATTTTCTTATTTTCTCAATTTTACTGAGGCTTATTTTTTTCCCTCTCAAAAATGTTCTCTAACAAACTGCTATTAAATGTGCTTTACCTTAAATGAAGTCAAACCAAATTTCTAGGTTCAAAGCTCTTAATTGAATTTGATAGATTATTCAAAGACAATGAATGCACATTCTTTTCATTACTGTTGAATAAAGCTTTAGAAAAGAAGACTTTAGAAATAAAGACAAAGTAAATAAAAACATTTAATTAATTTAAAGTCTTCAATGTCATTTCAATAATAAGACTAATAAAAAAAACACTGTACTTCTGCAATTAATTATTAGTACACTTTTCAAAACCCTCAGTACAAGATGACAAATCTTTCACACTTGTAACACATAACTGACATTTGTTTCAAATACACAAATATAGTGACACGAAATGAGAGGACAATCGTTCTTCAAATGAGTATTTTTCTTTCTTGCATTCACAATCTAGTCAACATTAGCCTTTTATTTGCACCTGTTCTCATTTATTAACAAATCCAACTGTTCTTAATGGTTCATAACAAACATATCAAAACATAACTATAACAAAATCAAAACTTTTAGTATACCATATATTCAGATGTGCATCTGATCATTTGAACATCTAATAACCACAGTATATTTTTTACCATGTACATTCAAAATGTCTGTGTGTATGAAAGAACTGACTTTGTGAATGAATTAATTTGCCCATTAGAGAGATCATGAAGAAGTACTTGTCTGGCAATTTTAAAAGTCAGTATAATAATAAATACTGACAGTATACTCTATTCTACTGGCAGAATAGAAAACCTTATAGCGGTGTCATTAGATATTACAAACATTATGGATTTTATGTCAGTTTGTTTGGGTAACCCAAGTGCATTTTGTAATGTGATGACTGTACATTACAGTACTGTAACACTTCTCATTGATATGAAATATGTATCTTGTTAGTTTACTATTGATTTAACCAAAATCCACCTCTTTAATCTCTCTGACAAGCTTCATTTCCACACAGACATTGACTGGTTCTTCTCCCTGGCTGTCTATGCTGTTCTGTGCTGACAAAATGCAATAACACAATTCTGTGATGAAAATTCTTTTTAATCCTTTTTCTTTCTTTCTGTCACTTATTTAAATACACAGAGATTCCATTCCACTGAGGAATAAAAACCTATATAAGCGTGCAGACTGTGTGCAGTGCCCTGTAAATATTGTGAATGTTCCTAATGTGTGCTACACACTGCCTCGAACTCTACAATATGCTGCAGCCAGGGGACTCTAAAAATCAATCATACTATCAGCTCCAGTGAATCTTAATACACTAATCTACTAACCCAGCATCTATGGGTGTAGCGTCATTCCTTCGCGTGGATGAGAAAGTAAATCAACCACACACTGTCCTGTGACAGTTAGACTGTTCCAAGCACCTGCTTTATTAAACATTTCACTGTCTTTCTAAGCTTTGTTCCAGTGTAGGATAAAAAGGAATTATTATTAAGGATAAAACAGTGCAAACCAAACATTACTCCTCATTTCTCTCTGTCTCCTAGCTGCCCATCTGTATTCTCATATACTGTATGTCATCTTTAATAATGACTTTGGCATCAGACTTTTTTCTCTCTATCACATCCTCTTAGGCTCCATTTACACGTACAGTAGGGAAGACGCAGATATTTCCCTGCGGTTTGGCCTCTCATTTACAAGAAAACCCCCTTTTTATCACAGAAAACGATTATTTCTAAAAACTCTGGTCAAAGTGGAGATTTCTGATAACGCCGGTTATGTGTTGCTGTGTGGACTGTGAAAACGGAGGCTTTTTTTAACTGATGGCAGACGGCATTGTACAGCAGTTGTTTAGTTTGCTCTCAAATTTGACAGCCCTATCAAAGATTATCAGTTTGTAAATGCTCCATATAGCTTTTCTTCAAAGAAGACGTAATGCAAGTAAATAAACGGCAGATGAGAATGACGCAGATCAAATCAACTTACGTTCCACACATGCGCAGTACAGGAACTTAAGCGTTTTCTGTCGTCTCAGTGTGGATGATCAACTCGAAACGATTGAAAATGATAGTGTGGATGCGGAGCGTTTTTAGATGAAAACAAAGTTTTCTAAATTATGTTTGTAAACAAGCATGCACTGGTAATCATTAGCCGACTCCTTGCTAATAATCTAATCATCCAATCTCCCTATCAGATTGCGCGTCACTTCCTATAAATAGCTAAAGCCCCTTCTCTCAGTATCTCGATCTAAGTATCCCTCCTCCACCCCAGCTGCTCCTTTCTCTAGCTCTTTCTCCAGGGGAGCACGCAGGGTTCGTACAGCGCCGTCAAACTCTCTCCTCCCAGAGCCTGCCAGGGTTGTTAACTCTAGGGCTCGGCAGGCCGCTAAACCTTGAGACTTCTCCATGGACTGCACACCAAACTTGCTTTGCTTATTAACATTATTACCGGCAAGTTCAAACTCGTGAAACAAATGACTAAATAAAAAAAAATATCTCCAAGGCTGGCTTGGGCAGGCAGAGAACCGGAGACAGGGTAGTAACCTCGAGCTCAGCCTCTGAGTGAATGAACTGGAGTGTATTTGTAGGTGCAGGGTAAGTGGGCGCAGGTGCAGATAATTAATAATCAGGTGATTGTGAGCGTGTGAAGTGACTGATCCTGGGTCATTGTGCTGTGATGGCATGCAGTAGACTGTGAAGGCATGACAGGTACACACTAAAATAGCCTACTATATAAGACAGTGCTTAGTAAGGTAAGCAAACAACAGCACTTTAAGTAAATTTTACAATGTAAAATCCTTTTGTGATGTGTGGTGATTGCCATTTGTTATTATGCTTCTGTTTACTATCAGCACGTTCTCTGATTGGATATTGTTTCCTTTCATGTGATAATCTCCAGATCATATGTGTGTTTGTCCTTGGGGTTCCCCCACACACACGTCAGGATTTCAGATCGTGATCGGGTCACCTTCAACATTCTTCAGAGCAGATTCGGTCACTCTTAACACACATCACACTACAGGAAAATATCATAAGAAAATATTTAAACCACCAAGATAATTTGGACATTGTTGGAAGGGGGAGAAATCGGCCCAAAATCAGCCCATTATCTTGTGGTGTGTATCCAGTCTAGTGGACATTCTCTCATCCATGAGAACATTAAGATTACATTCAGTTTTAACGTCTAAGCTTTAACCCATATCAGATACTGTTTCTAACACTGAATCTGAAGCCACTGGGTTGTTTGACAGAGCTAAACCAGACTGAACCTTTGAGAAGGAAAGAAATAAAGAAAGAAAGACAAAAGGAAGGATGGAAATATAATGAGAAACAAATCAAACGGAAGAAAGGAAGAATAAAAAGAAAGAGGGACATGTGAAGACAACGAAAGAAAACAAACATAAGTAAGGGAGGAAGGAAGGAAGAAAAAAAAGAAAAAAGGAATAAAGAGACAACAAAAGAAGGAAAGGAGACTGAACTAAAAGCATGTGGCAATGTATTATTTCACAAAAACACTATACCTCTGTCCACAGAGAGCGTTTATTACTCGTCTCTGAGGGGTACTGCAACACTTTTAACAAAGCAGCGAGTCTCTCTCATTACAGCTACACACACACTGGCAGAACAATTAGTGTGCTTGTTAGCAATGGTAAAACATAACTTGATAGCATGCACCAGCTCAAAAACTGACCTACATGCAGCCCAACACACACAGGCCAATTTGGCAGATGTGCACACACTCCCCCTCTGTATCACACACACACACACACATGCACACACACACACAAATCTGAAAGCTTGTTATGTAGTGTAGCTCTCAGCTGTCGGCTCGGTTATGACGCTGTGCTGTGACTGCCGCTGTCCTATCAAGCAGTGCCAGATGTATACATTCATCCAAAACATGACCAACATATTACAACCGTTGAAAATTTCCCCAAAGACCTGCCATTGTTTGAAGTCCAACAACATAGGCTTGACAAGAGATGTGAGAATATATAAGTCAAGCGCCTAGGTTTTCTATAAAACAGATATAAAAAAAAAAAACCCAGCTTGTTCTGTGGTAAACAGGAGCAGATGGAGCAGTCCAGACGGGACAGTGCTGTGAGATGCTTTGCACTTACTGGTGGTGTTGTAACGGACACCGAGGAAGGTTTCTGGACAGGGACGGGACACCACTTCTCCAGCACTGCTCCTGGGCCAGCATGTCCCAATGCCATCAATCGAAGTGTTACAGAACACACCTGGAAACAGGAGGACAGAGAGAACAACTTTGGGTTAAAGAAATAAATAATGAAACGCAAACACACAAATTAGAGCTTGCTTAGCTTGAATTGTTCATATTTGGTTAGAGTTCATTTTAGGCCTAAATGTGAACAAAACTAAAGTTATAATTAACAGTAGCACTGTAACTAGCTTTATTAATTTCAGTTAATGTTTCTATAAACATATTATTGATTTAATATTCATTTTAGTTTTAAGTATAATAATCCAGTAAAAGCAATATAAACTAGCTATATATTTCTGTTTCATGATTGCAGTTTAGCTGTTTTTATAATTATGTTAAAAAAAAAAAAAAAGGAGAAAATCAGTTTTCACAGTGGAAAACCAATTGTAATGCAGAAAATTCAGCTTTTCCATCAATAAATTATACTTTAAAATATTCAAATAGAAACTGATTAAAGTGCAGCCTTAGTAAGCATACAACTTCTTTCAAAAACATTGTAATTATTCCAATTTCTGATTTGGTAATAAAAGTGCCAAAAGAAACGGCCTATTGATGAAATACAGTGTTACTTATTGGCAGCTGAAAGACAAAATATTTATTAAACAAACACTGAAGATAATCTGCAGAACATCATGACTCATGTCCCGATATTTGCTGATAACGCACTGAGCTTTCCGCTATGTGCACAAAATCAATACTTACTGTTTTAAATTGAGTCCATCAGCACCAAGTGTTTCCTATTACACATGCGGGAGATCATTTTACATCGGTTATTTTCTATGTGGTATCTGGGCAACGATCGAGTCTCATGTTTCCTGAAGAAATACTATTTCTTAAGAAACTGGAAAGTAAACATATTCAGAGACTCTGGCATAAGCACTTAAGGCTATTAACGTTGATGGCTGCATGGGAGACACGTGGGATTCATGAAGACGGGTTCAATTGAATATCTCTTTATCCATCTTTATCTCTGCGGCTTTCTTCTGTGTGTTTGTGTGAGCTGCAGGGCACACTGTTATTGTCTGAATTGGCCTCTTTACCAGAATTCAGAGGAGTTTGATTGTTCTTAAAATCAAAAAGGATCTGTGGAGCCCAGCGAAGATTAAAAAGTGTTTTTAAGAATTCTTAATCTTCCCTGGAGATTTTTTACATATATGTCTTAATCCCCTGCATTCTGGGAAAATTTATCACAGAAAGAAAATGCATTTTACCATCTGTTTGGCCAAACAATGGAAGACACAGCTTGTGTTTGCAAAACCCTTTTTTAAAGCACGGTTATCTGGTTATTATATTGGCACAAAAAATGATACACTAAATCTTTCCTTTTCTGAATTTACTATTTGTTATTTATTATTACTCCCTGGTGCATGATATCATGGCCAAAATGTATTGCAGCATCTGAGGTAACATGCTCACATGCTCCAAGCCTACACTAAATATTTTCTTGGGATTATCACAGCCATGACCACTGGCTGATGCACTGAAGAGTTTCTGTTTGCAATTTGCCATGTTACAGATAAAGTCCTGAGCTGTAAACTGACCTGTAGAATTGGTGGGACTTGACGTCTGATTCCACAGGATCAAAGTGCGAGCTGGGAACAGAAAAATAATAAATAAATCCAAATTATTAATCTCATACATAATTTCCTCATCTCAAGACATCTTCTTTTTAGGATTTGTGTGTGTGTGTAATTTCTTTAAAGGGTTAGTTCACTCACAAAGTAAAGTTAAAATGAAAAGAATATGACTTATACTTATATTTACACAAACCAAACAAACTAACTAAAATAACAACTTTCTTCAACAGTTTCTTCTCTTCCAAAATGTGTTGAATAAATTTGTTTATTTAACCCTAACCCTAGTATTCTCATAGCTTCATAACATTACGTTAAATTTCATCAAAAATATCTTCTAAAGAGGAGCTCTTAAAGGTTTGGAACAACATGAGGATGAGTAATTAATGACAGAATTTTTCTTTTTGTGAAGTATGCCTTTAAATAAAATTAATAAACAAACACATTTTACAGTAAAAATTGTGAAAAGGCTAAACTCTACACGGTAAGCATTACTGATCAATGAATACAGAAATACATATCTTCTGCAATATTTCATGCAAAAAATACAATCTCATACAGAACCTTCTCCATCAATAGGTTCAATAGCTTGAAACACCTTATATTGCACAATGACTGATGGATGATGACAGTCCTGGCTGGAAGTGTGACACTTACAAATGCTCCCACAATCCCTCGTTCTTTCATCTCAACACAAGACGCCATCGGATTTAATTTACAGCACATATTTCTGGATTCCTTTTACAAAGGATCAAAGAATACAGATGATATCTACGGTATATCTAAATAAATATCACGGAAATCAAAATGTTGCTCTAGAAGGCAAGGCTGTTTGTATAATTAATTTAATTTAAATTAATGCCCCCAACTTGTATCTACATAAAGCGATATAAGAGCGATTCATGCTTGAAGTACCACATGGAATTTGTGTTTGAAAGCTGAATTATACAGTTTATTTCACACTGTGTCTTTAAAACAGTGCTGGCAGCACTAAACCATAATAAACCTGTATGAACTAGAAATTAATTCAGGTCATTTCAGCAGAGATGTGAGCCACAGAGCAACAGTATAATTCACTGTTGTTCTTTTGTGTATCTGCAATAGTCAGTTGTTGTTTACAAGATCTCATAACATTTAAACATTGCACAAACAAGATGTGTTGGAAAGCTTAGCTGTGATAGTTTTGGATGTTTAAAGCAATTGCAGACAGACAAACAAATCAAATGAGAAAGAAAAATGAATCAAAATGATTCTGAAAAACTGTACAATATTCTGTTTGTCAAGCAAATAGCTTTTGAATCTTTACTGTAGGGATTTGTGAACTTTGCCTATCAAATCATGGTTGAATTTGTTTCTCTATTCACACTCGTGTCTGCTGTTCACTGAGATAAAACAAGCACACATCTATTAATCTTCTACTCACAAAAGCAATGGACGGTTTCTCTGGCTCCGTGGCTCTGGAGCAGAACACACACACACACACACACACACACACTGGAGCAGAACAACCCAAGCTAGCATGTCACCGTGTCTGTTCATCCTCTGGCCCGGAAATAACAGGTGAGTGAATGGGGATATCGCTTCTGAATAATTCATAATGGATATGAGCAGCTCTGCTCTCGAAGTCTTTTCAAACCCCAGAACATTGTGAAAAACAATGCATTCTCAGCACCGTGCCGTAAACATATTCATTCGAAAATGAGGTGAAGTTTGCTTATTTGGCAGCACAATGAGGGACACTGCTGTTCCTCTCAATGTAATTTATCCTGACATCCATGTTTTTAGTTTTTATGGGAACAATATGCCTCTCAGGAAATAAACGCATATGATCTTGATGTGCTTTATACAAGCTACTGCACATCCATTCTTGGACAGGATCGACTTGATAGTTTGGGCTTTACTTGCATACATTTCTCAAAACATCTGCTGAGTTGAGCAGCTGAATAAACATAATAATGGACACTTGCCAAATAATTGTGACTATAGTATTTTGCTGGGCGATACAGCTGAATCAGTTAACTTAATGTTTTAAAAAAGTAAAATGCAATAATAATATTTTGCACTAAATGAATAGGGAAAAATGGAGACTGCTTGATTTTTGTCTTATAATGAATAGAATTTGAATTATTATGAACAATTAAGATTGAATTATATTATTTTAATGCTCTAAATTGTAATAAACAGCAACGTTTAGATTAAAATATATAAGTTATAATCAATTCACTCAAACTGATTCTTAGATGTATTATTAAACGACGAGAATCATTCAGTCAGAATTCGAAAAAGGACACTTATTTAATGCATATGCATTGGAACATGGTTTGTACCAAAAACAAGATGTTTACCCCTTATTATGTTGGTTATGTTTGGCCTCAAACTACATGCGATAGAAGCGCAGTGCCTGAATGATGCAGAGGACACCCACAGCTCACAGTGTGAACAAACAACAAACAGAAATATGTGTGTGCAGATGTGTTTGTGCTCATCTTTGAGATCACACGTTCAGCTTTTGAGCTTACTTAAAACAAGCCTAATTTACAAGCTTTCATCTTTATGCATAAAATTTGCTGCACTTGTTGCAATGGCCCACTAAGTTTAAGTAAAACATTTCACTGAAAAGCAGAAAATGCATTTAAATGAAGACGATAATAATAAAATACAAAAATAAAAAGGGTTAGTTTTATTACTTATTGTGTGATTATTACATATTCTGTGAAACTCCACATAGCTATCATACAGGGAACAAAGCCATCTGAACAGAAAATTACATGCTCCTGGTACTTCAGTGTTAATTACTGTACACTGAGTGGGCTCAGTATTACAATTAATCACAGCTTTGTCATGAGCACCCTGAACTTTACACATGCTTGGATCTATTAATTTTGATTTCAGAATGATGTCAATTATGGTTACACAAACAATCATGGCACATGACATAAAATCTGATCACTTCAGCACTTGATATTTTATAGCTAATTATACTAAATAAAACCTTTTGACAGAATGAAATTAAATTAAATATATAAAAAATGTTGAGGGGAAAAATATATAGAATTAATTTATTTTACAATTTTATATTTAAATTAATTACTAAATTTAAAAACTAATTTATTAATACAATTTTGGATAACATATTAATTTGAAATAAAGCTGCTTCTCTGTTCTACACAATTCTATAGACCAGTAATAAATGAGAAAGCTCCTGACCCGCCAAAACTCTGCATTTACTGTACATACTGTCCAGAACAATCTCAAACACAGAGACGCAATAAAGAGCAACATATCCACCCTGATGTGTCCCGAAAGACAAAAAAAACTTTTTGGACCATATGACAATCATTTCAGAAACCAATATTCAAAAGATGTTTCTATGTGGTTCTAAGAGGGGAAGTAACATTTAACATCGTCTGTCACGTTGCGTCGATACTGAGCATGACAGATGGGTTAAAGGTTTTACTCTGCATTTCATAATCGTCCCAACAGGGAACTACAATCCCTAGACAGCCACATCCCTGGCCTGTTTTCCTTCGTTGAGATGCAGCACACGCAAAATCAAATCTAAGTCCGGCAGAGACAGAACATCTATTAAAAAAACTTTTCATTATTCAGCTCAGACATAGCCAATGTGAATGTTTTATTTATTTATTTTTTTTATGCAGTGATATTACACAACGTTGGCTCCTTATGAGTTCACAATAGTTGCGCTGGCACCAGCAGGCTTTGTTGCTGCAGCTGTGCTGGAGATTAGTGGTTGAATTCCTCAAGACTTGTGTAATTATATCATCACTTGGTCGAGCCGGCCAGTGTAAGGTTCTGGTTTTACAGGAGTTCAGGACAGATTAATTATCCGTTATATGGTGAGCATTTAAAAATACAATGTTACCCTTTCAGTCGAATCACTTCGACGTTACATATGGGAACTCGCTAGAGAGACCAATTGCCTATGAGCTTTATACAAAAGGCCAATGAAATTGGCGTGCAGTTGATTGCGCTCAGGTGCACC